>JADLZN010002066.1:0-204149 GCA_018155175.1 Sinocyclocheilus anophthalmus | reverse complement strand
GGAAGCATAAAATTCTGGTTTATTGTTTCAGAAATGCAACTAATTTTCAGTAATCCTCTGTTTGTTTGTTTGTTTTTATGAACACATATGTGTTTGAACCCCCCCATTCAAACTCAGCTGGAAGCTTCTTCTGAAAGAATCATAAATTTTTTTCTTTCAGGTTTAAGGTTTAATTTTCAGTGCATTTCGTCTGCCGTGAGGCCTGAAAACCGATCGGAGGTCTGGTGGAGCTTGTTTCTCAGATCTTAAATAGATGCCAAATACATGATTTCCTGCGATCATGAGACTCGTCAGCCTCGGGCATGAACACTCGCTCCTGCGCAGCTCATTAATCTCACATTGATATCAAAATATCAGCGCTGTATCTTGTCAGATATGTAGCTTTTGGAAAGTTGAATGCAAACTATTTCAGTGAATTAATGAATTTGAACATTTATATTTGGGTTGTTGGTGCATAACATGTTGATGGACTAAATATGTTACTGTAGTTTTAAACGTGTCATGAAGGCTTAGGTTTTATTCACCAGGAACGTGCACACATAGACATCAAAGGGGGCTTGAGCACCTGCCCTGTCTCTTCCTCGAGAGAAAGTGCCCTTTTTTCTGGGGAGTTGTTTTTGTTTTTTTTAATAAATGAATATATGTATATATAGACTGTATGTGTGCATGTGTGTGTTTCTGTTTGCGCACAGCGGTCCCTGTCAAACAAATAAAAATCTAAATATCAGGCCGGATCGGGTCAGGAAATGTTGAGACTGTCGAGTTCCGATGCCTTTCTCCCTCCGTGTCTTCACGCAGCACAGCAGTGTAGCATGATCCGCTGCACATCACAGACAGAGAGCCGCAGAAGTGAAGCCCTCCCTCTCTTTTAGTTGTGTTTGTCTTAGTGTGGTTGTGAGTGGTGGTGAACAACAGACTAATCTACCTGTGCCTCGAATTTACAGCTAATAACCCAAAAGACAAAACGCAAATTTAGTTAATTTGTCTTGCTAACATCCCTGACTCATGAGAGAGCTACCATGAGTTAGCTAAAGTTTAGCTAAGGCAATAGTAAGTCTAGTAGGTTAGACCAGTGCGCGTTTTTTCACTGCATGATTCAGTTTATTAAATTATCACAAGACTCAAGATATGGGGGGGGGGGGGGGGGTTTGCATTAACAGTAATGAAATACACTTACCACATACACAGAGTACGGAGAAATGTCTGACAGGACGATGGCAAATGATTTGCAGAACTGAGCATTCCCTTTAGGGTTTCCGTCGAACACTTCATATCCTTTCCGAACACGGATCTGGGATGCGGCGGATTTGGGGATGCGGCGGATTAACGATGTCAGCTTAACATCGTGATGTCGTCTATCGGCCCAACCCTAATATTTATATCATTTCATATAGTTAATCAGTATCACACGAAGACTGACGTTTTTTCCACCAAAAAGCAACATGATTACAAATATCTTCAATATAATTACCCCGATATTGATTTTATACAGCTTCCTTAACAACAATTTAATATTAAGACCTTACGTTTTAGACACAATATTGACTGTTTTTTGCTCTATTTCGCCAACAAAAAGCAGCACTGTTTTGTGTCTCTGAGCAACGTGACGGTGATTCGTTCCTGAATGAATCACTCGTTTGAATGATTCGGTTCAGTCGCAATGACTCACTTATTAACAGTGACTTGCTGCCACCTGCTGGCAGTTTTAATTTCACATTTAAAATATCTTTTCATTTTTTCAAATAATTCCAAATATTAGTATTCAATGTTTTATGTTTAAAATATCAAAACAGTATTAATGCATTTGTAACTGCAGTTTAAATGCATTCATGTCCTGCATTAAACAACATGTAAACACTTCTAAATGCCCCTTCTAATGCAGCTTCTGTGTTTCCTCTGCGTTGCAAAGATTAATTTTGTCAATACTGATTTCATTTGCTTGGTAAAAGTGCAAATGACTTATTATTCTAATTGACTGATTCAATTTAAGAGTTTGACTGAAAAGATGATGCACAATTTCAGAAAAAATGGCTTTACAAAGGTAAAAATCTATCTAAACTTATTGGAAAAGATTAATTTCTATCTCTGCTGTGAACTGACCAGCACACAGAATATAAAGAATATCAAAAACTTTTTCAGCTTTCCACGGCAGTCCTTAAGATATCAGCACAATAACACACTCAGCAAAATATCATCTAATTATAGTTATCGATAAAATACCTGAAAATATTGAGTTTTTTTTTGTCAATATCGCAAATAATATATTTAATGTTTTGTTTAGAAAACAATTCAAATAAATATAAGTGCCCTTTTTTCCACTTGAGCCCCTGCCCCTCAATATGTCTGTGCTCGTCCCTGCTATTCAACATTTCTTTTTAGTTTTTAATAATCGTTTTGCCTTCACCGGTTCATTTTACATGGTCCTGCAGTGTGACAAATGAAGTATTTTCCATTTTCATTTCATCTCATAATTACTATGAGCTCATAAAAGCTGCATGTATAATAATTATAGAAGAATTAGCGAAGTGCTGTTTTCAAACACACCGCAGGATAACCTCTATAACACACGTCAGCATTCAGCGCGAGGATTTATTTCAGGTGTTGAGGGCAGAAAGATGCTCCTGCGCTCCTGAGGGATGTTATTAACACAGCGTCCGCTCCATGATGGACACGAGTGTTTCTGTGTGTGTCAGAGGAGGGCAGCTTGCATCACCGTACAGCATATACTGCCAGTTTGAGTTATATAAGAAATAACTCCAGCATGCACTAGCATTTATTATTGGATAGTCTAGTCATGTAGATACTTTAAAACACTCACGTGAAGATTTTAATGGAGTCTTGTTGGCCTGCTGGACATGAATGGCATCTTTAGGTTCATAAAGGCCCTCTCACGCGACTGAATTGAGCTTCATCAACAGCAGGAGTTTTCCAAACTGTGCTTCTCATCTTGATTTTTGGGACTTCCCAGGCAACAGGGAACGTAACAGTTATTTAAATGTTAGGACAAAATGTTCTGAAAGTTATGTTTATGGAACATTCTTATAACTCTATTAATGTTTGATTTTGAACTAAACGTTCTCAGAAAGTACTTATGATGTTTGTACTTTGATGAACATTCTAAGAAACATTTTTTTGTAACTTTTAAGTAACGTTATAATCATGACACAAAGTTTCTGGAATTTTAAAAACAGACGTTAAAATAACGTTACATTTTGAGTAAAAATGCAGTTAACGGAATGTGGCAAGAAATGTGTTTGTAGTCACCACAGGAAAACTGAACATTTTAACGCTCTTATGCGATCTCCCCACACATCCATCACTTGTGTTTCCATGAACATAAATGGATCCTGGAGGAGATTCTCCTGATCCGTGTTTGAACCAGTAGAGACGATGTTCACCTCCACCTCTTTCTAACTCATTTTGGATTGAACATTGCAGAGGAACATTTACCCCTGATTTAACTAATTCAATCTTGGGCAGCTTTAGACTCATGGGTTTGCTGATTTTTGCTCCTAGAATGGATGTTTTGTATAAATAGCTGTTTATTCCCCATCATCATAATAAAAACATTAATATGAAACAGACATGCACTGACTCACCTTTAATTACCAGATGAGTGCCATTTCCGAATTTAATAATATTAGAGAAAGAGAAAGCACAGTAGTACGTGCCCCAATCTGATTGTACAAAGTTCACAATTGTCAGATTAAAACTATCAGTCCCTTTTAACACATCAAAACGATTGCTGTCAAATTCATTATGAAATTGGCTTTTTGATGAATGGAGAATAGAGGAAACAATGAGACGTGGTTCTTCTCCAGTGACTTGCTTGTACCACAGTGTCATACTCATCTGTTTTGTTGTAATAAAGCAGGACAAAACCACAGAATCTCCTTCATGAACTGATACAACTGGGTTCAGTTGTATAATGTGTCCCACCACTGTAAAAGAATTAACATTGTATGTCAATTAAAACAACTAAAAAGCAATGATCTGAAACACTGATATCAGAACAATTTTGAATGGAATTAATGAAAAAATATAAATGGAATTATTGAAATATACACACTTACACACTTCAGTTAAGAGTAAAACCATCACACAAAGTTGTTTCTCCATTTTCTTCTTCAGGCTGAGAAGATACAATCATCAATCAAGTTATATAATGTTGTATAACATACACCTTGAAGTACGGCACTGTCACATGATTCTGTTCAGTTAGCGCTATCAGCCATTTCCTGGGCCTGACACAGTTCTGCATACACCACACTTGCAACCACAGATTAGAATCATGCACTATGCTAAAATACAAACAAACATGTGCTATATGCATTATTTTCTGGAAATGGTATTTTAGCTTTTCAAGACCGTTCAAATTCAAAGGTACACTGTGGGAATGTGGCCATTTTGCACCCACCACTGAATTAATTTCCATATACAACCTTCAGTTTCCTTAGCCTCTGCCTCATACAGTAACTGGTTTTATTTAATAGATCTGATAATTACAGATGTAATTAATGATTCCATGTCAAATAGTTACTATGTACAATGTCGATATGATGTAGAGATGATATCTGTTAATGTCAGCTTTCTAGTAGTTGTCCTTTAGCCTATCTTGTGTTAGATCATATCGTAATGGCCTCATTTATTCACCACATAGCCACTGTGTTCACCCCTGTTTTCTCAAATTTCTGCATTGGGTTTGTGAAGAACACACTTCTAATTCTTAGAATATTAGTTCCAAAATCAGGGAGTTTGTACTATATTGATCTCTGTCTAGATACTACAAATCTGGCATTGATATAAAATAATATATACTTATAATATAATATATAATAGAAACCTATAAATGTAACTAAGGCCATGTGGGCCCCTTGCACTAATAGTCTCTGCTGCCACCTTGTGGTTTTTGGATGTTGGTTCATGAACAGTTTAGATCTGGATACTTAGATCAATTACTTTTCTAATTTTGAAGGCTGATTAGGACTGTTTGTTTTCCCCCTCAAAAATCTATTGATATGTACTAACATAGTCTTTTACTGTTTTTAGTAGGTACGGTTACTCAAGACTCATAAAACAGTTTACACTTTAATCTGAACTCGCCAAATCCCCCTTTTGTTGTTCATTGACACGTAATGAAGTTTTTTTGCCTCATCAGTTTGTTTGTTTGTTTAGTTTGTATAGATTATGATTTTGTGTCAACACAAATTGTTTTGTGTGAGAATTCTAAAGGACATTTTGTTCATTAAAATCATAAATATATTGGCCTTGCGAATTATGGGGTTTTCATACAATCCTTTTTTTATACAGCATAGTAAAATCTGTATAATATTGCAAAATATTGTACCATGATACATCATTTCAATGTCTTTTAACATTCATTGATTCATTGTATGATGTATTGGGGAAAATGTGTTGAAAACTGAGAAAAGTGCCCTTGTGGTGTTACTGTTGCCACAGTAATTTGTGAGAAAAATTAAATTAAAAAGTTGTTGTACTATATCTTTATTTTCCAAAGCATATTTCTCTCTTTTTCTTATGTGTATTGCCTCACACACATACAAACATGTGTACAAAATTAAATATGTACAAAAATATTTTTTTTCTGGACAATAGCAGGTCATTGGAAAGTCAGAGAAGATTATATGACTTTTTTTAACAAATATTTATGATGACATTCTCCTCTGTACATTGTATTGTGTGCTTTTGCAGTTTTGTGTTGCTATATTAGTTCCAGAAAAAGTAAGTAAGAATACTTTGCAAAGCAAAGCAGTCACATGTTCACAGAGCAAAATAAATAAATGTCTGCACAAATAGTAATATACAGTAGTTTTCAGCTTTGCTGCTGACATGCTAAACCAGAATACAGTGTGTCCTCGGGACGGCTCTCTCTCTTCACGCTTGAGTGTTTGGTGGAGATTTGTACAGTAGTGTATGTCATTTCCCTGTTCTAAAAAAACAAAAAAAAAAGATTTCCACAGTCAGATTACATATGTCGTATTTTATCATATTACTAATTATAGATGCTTTATCAAAGGCTTTATCAATGGTTTCTTTTTTTATAATTACCGTATTCATTAACACATCATCATCATCATCCTCATTAGTAGTCTGTATCTGTTGAGATTTTCTCCCTGTTTTGAACAGAGATTGAACAGTTTGTGAATTCATTTTTAAAAGAGAGAAAAGTCATCGCTCACAAATGGCCTAAAAAGAAAAATTCAAATATTACAGATTATTTGATTAAGAAATGTTCTATTACATTTCTATTGCACTATTGATCAGGCATTTTTTTACACTATTCTGCAATAATATTCATATAAATTAGGCTCTTTTATAGAAGACTGTATAAATTCATATAAATGCTTACCATTTTTCCTCATGCAACAAAGTAGAATGTTGATGGTAAAACTTATTGCCAGTAGTGCTGCAAGGCCGATTTGAATGAATAATAGCATGTTCTGACTCTCAAAGTTGTCTAAAGCAATAAATAAATAAATAAATAAATCACACAGGTATTTTGGAAAGATTCAATAAAACAAATAAAATCTCCATGATTGCACATGTCAATATTATGGTCCAAAAGTGCACCTAAATTATATTACATTTGAATTCTATTCAACATTGTAGAAGACTACACATTTAAAATCTTATTTTGTTTGTTTGTTTTTTGTTGTTTTTTTGTTTTTTTTTTTTGGCAAGACATTATTTAGGAATGTATTTTCTGCCATAGAACTCTACCAACTCTTCTTTTGACTCTTGACTATGAAAACATATTTCCAAATATAAGTAGTAAAGATATAATAAAATGCTCACACTTACCAAGACTGTGTTTAGAAACATTTCCAAATAAAATCTCCCCACATGCGGCCAGTGCACAGTAAGTTCCCGTTTGTGAGGAACTGAACTTTTTCTTTGGGAGGTTGTACATGCAGGTCGGTGACAGACAGTCAGCTTCAGATCTCCCCACACATCCATCACTTGTGTTTCCATGAACATAAATGGATCCTGGAGGAGATTCTTCTGATCCGTGTTTGAACCAGTAGAGACGATGTTCACCTCCACCTCTTTCTAACTCATTTTGGATTGAACATTGCAGAGGAACATTTACCCCTGATTTAACTAATTCAATCTTGGGCAGCTTTAGACTCATGGGTTTGCTGATTTTTGCTCCTAGAATGGATGTTTTGTATAAATAGCTGTTTTTTTCCATATCATCGTAATAAAAACATTAATATGAAAGTGGCATGCACTGACTCACCTTTAATAACCAGATGAGTGCCATTTCCGAATGTAATGATATTGGAGAAAGAGAAAGCACAGTAGTACATGCCCCAATCTGATTGTACAGTGTTCACAATTGTCAGATTAAAACTACCAGTCCCTCTTAACACATCAAAATGATTGCTGTCAAATTCATTATGAAATTGGCTTTTTGATGAATGGAGAATAGAGGAAACAATGAGACGTGGTTGTTCTCCAGTGACTTGCTTGTACCACAGTGTCATACTCATCTGTTTTGTTGTAATAAAGCAGGACAAAACCACAGAATCTCCTTCATGAACTGATACAACTGGGTTCAGTTGTATAATGTCTCCATATATTATCTTAACTGTTAATAGATTACAAATATCATTTGTAACATTTTGATGATCTTTAGAAAAGCCTTAACCTTGTTTGTTAAATATATAAATATGAATATTATTTAAAAATGGCACTTACAGACTTCATATAAGAGGAAGATCGTCACACAATGTTGTCTGTCCATTTTATCGTCATCCAGATCATTCTGTGCTCAGGCTAAAAAAAAGTAGCTCACACAGAGTTAACTGTTATATACACTTAAGATACCTTAAGATCACATGATTCTGTTTGTCAGCAAATCATCACCCATTTCCTGAACTTGACACAGTTTTATGTGCAGCGCTTTCAGCCCACACATTAAATTAATTATGTAGACAAAAAAGGTTGATCCATGTAGAATATTCATTGTAGAATATCCATGTCATTTTTTCGAGAAAAGTGCATTTTATTTTATCATGCTAATATTTTTTTAAAAAGCATGAATATACATACTGTACATACTACACGGACAAATAAAGTTAAATTGGGCAAGATTTAATTGTCATCCTCTAACAAATGTTTATTATTTTTTTGGATATTATTAGTTTGATTCAGGCCATATGTAAATTGAAATGCACTGCAACCTTTGACAAAGAAAATCCCTGTCCATGGTCCTGAAATTACCCAACTCTTGGATGTTGTGCAGATTTGTGAGCACAAAAAGCAATATCATATTTTGATATACCATAAATAGTGTTATAATAAATAAATGAAATATGATATCAGTATATAGTACATCACATTACATGTGATCATCTTTGATTAGCTTCCATTAATGGGCCAATGTAGATATGGCCTTTATCACCTCTTCATTCTGCAATAGAACTAATCACCAATAAACATAATTTTTATATTTTTAAATACAGTATATTACATTTTTACGTTTTATTATATTTTGTAATATTTAATGGGTCTGAGGTTTGAATCTATTTTATTACTTAACTTAGCTATTGATAAATAAGGCTCCTGCACCACAACTTAAAGGTGAAGTGTGTGAGTTTTTCAGTGGTAAAGTACTTTTTAAAATACTTGCCTAACTAAGTCTCTTATTACAGTTCATACTTAGACAATTTTAAATAATGTTAACTTTAAGTAACATTAAATATTGGTAGGTTATTTCGAAACACCGTGGCTCTGTGGTGCTATCTAAACATTGCTGTGTTTTTTGAGCATCATGTAACTCGACACAGCAATGTTGGCTTAACCGATTGTGTGAGTTTGATGTAGGACCTATTTGTCTGAACATGAAACCGTCTGACATTATAATTATTATTATTTTCAATTTTATTTGGGAATTACATATTGTACTTCATCTTTAAATTAAAACCCTTTACGCACATACATTTTTCTGTAATTCATGTCTATTTTTGTCCTGCCATAGACAGACACATCACACCAAGACAGGTGCATGTTGATCTAAACTATAATTTACACAAACAATGAACTGATAAACATGCACATCAGAAGGTGAGATTCTACATGAGTTTGCATGAGCAGGCTAAACTGTACTTTTGAAACCTGTAAACCTTTGTTCAACTAGAGCAGTGTCCAAGTTGTTTAACTTGTTTTTTTTTAACTAGAGCAGTGTCCTATGAGAACAAATGTTACACTTGAAATCAAAGGCCTTTGTAGTTCAGTCTCAGGCTTGCACAAGTGGTAGCGATGAACTGAGTCTAAGCTGCTATAAATGCATGTGACTGCTTTTGACACCTTCTTTTTTTAGCAACATCAGACGCTGTGTGGAAACTTTTGACCACTAAGATTGAGCTCTACTGAAGGCTGCTTGATCTTTCCATTCTGTTTTCACGTTCATGCACTGACCACAAACACAACACAGAGATCAACAGTCTGCACTGTGAACTCATAAATGAGGTTGCTGATCTGTCTGCTCTGTTTTCCACTGTAATGCTAAATAACACAAAATATTAATAACAATAATGATAATAATAATAATAAAAATATGACATATCCTTATGCATTTTGTCAGTTTATATATATATATATATATATATTAAATTGTATTAATGTTTTGACTTACAGATAATAATAATTACTCTTTGAAGATAGTTTAAAGAAAAACATAAACACCAATCAAAATATTATATTTAGAAATGTACATATATTTAAGGAATTAACTTTCAGTGTTATTGGTGTGATAAAATAGAAACGGTCTTGTCTTGTCTTTTTTTCCATTACTATATAAAGCAGACTCTAGCATCGATCATTTCTATTGAAGTTGCAAAAATATATCAAAGCAACCACCAAACTTCAAACCCTTACAATCAATTTCATATCTGTTGTGTAATATTCTAATTCGCGTTGTGTTATTTTGCTCTTCGTGTCAGTTCTTCCTCTTTTCAGCAGCAGGGGGAGCAGATTAAGTATAATTGAAAAATGTTAAGTGTTCACATTTAAGATTTACGTCTAATTGATAAGCTATGATTAAATGTATGCACCGTACATATTTTATTATGTACTTATTTAACCCTTGTGCTGTGCTGGAAATCATTTACTTAAATTGGTGTTGTGGTCACCCGGTCCCAGCTTGTAAATTTCTCATGCCATTTTATCTTTATCTTGAATTCGATCATTTTGCCAGCTTCTTTTCTTTTAATTTCTTTTAATTAGCAATTGTACTTCTTTTTGGAACTGATTGGTCGTAGGCCTCACTGATCTGAGCTTATGCACATCAGATTTTGAGTAAAAATAAGCATTATTTGTGGATAATTTTGGCTAAATTCACTCAAAAACTGAGCTCAGATCAGGGAGGCCTACGACCAATCAGTTCCAGAATGAAATACAAAATTTGTGCTAACTGAAAGAAAACAAGTTGATAAAAAGATTGAGTTCAATATTTGTTAATAATATATTTATGTACACACAATAATTGGGGACACACATGAAGAAATATCTTTAGTGATATGTAACAAGTAAAACTGTCCCGTGAGATCTCAGATACTTCTTGTAATTCTTTTTTTTATATATATATGTAGGGTGGGCTATTTGTGTTTATGGTAATGGAAAGGGATGTGAAGACAAAGCTTGGCGTATTTTTTGTGTGTGTGTGGTTTTGATGCAGCAAGAGATGTGAAAGAAAAAATAAATGGGTCTTGTGTTGCGGGTGGAAAACTACTTAAACCATGATGCATGTTCATGCTCACACTGAGAGCAAAGGTGCTGATCCATTTTTACTTTGTCACATTAAATTTTTAGGTGTTTCATTTTTATCATTGTAAAAATATTATTTGTTACTTATTCTAATTGTACGTATGTGTGTGTGTGTGTGTGTTGTGTTTGTGTTTGTGTTGTGTGTGTGTGTGTGTGTGTGTGTGTGTGTGTGTGTGTGTGTGTGTGTTGGACACAAATTTGTGTAATGACATGGGTATAACACTGGAATAACAACATACAGTAAATGTGTTTTATGCGCTATTTCTTGAGTATTCCTAATTAAAATGCTTTAAAAACATACTAAACAATGTTTTGTTAAAAATTTTTAAATGCAGAAAGTGTGCGTGAGGGGTAGGGTAAGGGGATCGAAAATACAGTTTGTACAGTATAAACATCATCACGTCTATGTAGAGTCCCCATAAATCATAAAACCAACATGTGTGTGTTTGTGTGTGTTTATTTCACAGGGGCAATACAAAATAACATTACTGCATAGTGTTGAGCAGCAACTCTATGTACTACTATTACAGACATGAAAAAATATTACCAACAAACAATCTAAAATTCAAAATACAGTAATACAATATGTGTAAAATATTACAAATAACCAGTTAAGTAAAATAACTGTACTCTAAATAATTAATGATTACAAGATTTATGATATGAATCGGGCATTAAAGATGTATTTTGATCCAAGTACAAGATACAAAGCTGATCCGCTGATGTTCACCTCAGCAGTTTTAACTCTACACTAAGCAGGTTTTTCCTGTCACTCACTCAGCAGGATATGATGTCATTCACTCACACAGCCCGTCTTTTAGTTTGACTCACGTGTTTAGCCTGACCACCTTCCATTAGATTTCATCTTCTCTTACTTTTCGGCTGGACTTTAATGAAATTAAGAGATTTTCCAGGTGGGAGTAACGTTTTCTTCTGTCTCTAACTTTAATCATGAGAAGAGTTTGTGCCACACAGTGAGGAGGGAGAGAGGGGGCTGAGTGGGTGTCAAATAGGCCAAAGTTACTACAGACAGCCTCATGCACATCGAATGGAAGAAGACTGTCTTCTGTGTCTACTGTGTAAACTGGGGTGTGACCTTGTGGTTTGTGGTGTAGATCTTATCAAACGTTAAATCGGATCCTGTCACCATTCACATTCGAAACAAATGAAAATAGCATAATTGTGTGTTTTTTTATCACTAATCATGTTGCAGTGGTATCTGAAAATTAAATCCAAAGAGCATGGGGGTCTGTTTCTGTTTTTATGAAGAAGAAAAAACATGGCATATTGCTCAAATAACACTTTATTCAAATATAGTACAACTCACTTAAGCCCAGTAAGCCTATGAGATGTTTTGGCGTGTTTTGTGGTTATTTTTACGAATTAAAAGAGACTAACTGTAAACATGCAAGTTTCATATTTATTCAGAACATAACATAATATCAATAATGATTTACCATATGGTATTCAAAGTGGCTCTGGTTAGAAAACATTATTAGCAACTATACATATTCAGTATTACGATAGAGAGTTTTTACATTTCAGTCCAGAGTACTCTGTCGGTCTTTGTCTCTCCTCTCGCTGCTGTCTTGAGCTTTGGCTTGTGAATTTTAAGGCGGCATAATTCAAATCGGAGGTCCTGTGGTACGAACATATAGATATATCATTATTAGATATTTACTAAACGTTTCCATTACAAGATGGAGTCATCATCTTAAACCACAGTGTCTAAATACATGACTTTTAATAAAATATAATTTATCTGCTCCAGTAATAAACAAACCTGTACATTTGACACTCTATTGTCTGTAGGCATGAAAATGTTGAGAGTATTGTTTTTCCTGTATTAAGAAAAAATTAGATGATTTTAGTACTTTAAAATTTTGGCATTGAATTAATTTACCTGTGCAGGGTTAAAAGGAATGATAGGTTTTTAATTTTTATTATAGATTATTTTAATAATAAAGGATATTAAATTAAATATTATTTATAATAATCGTAAATAATCAGTTCTGATAATAAAAAAAAGTGTGAGTTTTCACCTTAATGTATATCATGTGATGTATTATATATATAAATACATTAAAGTGAGCTGTTACCTTTCATCTTTTTCACGCAAAGTAGAATATTACTGAAGAAGCTTACGATCAGCAGTGCTGCAAGGCCAATTAGAATGAAGATCTTTATGTGCTTGCCTTTATGTTCATCTGAAACAAGTAACAGATAACTTGAATGCACCACATGCTGCGTCCTGGAACTACATGCAGCATGCAACATGATGAACAACATGTTTCAAACACTTTATGCACACTAAGGTACTCTGTGTGTTATACTACACAGTGCTAGATGTCAAAAGGTTTTGTCTTACCATTGTACAATACACTAGCTCACTAAAAATACTGCGTCATCAACCGTAAAATGGCTACTTAAGATGTACTCAACTTGTTATAAATTGTATTTAACACACTTACCATCAGAAGTCAGATTAATTCCATGTCCAAATAAAATGTCTGTACATGTGACCACAGCACAGTAGTAAGTCCCAGCATCAGAGGGCTTGATGTTTCTCAAAGAGAGACTGTAGAGACAGCTCTTGGTAGGAGAAACAGCCATTGAGCTGTTTTTACAACTTCCTTGAGTGTAAATGATTCCTGAATGGGATTTTCCTAAACCGTGTTTGAACCAGTATACTTTGTGATCACCTCCACAGCTGTCTTGTTCGTTTTGGATTGTACATAGTAGAGTCACATTTCCACCTGATGATGTAGGCTGCTGTAGAATATGAATCCTGTTGGATTTAGAACCTGTTGAAGAAATATCATGAATTTGAGACTGTAAAACATTACTAATTTCATAAAGAGTTAGTCTAAATATTGATCACTCACCTCTAATCACAGATTAGTTCCTGCTCCAAAGTAGACAACATTAGAAAAAGAAACAGCACAATAATATGCAGCTGAATCGGATTGTGCCGTTTTTTGAATAGTCAAATTAAAGCTGCCAATCCCTGCACCTACCCTAAAGCGTTTTGACTTTTCAAAATCATCATAAAGTACACTTTTTTGAGTCCAGTGATATGAAGAGGCTACAAGAACAGGTCTCTCTCCCAGAGTCTGTTTGAACCACATAACTCTATTCAGTTGGTCTTTTGGGTGAAAGCAGTGAAATGTCACATCATCACCTACTTGAACTGCTACATCTTCTATCTGCAGAACACTTTCAGAATATTGCATTGCTGTAAAATAATGCGAAGACATTTGTTGAAACATAAGCGACACAATGAAAAGTACAGAAGTTTCAAGAAAAACTTGTGAAACCATTACTATTGTAGTTTTGTACTTACATGGTTTATAAAAGAGAACCCATACAATGAAGAGAATGACATACATTTTCAGATGACCTTCAGTGCTCAACCTTAAATTCTCTGAAACCTTTCCTCTGCTTTGAGTGGAAGCACCATCACATCATTGCATTGGCTCTCTGAGCTAACAAGTCATTGCCCATTTCCTTGTTTAACTTGTGCTTCTAACAGATGTGGTACATTATCACATAATCTTTAATGATTTGTAAATGATCTATTCTGATGCATAGCCTCAATCAGGATTTAAACAGAGTATAAATGAAGTTACACACATTTAAAATAACTAGCATTGTTTAATCAATACAATGATAAGCTTCTACATCAGACAAAGGAATATTCCTATTTATAGTACGTCAGAGTAGGGCCAATAGCTGACATAAGTGAACTCACACTCACACACCACACACACACCACACACACACACACACACACAAACACAAACTCAGTTTAATCTAAAAAAAATATTTTGATGAAAATATCACACTTTACAGCACATGCATAACTGATACTGATACATATTCAGTGGTGGTGCAACAAACAACAAAAAAAGATCCACTTGGAATTTCTTAGTGGAAACTGCTTAACATTTTTTTCAAGATTTGGAATACAAACCCATGATTTTAAACCCTGAAAGAAATTATATTTATATTGTAAAAGGAATGAACATAAAATAAACAACAGGTGTGTTCAAATATTCAAATGAATGCAAATTAAGTGTTGCTATGGTAAATCTTTAAATAAAAGCATTTGCATGATGAATGATGAAAGAATATTGTGTAAGTGATTTTACATGAGCATAATATGTTGGAAATCAAGATAAAAATATCTATGTGCTTTTCTCTATTTGTGATCCCTCACTGCCATCACCTGGTAGCTTATAATAGTAGTATGCTACATTGTTGTCACATGACCTCATCATATTGCATGTTTCTGCAAATGGCATCCAGTTGTCATCTTGGAAATTGAAAACTTCTGTTAACTTAAAAATTTTGTTCCAGTCAACATGAATTAAAACATTCTGAAGCTAAAAACACATTCTGTTGAATTTAATTATTGTCTGTCTGATCAAATAATGATTAAAGAAGTATATGTTCAAATAATATATTTGATATTTTTTCTATTACATTCCTAACACTGGAAATGGAAGGTCAAATCGAGTGCATTGCATTATGGGAAACACTATTCAACATGGCATGCTCTGTCATAGAGGAAGTAAACATATTGTGTTAGAGATTAATAACCGAATTAGAAGACTGACCTAAATCTAATTAGTTGTGAGGTTTATTCAAGCTGATGAACACAGTACTTTCACATCTAGTTACACCTTTACAGGATGTGGTTATGCTTTTATATAATTTTGCACGTCATCTCCCAGAAGTGTTAATGTTAACACTCACAGCACGTTTCTTGAAAGAAAAAGCACGTTTAACACGATGCAGGATAAGCACAGACATGCATAGGCAGTTTCTATCATTAGAGACACAAATATGGAATATTACTAATGCACTCCTGGAGTTGGATATTATGTTAAATATTATGGTATGTTTAGACAATCAGCAGCTATAAGTTTCAGATCTTGTCTCGCAATGTCGGTACAGAGTACGTTGTCTCCTCTAAGGTTCTTTTTCTCTGACCTCTTTTAGTGGAAAAGTTCAGAGCAGCATAGTTAAATGTCATCTGTGTTTGCGGTTTTTTTTTTTTTTTTTTTTTTATTAATAGAAGAAAGAATTAGGAGACTCTTCATTTTTTTTTCAGCACTCTATATTAAGTTACGAGAGTTAACTGTTATTTACACATCTGATTGTCCAAACCTGAACTCTTGTTGTATCGCCATTGGTAGTCTGGATTTGTTGAGGCGTTCTATCTGTTAAAAGTCAAATAAAGCATTATGAGAAGAGTTACACTGTTCTGTTTGTTTGAACACAGTATTGCATTTTCTGTCAAAAATTAGAAATGTTCTTTCCAGGATTAGGTTGGATGATGGTTGGTGGGGTCGGGGGGCTGGGTGGGATAATAAAATATAAAATAATAATAATAATATAATAATACAATAATAATATGCTTTAAACAGAAAGATTGCAAAAATAAGAAGAAACTTCAGGGGTCTACCTTTCTTCCTAATGGTTTAACAGAGCAAAATTTGAGGTTTAAAAAAGCTGACGGTACACAAGCACTGCAAGGCCAATTAAAATAAAATGTTGCCTCCTCTCACCTATTTAAATTCATCGAAACAAAGCACATTGTGCAACAGTTATGAATTTAGAGAGTAGACGATGTTATTCAAAAAAAAATATTTTGGTTAAAAGTAAGTTTAGTACCATATTGTCCTGTTCAAAAAAATAAAGACTACACATACTCCTGTACATAACCGTATTGAGATGTGCAATTTTTAAATTGTAATTATAGCTCCGAATGATAATGATTATAAAGGGCATGAATTTAGTTGATGTTTTATTTGGATGGTATTGGCCAATTTAAAATTATTTGGATTTAAAGCCTAAAATGCTAAAGTTTCTTAAAATTAGAAACTTGGTATACTATCTATATATAATCTATATATATATATGATTATATGTAGTTGTAGTAGTAGTAGTTAGTAGTAGAAGTTTCTTAACCAGAAGTAGTCACGCATCTAATACAGAAAGTTTTTTAAAAAACCAATGACAAATAATAATAATAATAATAACAAAAAGCATTTGGACTAATCTATCTTATCTTTAAAACTTGGTATTATGGATATTTCTCATATAGTAAATTGCTTGCGATATTTCTACTTTGTAAGTCACTCTGGATAAAAATGTGTCTGTTAAAAAATAATAATACTCAAATATAATGCACTTACCTTCAATGACCAATGTTGTGCCATTTCCAAATAAAACTTCATCACAAGTTACCACAACGCAGTAGTATAGTCCAGCATCAGAGAGACCAACATTCATCTTGGGGAGGTTGTACAGACAGCTCTGCATAGGAGAGGAGGTTGCAGAGTTCTTCCCACACTCATTGTTCATGTCTCCATGAGTATAAACCATTCCTGGATGCATTGTGTCTGAACTGCGTCTGTACCAGTAGACTAGTTGTACTCCTTTCTCACACATCTTCACTTGTACTGAGCACTGCAGAGTCACATTGCTTCCTGGCTTCATACCACCAAGCACAGGCTGTTGAATAACAGCAGGTTTGAGGTCTGCACCTATAAGGGGAAAAAATTGAATTAACATTGACAATAAATTGAATTGTCCATCAAAAGTATAAATATTATAACACTCACCTTTAACCAGCAAAACAGTTCCAGTGCTGAAGGAAATAACATTAGCAAAGGCAGCACCACAGAAATACGTGCCTGAATCAGATTTCAAGGTTCTCAGGATGGTTAAGTTAAAACTATCATCCTTTCGCACTGCATGAAAACGTTGACTTGCTTCAAAGTCAGGAGAAAATTCATTCGGTTGAGAGTGGTGATATGATGACACTATTAGGACAGGTTTCTCTCCAATAACCTGTTTATACCACAGTGCTCGGTGTAACTGATCATTTACAATAAGACAAGGTAACAATACATTCCCTCCCTCTCTTACGGTTAAAACCTGATCCACATGAGCAACATTGCAATTGTGTTCACCTGTTGGAAAAATGATTATCATAGTTTTCAAAGATGACATGTAGTTGATTAGTAAAAGAATGATTGAATGATGCATTATTTTGTACTTACAGACTTCATGAAGAAAAAGAAAGAGTATCATGTAGATGTTATTATTCATTTTATCTTCTTCCTGGGTCTTCTGCACTTCTGTCTACATGCGGTTCTGAGTCTATGAATCAATTTGCTCTCTGAGGTATGACTTCATCATGTGACTCTCTGGTTCTCTGCGTGCACAAATTACTGTCCGCTTCCTGAAGTAAGCTGGTAAGTACAGTATGTAAACAGCTGCAACTAGTAGACATCTAATCTTGCCAGCAGGCCAAATGAATGAGATTTAGAGTTCATTGAAATGCTTAGGGTGAGGCCATGCAAAAATCTCAATAAGTATGTTACAATATCATGTTATGATATGTGAACTATAATATAAAATGACTGAAACATTGTGGGACAAGTGCATGGTATGATGATACTAAAACATTAAGAGCAGTCTAGAAAATGAAGAAGAAAACAATCATTTGAAGGAGCGTTGTATAAAGATTACAAGTTCACAAATGGAAGCTATTGTATGCTATTACTATAGTGAATAAAGAGTATTATCTGTAAATCTGTGTTTGTGTGCACTAATGACATCTGACTGCCATCACCTGGAGGTGACTAGTAGTACATTTCAGTATAATGCTGCATACATACTACAAACTAGTACATATATACTACATCTACTATATCTTTTTCCATATTTGGGTCACTGTTGGTTTGTTTTAAATAAGTTTTGTTGTTGTTGTTGTTGTTTTAGTTTTTTTGATGGCAAGCTGTTTGGACTGAAAGATTTTTTTTCCCTCAATTGCTAAATGTTGCCCCTCTCCATGGTGCTGAATTTAATGGTAAGTTATTGTAAACACACATTTTTTTCCATGTTTTAATGTGTAAAATTTAGACATTGAATAACATGATGACCGCACACTCCGATTACCCTTTACAAACAACATAAAAAATCTACAAAAGACAGACATTTGTCCCTCATCCCTTTGTCAACTTTAAACCACACTGAGATCAAAATACAATAAAAAAAAACATTTTTTTAAAATTGGAGGACAATGTCTTGCAGCTGAATGCTCCAATGCTCATATGAGACCACATGATGTGACATTCTTTTAAAAATTTTGCTGACAAAAAGCACCTTTCTCCAAAGTCAATATTATTCACACTTAAAAAATGACAAGCATTAAGAATGAGGAGATCCTTGTTTTATGCTTCTTGTTTGATGGACAGATGCATAGACGACAGAGGTTGCCTCTTCACGGCTTTTCATTTTTCGTGTAGGCTGGTGCGGAGAGAACTTCAGCGATGCATAATTTTCTATGTCTGCAGTCTAATAGGAGAATTATATCATTTTAACAATACTCAGTCCTAGTACTGTTATATATACTATTCTGAATGGTTTATAAATATCTTAAATGATTCATGTTCATAATTATTATTTGACAGGCGAAGTTAATGCACTTTCCCACCATAGCTACATATAATGTAAAAGTATAAAGCTTACCTGGGCTGTAGACTGTACATGGTAAACACCTTAAAAATGTATCATAAAAAGAAATGATAAAAGTGAATATACAGTGCTGCTTGAACGTTTGTGAACCCTTAAGAATTTTCTATATTTCTGCATTTATATGACCTAAAAGATGATAAGATTTTCACACAAATCCTGAAAGTTGACAAATAGAACACAAATCAAACAATCGAGACAAAAATGTATACTTTGTCATGTATTTTTTTCTGGAAAATGAACCAATATTACATATCTTTGAGTGGCAAAACTATGTGAATCTCTAGGATTGGCAGTTAATTTATTGGCAGTTAATGTCCCCCTAGTGTCCCGTGCCTGTTATTATTCTCCCAAAGAAACCCCTATGAATCTATCAAAGTCTGATCATGTTTGTGTAAGTGCTTTCATTGGCCTTTCCGCTTCATCCCCCTCCTTCCCCGTGTCAACAAAACAGACGATCTCCTCAGCCCTCCCCTCTCCGAGAACCTCAGAAAAAGAGTTGTTGTTGCTCATCAGGCTGGAAAATGAACAAAACCATCTCTAAAGAGTTTGGACTCCACAAATCCACAGCCAGATAGATTGTGCACAAATGGAGGAAATTCAAGACCATTGTTATCCTCCCCAGGAGTGGTCCACCAACAAAGAACACTCCAAAACAAGAGATGTATAATAATCTGCGAGGTTGCAAAGGACCCCAGAGTATCTTCTAAGCAACTAAAGGCCTTTCTCACATTGGCTAACGACAACGACCCCAAGCACACAAGTCGTTGAGCAGAGGATATTTTGGGTCATATTTATGCAGAAATATTTCTAAAGGGTTCACAAATTTAAGCAGCCACGTATATATATATAATATATGTATATATATATATATATTTAATAATTTGGTGAAATTCCTTGTTGATAATATAATTAATTATCGCAATATGTATATATTTGTTAAATGTTTTTAGACAATGTAATTTTTTTAAGTTGAATAAAAATGTACCTCTGTGTGTAGCTCTTCTCCATAACAATACCATGATTATATTCACTGATCATATTCACCATCACTGATATCACTAATACAGCAGAGAGCAGTGTGATGATATAGGCCATTGTTTTCTGGGGAACAACTGGGAAAAATGGTTTAATTTTATAATCTAAATATAAACAATCCAAATAGAAATAATAAAATATTCCTGAAAACTAAGTACTGATTTAGGAAGTCTATTGCCAGAATATGAAAAGGATATTACGAATAAATAGGTATGTGAGCAATAAAACATGCTTTACCATCAGCTATCAGTTTAGTTCCATTTCCAACGATTAGCTTTCCACATGTGACCACACTGCAAAAGTAAGTTTCATCACTGGCCAGGCTTTTGGGGACTTTGTGCTCACAGTTCTGTACAGTTGATACAGTCACAGAGATCGTCTCACATTGATCTTTTCTGTCTCCATCAGTGTTAATGATTCCTGAATGGGACTCTCTTCTAAGCCAGTAGACACTCTGCCCTCCTGAACAACTTGCACCAAAGATTGAACAATGAAGATTCACTGAGTCTCCTACATGATGTGAGTCCAAAACAGGATGCTGAATGATTTTAACTGGCTTTGCATCTGTAATGAAAAATAATATACTTTACGGTAGCAATAATAATAAAACAAGCTTTTTAATCAAAATTAAATATCACAGATCTCACATTCCAAGTTTCCACTCACCATTAACTGTCAGATAAGTTCCCCCTCCAAATTACAGCTTCTCATACAGTAGCACACCACAATGGTAATAGGCGGCATCTCTGGAGTTAATCTTGGTGAATATTAATGCAGATTTCTTGTCATCGACTTTGAATTGAATTCTTGATTCGTTGAGAAATTCTTCTTGAAGTTTTATCTCCTGGTAATATGTGAAAACTATAGGGTTCAACTTTTGTCCTGGGATTTGTTTCAGCCAAAACCAGGCCACAACCAGATCGGCAGTTGTGTAGCATTCCAGGATGACCGAACCACCCACTGATGCTGTGATTGAGACATTTGGCTGCAAAACACTGGGGATCACAGATACACCTGAAATAAACAAAGAAAAGTCCTGATGAGTCTAGGGAAGTCAATCATTTTACATAATTTTTTTCTATGCATAAGTAGTGGAGTCCAAACGTCTGAGGCATAATGAAGATTTGGGATTTTTTTAATATAAGTTTAATGTAAATTAAACTAGTAAACAATGATTTGGAATTTTAAGTGAAAATGTAAAAAATAAAAAAAAATAAAAACATTTTTGATGTAAAATGAAATATTTTAAATATATATATTTTTCATGGTTATTGACACTAATCAAAAAAGCACATTTGTGACATTGATCGTGTGAACTCTTTTGTAGAGACACTCGGAATGTCTCCTGCCGAAGCACATCTCTCTTGATGAATCATTATGAAATTATGCTTGAAACCAACGACCATCAGCTCGGTGCTCTGCTACCATATACGCAAAAAGTACAGAACTAGAAACGCATATGTATAATTTTATTAAACTTTTAAACTCATATGTTAATATAATTTGTAATAAAACATATTTAAAACATTTTAAAATATTTCTAAAAATAAATAAATAAATGATAATATGTATATGTATAGATTACGTACATGATATGCAAGACATAAGAACATATGCACGCAGAGCAAACATCTTGAGAGCTGGCATTAGAGCAGTCTCCATCCTGAGGACGAAAGGAGAATATGGTATAAAAACTGAAAAAACTTCATTACATCATGTATGCAAATTGTCCAAACTACGAAACAAGTTCTCATTGGTCGTGTGAAGTTATAATCATATATACCTTCTCAGTCTTGTAGTTGACACCCCTAGTCCTCATTAACGTTTCCATGAGAATAAACAAGTCTTTGACCTAGTGGACTTCCTGCAGTCAACACAGTACAAATGCCATGCCCCAAAAGACAGATAATCCTTATTAATCCATGTTATGAAAAGAGACCAACTGACAAAATGCAAAATGAATGAAATTGAAATGAAATTACAAAATCAGACAAATATAAAATGCAATTTGAATATGAAACATTTAATTTTCCCTTCTTCATTTTGCCATCATCCTTGTCACTGTACTGTAACATAGCAGGACTGTTTTCACTCATGGCTGATGTCCTACGTAGGTGCCGCGCGAAGTAACCATAAGGTTTTATAGACAAATGGACAAGTTTTTGGGCAGACCTGACCGGTTGAAAAGAGATGGTCTTCATCTCTCCTTGGGTGGTGCCGCTCTTCTCTCTAGAAATACGGCACATCTAGTCTTAGTGTTTGCACTCTAGGTCAGGAAGCAGACAGACTGGCTAAACCGACCGTCTGCTAGCTGCCTCACGTCACAGAAATCAGTTAATTTTCAGCACATATAGACTCTTTCACCCATATATCACACTATAGAGACTGTGTTTGTTCCCCAAACTAGAAAATACGAAAAACGTTCAAACCAATTTAAGAGTAACAATTTAACTGATGTTCAAGAAATAAAAAAATTTTATAATACAGAGAAACAAATTATAAAGCTTTGCTTATTAAATATCAGGACCCTTTCTACGAAAGCACTTTTTGTAAATGATATGATCACTGATCATTACCTAGATGTGCTCTGTTTGACAGAAACCTGGCTAAAACTTGATGATTACATTATTTTAAACGAGTCTACCCCACAAGATTACTGTTATAAACATGAGCCGCGTTCAAGAGGTAAAGGGGGAGGTGTTGCTTCAACAATATTTTCAGTATTTCTCAGAGGGCGGGCTTCAAGTATAAATCGTTTGAAGTAATGGTGCTTCATATAACATTATCCAGAGAAACAAGTGTCAATAATAAATCCCCTGTGATGTTTGTACTGGCTACTGTATACAGGCCACCAGGGCACCATACAGACTTTATTAAAGAATTTGCTGATTTTATATCCGAGTTAGTGCTGGCTGCAGATAAAGTTTTAATTGTTGGTGATTTTAATATCCATGTTGATAATGAAAAAGATGCATTGGGATCAGCATTCATAGACATTCTGAACTCTATTGGGGTTAGACAACACATGCCAGGACCTACTCATTTTTGTAATCATACTCTAGATTTAATACTGTCACATGGAATTGATTTTAACGGTGTTGAAATTCTGCAGCAAAGCGATGACATCTCAGATCATTATCTAGTCTCTTGTATACTCCATATAGCTAAAGCTGCAAATTCAGCTCCTTGTTACAAATTTGGTAGAACCATCACTTCTACCACAAAAGACTGCTTTGTAAGTAATCTTCCTGATTTATCTCAATTCCTCAGCATATCCAATAGCTCAGAACAACTTGATGATGTAACAGAAACTATGGACTCTCTTTTTTCTAGCATTTTAGATACGGTTGCTCCTTTATGCTTAAGGAAGATTGAGGAAAACAGTTTGACACCGTGGTATATGAGCACACTCACACCCTAAAGAGAGCAACCCGGAAAATGGAGCGCAGCTAGAGGAAAACAAAACTAGAGGTATTTCATGTTGCATGGCAGGCAATACCCTAGTCCTACTCAAATCTTAAAAACTGCTAGATCCGATTACTTTCTCTTTTAGAAGAAAACAAACATAACCCCAGGTATTTATTCAATACAGTGGCTAAATTAACGAAAAATAAAGCATCAACAGGTGTTGACATTTCCCAGCAGCACAGCAGTAATGACTTTATGAACTACTTTAATTCCAAGGTCGATACTATTCGAGATAAAATTGTAACCATGCAGCCGTCAGCTACAGTGTTGCATCAGATAGTGTGCTATAGATCCCTTGAGGAACAATTCCACTCATTCTCTACTATAGGAGAGGAAGAATTTTATAAACTTGTTAAATCATCTAAACCAACAACATGCATGTTAGACCCTATTCCATCTAAGCTCCTAAAAGAGGTGCTTCCAGAAGTGATAGATCATCTTCTGACTATTATTAATTCGTCTTTGTCATTAGGATATGTCCCCAAAACCTTCAAACTGGCTGTTATTAAGCCTCTCATTAAAAAACACAACTTTATCCTAGAGAATTAGTTAATTACAGACCGATCTCAAATCTCCCTTTGCGTCTGTCAAAGAAATAGTCCCCTCGTGACTGGCCACACTGTATTGAGAGTGTGTGTGTGTGTGCACAGGTGTGTGGAGTGCAGGTGATGGGGTCCCGGATGGGCGACAGCTGTGTGTGTGTGTGAGTGGGTGCCGAGGTGTGTGGTGTCAAGGTGACGGAGAAAGAGTCCGGGGGGATGGGAGATGGCGACCTCTGGTGGTGAGAGGGGGAACACCAGACGCCAGCCCCTGAAACAGCACCCCCCCCCCCCCAGGGGAACGGCCCAGTGCCGTGTGGTAGCGGGGGACCTGTGTACTCGTGCAGATCGGCGGGCTGGTGGGACCCAGGGCCAGAAACCAGCTCCAACCCAGCGGTGTGGTGGAGCCTTGTACGGTCACCGCCGCTTTCGGGAACATCGTGGAGCGGACCCCGCCGCCTCCGGGACCTCGTGCGCCGGAACATCGTGCTCGGGTACCGCCGCTTTGGGGAACTGCGAGCGGACACCGCTGTCTCGGGAACTCTGCGAGCAGCCCCCGCCGCTCGCACCGACATCAGCGGAGGTTCCCGCACGCCGCGTACCAGCCCGCGATGCTCCAGGAACGGGCGGGAGGTACTGGGTGCAGCAGACGGGGTCCGTGATGACCCTGGGATGGCCGCCTCGGGAGAACTTTGAGCAGGCTCTGCAGCCAACTCCATCCTGACGGCTGAGCCGCTCGACTGCAGAGCCAGGTTGATGTAGTCCTCCAGCGCCTCCTCGGGGTGCCAGTATGGCATAAGGGATTTGAAGGGCTCGGTTAGGCCACCCCAGAAAAAGACCATTAGGCAGGTCTTCTCCGTAGCCGACTTGCGAGCCACTCCCACGAAGTCCCTGGCGTAATCCTCAATGCACCGGTCTCCCTGGCGGACATTGAGGAACCTTCCTGCTGGACCCATGTTTGGCGGATGATTCTGTCACGGCGCGGTCAGGAAAGACACACCGTGTGAGCAAGGGTTTTGGGTCCAAATGCAGGTTTATTTCACTGCCAGGGAAAACAAAGGTAAAAACAGAAACATAAACAGAGCTGAGACTCTGAAACAGGCTAGAAACCGCAAATTATGGGCACCTGATGCAATACGGCCACCACTGGTCTTGTCATCAGTCCCGGAACAGACCCTAGAACACTCGTAACCTCGTGACTACAAACAAACAAGTATATCTCTGACACAACTCAACCAAACCGTAAATCATGCCGCCACCCTATGGCTGGGAAGGCGCCTAAATAGTCCTCGTGCGGGCCCCACGCTGTGTGAGAGTGAGGTGTGTGCACAGGTTGGGATTGCATGTGCTGGAGTCCCTGATGTGCGACGCTGTTTGTGGTGTGGAGTGGTTGCCCAGGTGTGGGTGTCAAGTACGAGAAGGAGTCCGGGAGGATGGGAAATTGCGACCTCTGGTGGTGAGAGGGAGGAACACCCACAGACCCAGCCCCTGACACCTAGGTGTTCTATTTGTTAGCACCTTTCCTTCAAAAGCCACTTTTCTAGCATTTGTAAAACTGCATTTTTTCCATCTCAAAAATATATCTAAGTTACGACCTATGCTCTCAATGGCAAATGTAGAAATATTAATTCATGCTTTCATGACCTAAAGGTTAGATTATTGTAATGCTTTGAGTGGTTGTTCTGCACGCTTAAATTCCAGCTGGTCCAAAATGCAGCTAGAGTTCTCACTAGAACCAGGAAGTATGACCATATTAGCCCGGTTCTGTCAACACTGCACTAGCTCCCTATTAAACATTGTATAGATTTAAAAATCTTGCTAATTACCTATAAAGCCCTGAATGGTTAGGACCTCAGTATTTGAGCGAGCTCTTATCGTATTATAGTCCTTCACGTCTGCTGCTTTCTCAAAACTCTGGCCATTTGATAATGCCTAGAATATCAAAATCAACTGCGGGTGGCAGATCCTTTTCCTATTTAGCGCCCAAACTCTGGAATAATCTACCTAACACCGTTCGGGAGGCAGACGCACTCTGTCAGTTCAAATCTAGATTAAAGACCCATCTCTTTAACCTGCTTACACATAACACACTAACACATTCCTAATATTCAAATCCGTTAAAAGGATTTTTAGGCTGCATTAATTAATTAGGTCAACCGGAACCGGGAACACTTCCAATAACATACGATGTACGTGTGACATCGTAATAGCACCCCTGCCGACCCCATCTGTGCTAATATTAGTCTGTTTCTTTCTTATTCCGAGGTCACCGTAGCCACCAGATCCAGTCCGTATCCAGCCCAGATGGTGGATCAGCACCTAGAGACGACCTCTACAGCCCTGAATTTCAGCGGAGACCATGTCAACAAGATGCACCCCAGAGACAGATCCCCTGCGAAGACCTTGTCTCCTAGACGGCCATTAGGACAAGACCACGGAACCAGATGAGCCCTCTGCACAATCTGACTTTGCTGCAGTCTGGAACTGAACTGCTGGTTTTGTCTCGCCTGAGGAGAACTGGCCCCCTGACTGAGCCTTGTTTCTCCCAAGGTTTTTTTCTCCATTCTGTCACCGATGGAGTTTTGGTTCCTTGCCTCTGTCGCCTCTGGCTTGCTTAGTTGGGGACACTTAATTTCCAGCGATATCGTCGACTTGATTGCACAGATACTATTTAAACTGAACTGAGCTGGACGATGACGTCACAGCTAAGTTCAGGTTTTTTTCTCCATTCTGTCACCGATGGAGTTTTGGTTCCTTGCCGCTGTCGCCTCTGGCTTGCTTAGTTGGGGACACTTAATTTCCAGCGATATCGTCAACTTGATTGCACAGATACTATTTAAACTGAACTGAGCTGGACGATGATGTCACTGAATTCAATGATGAACTGCCTTTAACTGAAAATTGAGTGTTTACTATTGTCCTTTTGCACTGACACACTATTTTCCTATTTTGATACTGTAAACCTGCTTTGACACAATCTGTATTGTTAAAAGCGTTATATAAATAAAGGTGACTTGACTAGAGAATTCTATTGCCCATTAGATCGTTGGGGCCCTATGACACCACATTGTGTTCTATCTAGTTATTCGATACACAGTGGACACAGATCTACAGTCGAATGCTGTGAATGTTGAATGGATAAGCAACAAAATGTCACATATTGTAATATAACAACCAGATTCTTTATCTAAAGGTCAAAAGGTCAGCAAACAGTTCTGTGTCTTTATGTTTTGCATTTTAGCAGATGTGCAGTATAAAGAAAATGTACATAACTTCTGTCAATTACAGTCATTTGTTTGTGTAGGTCAGTTTACTTTTACAGACAGTTAAGTTTTGGGGGTCTGTGGAGGCTTTTGTGGTTTGTTGAGTGGGCCATAAGTGGTTAACGGTTCAGAACTGAAAATCTTTGGTCACCTAAATGACACACATTGTTTGGATATTTTCTTGTAAATGACAGAATTTTCAACTATTTTTGACTATCCTTTTAATAAAGCAGAATATGGTGAATAATGTTTATCATTTGTGATGGCTACTGATGACTCCCTAGATTGTTCAAGCTGCTTTAAATGTCCTCATTTACTCACTATTATCATTTGTTGTCCATACAATGGAAGTCAATGGAAGCACCAACATTATTTGGTTACCACGTTTCTTCAAAATATCCTTTTTGGGGTTTTTGTGTGTGTGTGTGTGTGTGGTGTGTGTGTGTGTGTGTTGTGGGTGTTGTGTGTGTGTGTGTGTGTGTGTGTGTGTGTGTGAAAGACACAAGCTCAAACAATTTGGAACCAATTATGGACAGATTTTTCTTTGTTCTTTTTGTTAACTATTCCCTTTAAGCACCTATAACTAATGTAACTCAAATGAGAAAAGACAACTTTTGAGTTTCGCACTTAATCATTTGCAATCAATGCAATTGCTTTGGCCTTGTCACCAGGCAAACATCATTCACTGTTTCTATGACATCACAGAAACAATCACCTCACAACAAAAGTATTTTAAAACCATAATGAATATCAATTTAAAAAAAAAATCTGGCAGGTACTGAGAGTGGTACTTCTATTAACAGCATTTTGCAGCTTGTGCATGTCTCAGCAGTTTTCTACTACACAAGTGTAGGTACATTTATTGTAAAATGTCACTGGTGGCACAAGCACAAACACACATAAACAGAAATCAGGTCAGCACAACACACATCCTAAAACAGAAACAAGAGATGATCTGCTATCACTTTTGTGCAAAAGCCACAATGTTAGACCAATGCACATGCTGAGACCCATTTTGCAGCTGACCGCAAAGAGCACACTTTGACCATTCTGAGCAGTAGGAAATAATGTGGGTTGGTTATCTCACGTCAAAGCACTTAGATAAACAGGCTTTGTGTGTGTGTGTGTGTACTTTAAAACATATTAAAGTACTACATATCGTTTAATATTTAAAACAAATTTAACATTAATTTTTACCACAAACCCTTGTATTGCTTTGAAACTTTTGTAGCGTTTTACAGATAATAAAGAGAAGGTTTATAGTTTAAAGAAAAAAATCTTATCTTTACTACTACTTGCCCTTATAATTTCAATGCAATGTTTTTGTAATGAATTATTATGTGAGTGTTCATTTAGGATTCTGAAATCAGCTTCCCAATCCCTCACAGGCCTAAGGTTTAAAACAGAAGGTACACCACTAAGAGGAGCCAAACACAATCATGAAAGAGTAGACAGATGACTTAAAACTGCAACACTCAATATGGCTGCTATGGAGGAAAGGAAGTCAATTAACCAGAAGAGCAAATCAGATCACCTTTGTGTTTTAGAAAGCACATGCGCATTTTTTGGACCAATTTGTAAAGTTTCATTGAGTTTTGCCACACATGACGTTTTTGTACATTGTCCATTTCCCATCCAAGTAGATGCAGCAGGAACTGCATAGCTATAAAATGGTTGCCCGTGGGTGTTACTAAAATGACTCTATCCCGGTAGGTGGTGGCAATGCACAATGTACATTTAAGAGCTGGTTTGAAAAAGAAAAGAAGAAGAAGAAGAGAACAACTCAACATGATTTCCAAGTGAACTAGCTGTTGCCATCAGTATGACACCTGTTTAATTTAGACACCTGAAGCCTGATGTTTTAAACAACACCATTGTGCATAACCTCATTTGAATATTATTTCCTTATGCATATTGCCATCCAGACACATGATGCTACAGCCTATTAACAGTGTGGCCCACATAAGACAGTATCACTAATTATTATATCTGTGTCATAAGGGAAGAGTGGATCAGTGGATCTTTAAAAATGCTGCAATAATATTTTCATGACATTGAAAAGGCCAAGGTTGGGATCAGTATTTTTTGGGTTCATCCTTTGTGCAGTGAGATCTATGATCCTGGTACCATAACATTACATTTGAACTTCACTAAATGAGACTCCAGAGAAGCACAATGAGAAATAAGGGGAAGAGCTTGAAATGAATGGTGGAGAAATAGTGAAAGAAACTATCACTATTTTGTTGAAGGCCATGAAATTTGAGCTTAGGAGCATATACATTTGTGAATTTGTGTGGGAGTGATGGTTAGATGCTGTTCCCAGCAAGAGTAATGAAACTAATTTGCCATTGATTTGATAAGGAAACATATGAATATCTTATGCACATAAAATAAAATAAAATAAAACAAAACAAAACAAAATAAAACAGATTTTAGATCATTAGCAAATGTAAAGTAGCTTTCCCATTCAGTTGTTCGACTGGTGCAAGTCCCACTTCCCAAATTGCCCCCAAATTAGTATTTCTTCAGTACTCTACTTAACAGAATTTAATCAAATGTATGCAAATCAGCTCACCTGTGTGCGTGAACTGATTTTGTTAAGTAAATGTTGCAGATGGCTCTTACATTATCGATTTTATGTCAAATCAAATGTACCCAGATCAAAATAGGGTGCTAATGGTAATTTATTATACAAATGAATTACCCTGAAAAGTTGTATTCTATATGAGGTTAGTCCAGTTACAGTGGCTGCCATGTGGCGATCACCAAATACTCACTTTTTCTTGGATTTCCATTTTATCCTGAGCTGCTATGGCATTTATAGGGTGGTCATTTGATAACTCAAAAGGCAGTGTACTGTTACACTCTGAACTGGTGGGGTTGGTATACTCTGGTTTGATAGGGTTAAAGTTAGCTTAGAATGGAGGATCCTAAAGTCAAGGACTGTGGTTTGTTCTAGGGGAAAAAATAAGAAAAGAAACATTTACAAGCCTAACAATGTGGATTTTAAAGCTTCACACTGGCAAAAACAACAGCATATTGAAGTACTTATTGCTATGCTACAATGTGTTTTCATTATTGTCATTAATAATTATAAATAATAATAATAATAATATTTTAATAAGAATTGATGTTTGTTGTTTTGTGTTTTTAAATTAAATATATTATTCACAATCCATCACATCTGTCTAATAAACAAAAAATGGAGTTTGCACACAGGATGCTTCTCACAGCACTGTTAGTAGGTGTCACAAATCCGGTCCGTGGCCTTCCGGCCAATTGCCACCAGAGGTCGCTCTCCCATTACATTGACTCTCAAACCACACAGACTGTTAACATCACCCTGGACTGCATTTCCCATCATCTATTGCACTGATTACACACACAGAGCTGCATTTAATGAGACCCGCTTTATAAGCCATGGACTTCCTCTCTCTCACTGCCGAGTATTGTTTAGCGTATATCACTCTTCTAGCGATAGCTACATTGCGGAGCCATTCCAAGTTTCCGTTTCCGTTTCTAGTTCTAGTCCTAGTCTAAGTCTAGTCATTTTGTGTTGCCTTGTTGTCTGTTTCCTGATCTTCTGCCTGTGTATCTTGGATTAACCCTTTGCCTGCCGTTTCGGACTGTGTTTGCACCTTGCCTGGACTATTGCCTGTGTATTACGGATTACCCCTTTTATCAAGCCCTCTGGATTCTGTTCGCCTATCGAAGACCCACACTTGTCCTAGGATTACTCTTTGTCTTGCCTGTGTTGTACCTGTTTGCCATTGTTTGACCCATGCCTGTTATATGACCACGCCTTGGAAATAAAGCCTTGCATATGGATCCGCACATTTCACGTCTCGTTCGCCCCGTTACAGAAGGTAAATACAAAAATATGTTCATTTATGTGTTTTACATTTAAGTTTAAAAAAGAATATTAAACAACAGTTCCTTACATTCCTTACAATGACTAGAACAAAACTGAGAAGTTTTACTGTATCACTAATGAACAATATTTTTCAAAGATTTGCAAATCTTCCATGTGTTCTTCTCATTGTTATTACATCATCGATGAGTTCAAGAACTGGACTGAGGCTCAAGATTACTGCAGAAAATACTACTATGATTTAGCAACATTTAACAACAAGGAGAAAAACGACCAAGTCATTCAAACTCTGGTGAGCGGAGGTTACAATGACAGTGTCTGGATAGGATTGTATGATGATTGCTACAGCTGTAGATGGTCCAGTGGTGAAAAAAACAGGCCACACACAAACTGGGCAGAAAAACATCCAGACAGCAAAAGAGGCTTGTACCAGTCGTGTAGCTACGGGTGGGCCTGTCAGTCAGGCCCACCAAATCAGTTGCTTAAAAAGGTAGCATAATCATTGTGAATTATGTTGCAATAATCACAATACTTTATCTATAAAAATAAATTGTGTTGTTGCTTTTTATTGTTTGCCATATAATGATGAAGATAAGTTTGCGAACAGCCCCTTAGCTACAGAGATCGCTGGATGCCTTATACATGCCTTTGTCCATATTAGGGTTTTCCTGGCACGTCGCGTTACTTCTATGAGTCCGTTTTGTGCTTTCTGCGCGAGAGCACCCTCCGGCTTTGAGTATGAATGAAACTTCCCCGCATATTCCACGCTCAAGGAGCTGAACAGCTCTGCTAGTGCTAATGTTAATTCACATATTCCTCCATCACCAGCAGCACTCCATTCTCTAAAGGCTACCTCCCCTACACGCCAGTGTACAGGTACAAAAATCTATATATTCTTGACGTTAGTTACCTAGTCACTGTTGTTTATTTCATGTGGTTTATGTGACCGCTGAGCCAGACTATGACCAAGCATGGGTTTTACATACTGTCCATTACTACTGTCCTGCTGATTTGATGATGGTGATATGTTGCGTCTGTCAGATGTGTGTGTGTGTGTGTGGTGTGGCCGCCGTGCTCATGCTGTTCTTATCATTATTATCTTAACACTGCTTATGATGACATACAGGTTTATGCTCTGATTAAACGGTGATGTTAATTCAAGCAGGTGTAACTGTTAGTTGTGTTGGCATATTTTGATAACAGATGTATTTTAGGCATAGCCGATCCCTATACGCAAAATACTCAAGCTGCGTAGGGCCCCCGAAACAACAGGGGGCCCCCTTGCTCTCAAAGATTTAATTTTAGTTTTGTTTTTGAATTTGGCCAGCGGTTACGAAAACATGAATGATAATTTATTTTAATGCGGTGCACTGTTGCCCTTTCTACGTAAAAATCTGTCAAATCATGTAATGTGAAAGTCTTACAGTCTTGCTTGAGACAAAAAACATTAGTTTGAGATTTAACCTAAAGAGCCCCCCCCCCCCCCAAAAAATAACTAAACAATTCGAGTGTCTAAATGAAGTATATGCCCACAGCCACAATGAATACAACCATCTTAATCCAAGAGAAATACATTTGGAGTGCTGCTTTAAACTACAGACTGTTTCACTGTATTGACTGTATTGATTTGGCTGCAATAGAAAACCAAGATGAGAACACAAAACTAAAGCTGCTGCTCGAGAACAATAAAGTGGGGACACCTTACATCGGTTTATACAGAAACACGTGGAAGTGGTCAGATCAGAGTAGCTCTGTATTCAGGGCTTGGATGTTCCATGAACCCAATAATTTTGGGGGAGATGAATTTTGTGAGCAACTGTCTTTGCCAAATGCGCAATGAACTGATCATGTTTATATACACTTAGATCTGTCTGTGGCACTGGTTGTTTGCTGATGTGTGCAGGATCCTAGGATAAAGACAATACAGTGTTTACTGTTGCAAATTACTGATTTGTTTATTTAAATCCCTGTAGCAAAGATAATTCAAGTACTGAGAATAAACATACAGTCAGCACTAAACCTTAATGTCAGCACCATTTTACAGCAGGTCAGTGATGCAACAAGGGTAATCATGTTATTTCATATGCTCTTTACCTTTTATAATATCTGTTGGTCTGTGTTAGTAATGTAAATGTTTGAATGACACATGAAAACATGTTTATGGTGACTATAAGCACAAACAGTTGCAGCAAAAGCTGAGGGAACTGGGACTGCCAAGAGACACCAATCTGACATTCACACCATGAACACAGCAAACACGACAAATGACTAGCATTGTAAAACTGTAACATGAATGTTTGTCAGAAGAATGGCTTTGTTACTGTACATTTACAATGTGTTGTTTAAAATAACTAAAATAACTGATTTGACATATTTTATCTTTATTTTGTATGTGGTAAGTAAACTATTATAGAAGTTTTGTATTGTTGAATTCAGTAAATCATAGCAGTGCAGTAAGTAATGAAGGTGTGCCTTTTTAAATAAAGCTGTTTACTACATCTAGCATGAATGTCCTAAAAATATATATTTGAATGGTCTGTTTGGCATGTATGGACAGTCTCATTCCAGGCTTAAACAGGTCAACAAAGACAGTGTTTTATACAATGTAAAACATAAACATGACTATGTATCAGAAGAATTACAAAAAAAAATCAATAATAATAATGATTTACACGTATAACCTTTATTCTATATGTTGTGTAATCTGACATAGACTCAAAAATGTGTAAACAGATATGTTGGCTTTGACAGTGACCTTACAGAAGGTCCTCATGTGAAGAAACTCTTTAGTCAGATATAAGCTTGTTGCTGAAAACAATGGCCACTATTTTGATGTTGATGCAACAAAACTGACGGATTTGGAAATTAAACTGAAAAATGTGGAGGAGAAAGCAACTGCTAGGGAACTGATGGTTTTGGAGAAGAGAGGAAAACCGGACGAAAATTAAAATGCAGGTCAGTCTCCAGTTTTATTGTGGTCAAGTTCTTATTTTTTTATTCAATATAACCATAACTTATTTTGTATTAAAAGCTTTTTATTCTGATTGCAACCAGCTTTAATTAACATGTAGACGTGTAGAAATATATAATAAAAATTTTAGAGGCATGTGAAGTTAATGACTAATTAAGTTAATGATTTTTCAGAAATGCAAGAGATTTGGACTGTTTTTATTTCTAGAAGTTCCCTTCTAGTTGATGGCAATATATTCAGAAAGATATCTTTGGGGCAGCTTTCAATGTTTTATGAAAAATAGAATAATATTATTTATACAAGTTATACCAATATATTTTAACAGATGCAAAGTGCAGTTCCACACCTCTGAATATTGTTCTGCTGGGCTGGGTCCTATCAGGAAAGACATTAGCTGGAAGTGTCACCTTGGGTGCTGAAATTTCATTTGACAAGACTGTGAAGTGTGTCAGAACATGTGGCGAAGTGAATGAAGACCGGTCACCGTGGTAAACACAAGTTGGTAAAAATTCCTTCCACATGAACTGAACGCAGTCCTTTTGGTTATACCAGCAGCAGACACAGATTTTTAGAAGAGCAGATGGAAGTCATATAAGAGAAAACGTAAGACCACTTGGAGATGAGGTCTGGAAGCAAACCATGGTATTCTTCACATGGGGAGGAACATTGGGGGGAAAAATAAATTGGGTACCACATTGAAAGTGAAGGGTATTGTCACGGGTTGCCAGGGGAAAGGAGCTCGAAGGCGTACAAAGGAGGCAGATAGTCAAACGAACAGAGTCTTTAATAAATCTTCATGGGAACGTAGGAGAAAATCTCTTTACACAATGGAGACAGGACAAAGAAACTGAGGAAGGCGGGCCTTCAAATACTAAATCAAACGATGGACTAATAGGATTATTAACGAACACCAGTGGAAACTAATGAACTAATCAAGCAACACAGGAAAACTAGGTCAAGTCAGGGAGAACAGAAACACAGAACATAAACGTGACATATCGCCGGAAGGCGCGTCCCGTGCCATAACAGTTCCAACGGGGAGGGGGGGGCGAGTGCCCTGGAGGCTGGTGCAGGGCAGGAACAGGGCGGAGACAAGGAAGGCCTCCAGGGCGGATCAGGGAGTTTGGGGCGCCATGGCAGAGCAGGCAGACTAGGAGGCCATGGTAGATCAGGAGACTCAGGAGGCCATGGCGGATCCTCCGTGTCCTTAGCCGGCTCGGCCACCACGGCCACATACCCCCCTCCTCACATTTTCTTGGGGAAAATTAGGAATTTTGGGGGTGCTCTGGAGGAGCGGGGTTGGCTAGCACAGGGGGCTCAGGAGACGAAGGAGGACTGGACGGGACCAGCGGAGGCCGAGGAGACCGGGACAAAGAAGAGTTTTCTGGAGCGGACTCAGGCAAGAGGATAGGAGCCGAGAACTCTGGGGGTAGCGCCATATCCAGGAGCGCTGAGAGGCACGCTGGAGTGGACTCTAGAGGGAGTGCTGGTGCCTCTTTTTCTGGGCTGAGGGCTGCAATGGATCTTGGATGGGCTCGGGAAAGCAGGGGTGGAACGGAGGGAGAGGGCTCATTGGAGCGGTATGTGGAGGGTGCTGGTTTATGGTGAACTGGAGTGCCAACATGCCTCCAGATAGGGACTGAACAGTTATCAATTTACTTCAAAGAAATTAGAGCAATTTAAATCTAGAACAAAATTAATAAAGTCTGCTACGGGTCTACTAGTCTGCTATAACAATCATGTGGAGACAAGAATCTGAAAAAATGATCATCGTCCAGTCCCATCCGGAAGCACGCATTAAGCATATGATCACTCCAGCTCACCAGATGGAAGACACTCAGGAACTCCTCCACATATTGCTCCAAATGCCTTCCATCTTGCTGGATGTTTAGAAGAACGTCCTCAGCCCAGTCCATCCTTTTCATTGGTCCTGTTTTCTGTCACGTGTTGCCAGGGGAAAGGAGCTCGAAGGAGTACAAAGGAGGCAGATAGTCAAACGAACAGTCTTTAATAAATCTTCATGGGAACGTAGGAGAAAACAACCTCTTTACACGACGGAGACAGGACAAAGAAAATGAGGAAAGGCAGGGCTATAAATACTAAATCAAACGATGGACTAATAGGATGATTAACAAACATGGAAACTAATGAACTAATCAAGCAACACAGGAAAACTAGGTCAAGGCAGGGAGAACAGAAACACAGAACATAAACGTGACAGGTATGCACTTGTGAGACTCGTTCAGATATCATGTTTTTGAGAGCATGAAAGATTATCACACCCAACCAAATCAGTTACTGGAGAAGATTGATGAAATGAAGCTGGAAAATGCCTTGCTGCAGCAAAGAAGAACATATATATGTCAACTATATAAGCTATACAACTAAAGCTTTGTTTTTATTTCCTTACAGCAGAGATGTCCTCACGTGTCGATGAAGATGATATACAGATGTATTCGGCTAAGGTGGAAAGCTGGCTTCAGAGGCATCATTTATCAGACTATGGAAGTGTTTCCAGCTATGAGGAACTAGACAAACCTGAATAGGATAGTAATTAATAATTAGGTGGCTAAGGCAGTTTGAAAATGCATTGTTTTATTTTTGTCATGCAGTTGTTAAAATCACAAGTGCAGTAGTCACTGTTATAGTATATTTCATAAATATCATTTTTGTCCTCAACTAAATATTTCCACTATGTTGTTTAAACAGATTCTACTGTTGTTTATAACTTTTTATTATCTTTCATGTAATTGATCAGCATTAACAGACACAAAGTATTTCTAAATACCCAGCCACAGAACTAAAAAAAGAAATGTTTTTTTGGAGTATAAGATGTATTATATTTGCAGTAATTGATGCTCTTAGCAATATAGTTCAATATCTACTTTTTCAAGTCAAAATCATTTTGTGAAGAAACTCTGTTAAAGCATGGGATTTCTTGGCTTGTAGATCACGTCACTGTATTCAGTTAGATGGCTGTTGTTTGATCTTCTGGCCGGAGGGACAGAGGCAAAATTCACAGCCGTGTAATTCACATCTGAATCTCCAATCTGTAAAAAAAAAAAAATGCATAGATTCTTTTTTCTTTCTGCTTGAGAGCCATTAGAAGTTAATATAAGAATATATTAGGAAACTGATTTAAATTGAAATTACCTCATATGACGGAGATGCTACATTTTTAGATCCTTCAAAATGTGCAGAAAATTATTGTTAAACTTTGATATACATATTTGTGATTGAATATTTAAATTGTTTTGCACATAATATTATGATATTAGTGTGTACAACTCTAGACCACTATCCTATCCAATTATTCTCTGCTTAACTAATGGAAACTGTGGGTGGAATTTTACCTTTTTGCCTTTTTCTCCAGTTTTTATAATAATCAACCAAAAGTATGATTATTACCATCACAAACACAACATTGCAGGATATCAAGCAAAGTAACAGAGGATCCCATACTTTTGGATTATTGTTATCTGAAATAGAGAAAAAAAAATGTATAAAGCAACAACGTGCTGCTAATAGTAAAGATCTGTGAACATCTGTGTTCTCTGCAGATACTTTTCCATGACTTGCAACAGTATAGTGGTCAAAAACATGTGGACATATAAGCCATATATTTTTAGTGTTTGAATGTCATTGCATTTGTTGACAAAATATCAAACCATGTGTCATTAATTTTAAGAAACAGTGCAAGCACCCTTTTCAAGCAAAACATTTCTAAAAAAAAAATTACATTTTAAATGATAAAACAATAGGTATGTGATTGCACCTGTTTAGTAGAACTGACTTAATACATTCGATAAACACACTTTGAGACCTGTTGGTTAAAAGTAACTGGAAAAATAGCTTAAAAGTGTAGTTATGTTTGCTGAAGCTCCTTGGTTGTATAATTTGTAAAATGCAATATAATTCATACAATGTTAAGTGTGTCTTAAGGGTACAAATACTTTTTGGAATCACTGTTGTGGAGGTGACAGTTAAAAAAATCAGGTAGCAAAGGACTCAGGTATCAGGTAGTTAAGTCATAGCACTAAAATGAAAAAAATTACCAGTATTTTTGAAAGTGGTTCTATTCTCAACTTCTCTCTCCTCACATCCCACATTAAAGTGTTTGGTCTCATTTCCTTAGAAGCAGCAAATAAATATGTCAGGTATTAGACTGTTGGTTTTAAATTACTTACAAACAAGAGAAATTAGTTCAAATTGTCTACTCCAAAAAGAAATGTATAAGACAATAGCATGTTGAATATATTTTACCTTTTAGAATCAGATGTGCTCCAGAAATAAATTCTATTTTATTCAAGAAAACTGTCCCACAGTAGTATTTTCCGATGTCCTCCTTGGTTGTAGCTTTGATGTTGAGGTGAAAAGAATCTTCACTTGCTGAAATATCGAATCTCCCGTCTTTAAATTCATTCTCAATTTGGATATCTTTCCAATAATTGTGTGTTAATGCAATAAGACGAGGAATCTGATCAGTGCTCTGTTTATACCAAACCATTGTGTTGTCAAAACTTTTTTTTGTCAAGAAACATTTGACTGTAACATCATCACCCAGCTGGAATGTTTGCAATGAGACAATTTCACCACTGTTATCAGGTCGACCTCCAGCTGAAACAGAAAAGAGATTTCATTTTTAACACTAAATATGTATGCATGCTTGGAATTGACCAAATAAATAAATACATATTTATAACAGTGGAAAGAGAGAAAAAATTCTACTTACAAGCCCAAAAGATCAAAATGGCCCAAATGATCATGTTTGAAGCAATGAATGTGTAAAATGCTTTTTAGAAGACTTGCATGGGATGTGGTTGGACACTTTCAAACCAAGACTGTGATTGGTTGAAATCAATCTGGTATCTCTCACTCCACTCCCAAATTGAAGCAAAAGTGTTACTAAAGATATGGGGTGATGATCAATGACTGTGTCACTACTGTCTGTAATAAAAGACAGTCGAAGCATGCAAAAAATGTGGTTTTGTGGAGCAATATTGCTCTGCTCCTGGCCGTAGTCAAATGTAAAGGCAGCAAGATTAGTTTGTGAAGGTGTCAGTGTTTCATATCACATTTTAGACATGTCAGTCTCCAGATTTTCAATGAAACAGAGACAATTACAGAATTCCCAATTTAACTTACAAAAAGTAGTTCAATGAGCCTTTTTATGTCATAATAGATTATATCAAAGGTTCGCGATACATATATGTGTAGCTATTCAATGATGGCAAAATCTTATGTATTTGAACCTAAGTGGAATCAACTCTAAAGTTCAAGTCTAAATCGTTTTGTTATTTTTAGTACTTTGAAATGAAAACTGACAGTAAAAATACTACCTATATTCTCTTTCAATGTTATATATTTTATACCTCTAATGTTTGAGATAAATCATGGACTACACATAATGCATAAGATCACAGAATGTGAACTTGCCACAAATCTAAAAGTTTTTGTTTTGATGAAGTGCTGCTTGTGTGAAAACAGTTTGTGGTTTTCTTGTTTTTCTAAAGATGGTCATCAGAAACGACTATCGACCACATTAGCACCATATTTAGTAATCTTAGAGAAACAGGTCACAGTGGGACAGATATACATCCTGTGTGTACATGTGAGTGAAAGTGCAGGCGCATTTTTTTTTTATAGTCATAGGTGTAACACTGCCTCTGAAATGTTTCACGACCACAGTGTTAATTCATCGGAAAAGTAAGCAGAAGACCATTGCATATTCAGACCTCTTTTGCACTGCAAGTGTGAGTAGGTGTTTCTGGCAACCACATATTAAACATGCGACTATGTGGAACAAAACTACAACCTTTTTAAATAAATGACTATATGTAAGAAATGTAAAGTTGAATCTGCGGCTACATTTTCTTCACAGCTTGACAATGAGTATTATTATTATTATTATAAAAAATAATAACACATCCCATCTAGTGACAATCCACATAGCTACAGACACAAGTTTTTATTAGGTTATTATTCAGAAACAACCTCAGCAAACCCTGAGGGCATTAATATGGCATTAAACATCTGCTGCTATATTGAACTATTAGGTTGTTTATTATCCCATATTAACATTTATAAATATTACAATATAATTCTAAAATTTGTATTTAATAAGATTATAGTATATGGTATTATGTATGTATATATTGGGGGGGTGTTGTCAACGGTTTCGATTTTTTAAGCTTTAGCCTCCCTCTTGAGGATTGACTCAGTGATTAAAAATTAAGCAACAATACAGAGCATTTAACAGGGAAGGATGAACTGAATTTCATCTTATTTCCACACTGTCCTGTAAACCTATACAAACCCATCTGTTATTTTCCTACTCTTTACTAAAAGCCCAATCAGGATGTGATTATTAAACAACGTCTGGTTCAGTCTGGATTTACTGTATCAGTTTATTAGTAGTTATCACAATCTTTCCATCACAAAATTATCACATGATCTTTTTAATTTAAATACAATTGTTTAAACAATCCAGTGTATTTCTACAATAATTCATTGACAACAATGACAAAAACACCTTTAGGGGGACAAATAAAAGAGCCAAGGCTTTGGGTTTTCCTTTCTGTACCCTCACAATGTGTACCAGTGAGATCGACTGAAGGACCGTGTTCGCACAGACACATAGGGCAGATGCACAGCTCTGAAAGTCTCTGTATTAAGAGTTGTCATGCATTCTGGCTCTCAAACCCCCATAATGTTGTCATGCATGTTATTTACAGTTTCTGTCCACTGGCTTTCCTCAGTAGCTGCTCTCGTGACCTGTTAAAATATATAAATTGCTAGTGGCTGAAGGGTTTTCAGTTGGGGTGCTTTGCAAAACAATGTCTCTGTAAACCAAGATTGGGGAGGAAAGACATTAAGAAGAATGAAATGCAATTTTTATTCAAGTTAAAAGGAAAAACGATGAAAGGTGGTGGAAGAAAGTCAATACCTGTGCGTGCCTAAAACTTTGAACTGACGGCTTTTGTCTGAGATTTCCTGTGTTATCTGCAAGGACACATGAGGATGAGTTTAGATCTTAATCCACAGTAAATTTATCAACTATTAAGGCGAGACACTGAAGGTGAATAGGGTAAAAAAAAAATTAAGCTTTAGCGTTAGTTCTGGCAGGTCACGTGAGTCAAGCTTGCATCAGCTGATTCTCAGCTGATCACATCTACCTATAGGAATACGACACCTATCGCGGCATTCCTATATAAGCTGTATTCAGTATTATTCAGCAGCTTTTCAGCTTGCTTCGGAGCAAATTACCCTCCTCCATCCCCAGCTCCACCTTTCGCCACAGTCAGGACTTAGCTTTCTGATATTCCTTGCTAATCAGACTCCTTTATCTTGAATAAAGTGTTACACTTAAATATCATTGAGTACATTTATGATATCTGCCTTGTTCTGTTCTGTTAACCCTGGAGGGGTTATTATTGCGGCTCTCCCTGCTCATTCATGACAGGCTGCATGGATGGGCAGGGAGGTTTTTTGCCCAGAACAGAACCATACCGCCAAACCAAACTTTATGCTAAGTATCTATCATTTTGACGATAGTGGTCCTGACAGAAATTAAGCTTTCTCGCCTTACTTACTCAGCTGATTGATTACATTGATAATTGGAAAACATTTTTGTATTACAAGTTTTCTTAAATGTTAGGTTTAAATATGCAAATGAGTCATTATTTAAGGAAACATGCGCTAATTTGCATACATTTCTACTACAAAAATCTAAACACTGGATGATGTCAGTTTCGAAATTCTTGTTTAATTTTTTTGACATATCAGAGTCAAATGTTTTTTACAGAGGGAATTTTGGGTATCTTTTTTTGTCACTCCATAATTCAGAAAATGATTAGAACGGACAGAAAACACTATATTTTTGGGGGGAATAAAATGTTGTATATAATAAAGCAAATTATATATGAACAAATCCCTCTGTAAAAACCTTCAGGATATAGACAGACAGGAATAAAAATGTAAAGTTTGGTGTGTGTAAGTGCTACTGAAGTGGAGATTTATGGCTCAGTGTAGGAGAAAAAACTCATTTTGAGAAAACGGCCTTTAAAAATATATATTGTAATTGAAATCTATTGACACAAATAGATAAAGTGCTATAAAAGAAACATTTAACAGTGTCTTTTGGATGTTTTCTTGTTTCCACTAGTCTGAAAAAACACTTCATGAAAAACCAAAAAGCCCAAAATCTGAAACTTGACAGGTGCACGAAAAAACAGTGTTTTTTGCCTGCAGTGTCTCCCCTTAAAAAACAACAAATGATGACAATATGTACTGATACAGAAATAGACATATGTCAGGTTAGACGCCATTTTTAATTTTTGACAGGAATGAAAACGAGGCTGTGAGGAGTAGATTTACAGTTTTTATAAAGGCATGCACTGTATAAAGCTTTCACAACTCACAACTTTCAAAAATGGTTTATGGAGTTTTTGTCTATTGAAAGCTTTTTTTCAGACATTTCATCAACTGAACGTCTAGGTTACTTGTGTAACCCTCATTCCCTGAAGGAGGGAACAGAGATGTTACGTTAGTGACTGACGAATTGGTATCTCGCCCGAGAGCCCAATCACCTTCGAGTGTTAACTAAACAAGCCAATGACAATTAGCGTGCGTGTTTCGCCACGCGCACCCCGCCCCGCCGCGGGTATTAAAAGGAGAGCGCGTGCAAACGCACTTCAGTTTTTCGCTGAGGAGCCGAGACGGTGTGCCTTGGCCGTACAGCGGTGTTACAGCAACTGTGGCAACGGAACGTAACGTCTCCGTTCCCTCCTTCAGGGAACGAGGGTTACACAAGTAACCTAGACGTTCCCATTCAGTCAGTCACATTCAACGTTACGTCAGTGACTGACGAATTGGGATCCCTATGAAAACGCCACTTTTGCTGACCCCCTCCAGTGCCCTGCGTAAGCCGGCAAGTCCCCCCACACCAGCTGGGGCGGAAGATAGGACAGCGGCCAGGCAGAGGTATCCCCGCTGCTGTTCCATACAGTGGTACATTGAAAGCGTACCCAGTTGGGACGCTACAGAAGCCACATCCCGCACATAGGAGGTATCATGTTGAATTACACATATGGACTGGCCCTGGGCAGTACTACATATGGAAGTCCCTGCGGTAGATTCAACCCGCCTGGGGTGAGATGACTACTCAGCAGAGATGGCAGTGAACGACTGCTAGGGAAAGACACGGGCTTACCGTGAGTGGAGCCGTACCTTGGAAGAATACACATGTGGGATCACCCGAAGGGGGAATCACTACACACGTGCACCTAGCCCAGCACAAGGGCTGACAATGGGCATGCACACGAGTGCTGAGCCTAGCGTCTGGCGCTCCGCCACGCCTGACAACCGAGGGTGCGGGAGGAACTCCACCAAGGTTCGCCATGGGGAACTGAATTGAGGAACAAAAAAGCGCACGTATCCGGTCCGTAGAGGTGAATGGCGCAGCACCGTGATCGACACCGAGCAGGTCCGGTGTTACTGCCTACCTTAGGCGAGTACACGAGAGGACACGGGCTTTACACGGAGATTATAGAATCTCGCAAAAGTGTTAGGAGTCGCCCAGCTGGCAGTTCTACAGATGTCTGCTATCGAGGCGCCTTGCGCCAATGCCCAAGAAGATGCCACTTTTCTCGTAGAGTGAGCTCTCACTCCGAATGGGCATGGTAACCGTTGGGCCTGGTAAGCTAAGTCTATAGCCTCCACTAACCAGTGGGCACGTCTTTGTTTGGAGACAGCCTTGCCCTTCTGCTGGCCTCCAAAGCAGACAAAGAGCTGGTCTGAGGTCCTGAAGTTCCGTGTACGGTCCACGTAAATGCGCAAAGCGGAACGGGACAGAGCAGAGCGATTGCTGGGTCTGCCTCCTCCCGGGGCAGAGCTTGCAAGTTCATCACCTGATCCCTAAAAGGCGTGGTGGTAACTTTGGGCACATATCCGGGCCGGGTTCTCAGGACAACGTGAGAGTTACCCGTCCCGAATTCTAGGCACGAATCGTCGACCGAGAATGCCTGCAGGTCCCCTACCCTCTTGACCGAGGCCAAAGCGGTGAGGAGCGCTGTCTTTAATGACAGAAACTTGAGCTCTACTGACTGCAGAGGCTCGAAGTGCTCCTCCTTCAGGGCCATGAGGACCGAGGGGAGATCCCAAGAGGGTAACAGGTGAGTGCGCGGAGGATTCAGCCTCCTTGCCCGTCTGAGAAACCTGATGATCAGGTCGTGTTTCCCTAGAGACTTACCGTCTACTGCTTCGTGATGTGCGGCAATGGCGGCAACATACACTTTCAGGGTTGAGGGAGACAGCCTTCGCTCCAAGCCATCGTGCAGGAAAGAGAGCACGACTGCGATCGGCATCTACGGGGGTCTTCCAGGCGGGAAGAGCACCAACCGACGAACAGGTTCCACTTCAGCCTGTAAGCGTGTCTTGTAGACGGGGCTCTAGCTGAAGCGATGGTGTTTACTACCTCTGGAGGTAGCCCCCCTAGAACCTCCGCGTCCCGTCCAGGGACCATAAGTGAGGATTCCACAAGTCTGGACGTGGGTGCCCCCTCTTTGAGAAAGGAGATCCCTCCTCAGAGGAGTTTGCTAAGGAGGGGCTGTCGCGAGGAGCATCTGTTCGGGGAACCAAGTCCGACTGGGCTAATATGGCGCTACCAAGAGGACCTGCGCCTCGTCCTCCCTGACCTTGCACAGTGTCTGTGCGAGAAGGCTCACTGGGGGAAACGCATATTTGCGTAGGCCCCTAGGCCAGCTGCACGCCAGTGCGTCCGGGCCGAGGGGACCCTCGGCCAGGGAGTAAAACCACGGGCAATGGGACGTGTCCGGGGAGGCAAACAGGTCTACCTGAGCGTCCCCAAAGCAACTCCAAATAAGCTGGACTATCTCGGGGTGGAGTCGCCATTCTCCCGAAAGGGCGGGCTGACGTGAGAGCTCGTCGGCTGCACGGTTGAGCTCGCCTGGGATGTGAACGGCGGGAAGTGACCTCAGATGCTTCTGACTCTAGAGGAGGAGATGGCGGGCGAGTTGCGACATGCGACGGGAGCGTAGACCGCCCTGGTGGTTGATGTACGCAACGGTCGCAGTGCTGTCCGTACGGACCAGTACGTGCTTGTCGTGTAGCAGCGATTTGAAGCGGCGCAGAGCCAGCCATACTGCTTGCAACTCGAGGCAGTTGATATGCCACTGTAGTCGGTGCCCCGACCAGAGCCCCGCAGCTGCATTCCCACTGCACATGGCACCCCAGCCCCTGGCGGAGGCATCTGTTGACACAACAACATGCCTGGATACTTGCCCAAGGGACACCCCTGTCCGAAGAAAGGCAAGATCTGTCCATGGGCCTTAGTTTCTTACTGCCGAACGTGGTAACAGAAACCCGGTAAGTGCCGTGTCGCCATGCCCATCTCGGGACCCGGTCGTGAAGCCAATGCTGAAGCGGTCTCATATGAAGCAACCCGAGCGGCGTGACAGCGGCTGCGGATGCCATATGCCCCAGGAGCCTCTGAAAATGTCTCAGTGGAACCGCCGTCTTGCACTGGAAGGACCCCAGGCAGTTCAGCATCGACTGCGCACGCTCTACTGAGAGACGTGCTGAGAGGTTGACCGAGTCCAGCTCCATGCCGAGAAAAGAGATCCTCTGCACCGGAGAGAGTTTGCTCTTTTCCCAGTTGACCCGAAGCCCCAATCGGCTGAGGTGACTGAGCACCATATCCCTGTGTTCGCACAACTGCGCTCGAGACTGGGCCAATATGATCCCGAGGTCGTGGGGGCTGGAGGTAGGTTTTAGATAGCGGGCGAATTGCCCCGCGGTGTCCCTGCCGGAGAGTGGAACGAGGTCTGCTCGGATATGCTCGCCCTTCGAACGCAAAGCGGAGAAACGGTCTGTGTCGAGGGAGAATCGAGACATGAAAGTACGCGTCCTTGAGGTCGACCGCTGCAAACCAATCGAAAGGACGGACGCATTGAAAGATGCGTTTCTGCGTCAACATCCTGAACGGGAGCTTGTGAAGGGCCCGGTTCAGTACGCGCAGGTCCAGGATCGGTCGTAACCCACCGCCTTTCTTGGGTACGATGAAGTATGGGCTGTAAAAACTTGACCTCATCTTGGCTGGAGGGACCGGTTGTATCGCGTCCTTCGCTAGCAGGACCGCGGTCTCTGCACGCAAGACAGGAGCATCCGAATGCCCCTGAACTTGGGAGGGCTCCGGGCGAATTGAATCGCGTAGCCGAGTCTGATGGTTCTCAGGAGCCAGCGAGACGGCCTGGGGAGGGCTAACCAGGCCCCCAGCGACCGAACTAGCGGGACTAGGGAGACCACCGACGTACCCGCAGTGGGGCAGCGAAGTGGAACACAGGGACCCGACCCGGGAGGCCGCGCGTCCCAGGGTGGGGTCTGAGTGCGCGGCGCGCCACATACCTGGCTCCCCGGCTGGGCAGGGGGCTCGTGAGGAGGAATAGCATCCTTGAACCGGACCCTGCTGCCCATAGGCAAAAGGAGAGGGGGACGGCCGTGTGGAGACTGGGTCTCGTGCACCTCCGTCCTCACCCTCTTGGGACCCGGAGGCAAAGGAAACTGCTCTTTTAAATGTGAGGTGCGGGGGTGTGGGGGGGACCAGCGGGTGCTGTGGGTAGCCAGTGACGGAACAAAAACAGACGGGAACATAATATTCTCCACCCGGCCCTCCTCCGGGGGAAGGAGTGGTGCGGTCACCATCTCCTGAAGAGCAGGATCCAAGGGCTCCGGGTCGCCCGTCTCAGGGACGCTGCCTGCTTTGGCGCTTCACGGGCTTGGCAGGGGCGGAGGCGGGCTGCGCCGGTTTCCTGCGGCCGGCTCCACGCTGTGGCCGTTGTGAAGGCTGCTGCTGTGGCCGTGCTGGTGCGGAGGTGGAGGCCGCAGGATGGCGCCTTCGGCGACGAGCAGACAGAGGGGCTGCGGCCGGCGGTGGGGTGCGGACAGCAGCATACCGCCGGGGCAGGATGTGTCGAGACACCTCCGTCTGCTTCTGTGCGGCGGAGAACTTTTGGGCAAAGCCCTCCACCGCTTCGCCGAATAGGCCGGCCTGGGAGATCGGGGAGTCCAGGAAGCGATGCTTGTCGGCCTCCCTCATATCCGCCAAGGTCAGCCATAGGTGGCGCTCCTGGACCACCAATGTGGACATCGTCTGACCCCAGTTCCTGCAGCACACCTGGGTCAGCACCACCCTCGTGTAACTGCTTCAACGCTTTGGCCTGGTGGCCTTGCAGGAGGGCCATGGCGTGCAGGGCGGTAATCGCCTGTCCAGCGCACTGTAAGCCTTAGCGCCGTCAGAGCGTACGATAACTTACAGGGCCCTGGACGGAAGCGTGGACTACCTCATCCAGTACGGCGGCGCTTTGCGGGCAGGAGCGCCATGGCAACGCGTGCGCCCGTAATCCGACACTATCGACCGGAGGGATGTCCACATACCCTTGGGCCGCCCCCCCGTCGAGGGTGGTGAGGACGGAGGAGGCACCAAGTCTGTTTCGGGCAGAAAAAGGTGCCTTCCACGACTTTGTAACCTCCTCATGCACTTCCGGGAAGAATGGAACCGGAGGCGGCTGCCAAAGCCCGGCCTGCGCCCCCAGGAACCAATCATCCAGCCTCGAGCGTTCGGGAGAAGGAGGCCTCCAGTGCAGCCCGACACTCTCTGCAGCCTGGGAAAGCATAGTGGTCAGCTCTGGATCTGACTCTGGCAACGCCACTCTACCTGACGGTGGCAGCGCAGCCGAGTCCTCATCTCCAGAGCCTAGCTCGCCCTCCGATGCAGTGATCGACATCCTGTCCTCTGCCTGTGCCCTGCACAAGATGCTGGACCCCGCTCTGTCTGAGGACCCAGCACACTCGTCCAGAAGCAGCAGGTGGTGCGAAATGCTCGAGGAATGAGAGGCCCGCGGTGACGTACTCGACGGGGAAGCTCTCACCTTAACCCTCAGGTCTCCCTGACCATGATCCGAAGTAGCCCTCCGAGAACCAGAGTAGCTAGAGCGGGGCATGGCAAGGGGGCTACCCCCCCGTTTAATGAGGAGGTATCTGGACCGCAATGTCGCGATGGTCATGTTCCCGCAGTGAGAACATGACTCATCCATGAGCGCTGCTTCAGCGTGCTGTAAGCCCAAGCACGAGAGGCAGTGATCATGACCGTCAGATGAAGGCAGGAAACGACCGCATCCAGAAACGCACGAGCGGGAAGCCATCTTTAAAAAGACGCCCGTCGCTCGTGAGGCTCTTTTAGAATTTGCTCTTTTTAGAAGGAAACAACACTCTTTTAGTGAAAGCGCTGAAGCGCTCAGCCCGCCGAGGTTTCAGCATCCTGGATGGCAACCCCCGCTGATACGCCGTCACACCAACACCACGCCAGCTGGTTCTTTCCGAACCCCACCTCTCTCGAGATTCGTCCTGTAGAAGGCTCGGCTCCGAAGCGAAAAGCTGATGTGCGTTTGCACGCGCTCTCCTTTTATACCCGCGCTGCGGGGCGGGGTGCGCGTGGCGAAACACGCACGCCAACTGTCATTGGCTTGTTTAGTTAACACTCGAAGGGGATTGGGCTCTCGGGCGAGATCCCAATTCGTCAGTCACTGACGTAACGTTGAACGTGACTGACTGAATGGGAACAATCATTATGGTGTGAAAAAACAGTGCAGTCCACAGCATCGTTTTCATTTCTGTCTACAATTAAATACAGCGCTACCCTTACTGACGTCTATTAAAATGCACAAAAAAAAATCTGAACTCTTTACCTCACAGTTGTGAAGACTAAGTCCTTTAAGCCCATGTTTCCAGAAAGCTAAAACACTTTCTTCTAAACAAACTGTTGAAAAACAGCACATGAAAACTTATGCCGGTTGTATAAATCACTGTATTATTTCATTGTGAACAAATACTGTATTATAATATCTTGTCAGGTTTGTACCTAAAGTTTCGATAGGGAAGTCAAACTCCAGTTCAGATGCTAACTCCTTGCTGGGGACACCCTGCATATTGACAATCTTCACTGTTTCTAGAAGATGACAAGAGGATTCATTTACAATATAAGTATGAGTGCATGCTTTAGAAGTTGATTCATTTATTAATCATACATATAAATCATACATACTTTCCAGTGCAATTAACACTGTGTCTCTGTCCAGCTGTGTCACTTGTACAGCTCTTATTGTCTCACAGTCTAAGGAAAGACACAAAGATCCCACATTCACACACGTTTCAGTGAATAAAACACAGTAGGCCCATACAAAATGTGCATGTTTTTCATATTTCTTTACTGATTGTGAGGGGGAAAATCTGTTGAGTTCATAGGAATGGGTTTTAATATGATGTTTGCTGTGAAATTCTTCAGCCCTGAATTCATGCAAGACCAGCAGTCAGTCAGTCACTTACCTTGCTGAGGGTTTGGCGTGCCATTCAGATGGATGATGTCAAACTTTAGCTGTCGTTCATTTTGCTGTTGGAGGCTTTCCTGGACACCCACACAGAGCTGAGGAAGCTCATCTGTCATTAACACCAGCAGCTCAAAGATGGGCAATGGGTCCGGCAGGGGCACGGCAATGTGCTTCAATGAGAAGACGATAAGAAAGGAGAAATATAATGAGAGAACGACTACCAGATGTTACACAGGCACTTGTTAGGGAAAGCATAATATTGTTTGTTTGGTAGAAATAAAGGTATTTACTTGTAAATAAAATTGCCATATATTATAACTGTAAATTAAACATTAAAATAAAGTTAATGTTTCATTAGAAAAGTGAGTCTATTAACCCTGTAAAGTTTGACATATGAAATAATAGTCAGAAATGTTATTGGAAATGGCACAGTTTGCTGATAACTTTTAGATAAAATCTTAAAAAATTTATATATGTATTTTTTTTTTGAGTATCATATTTGATATATTAGACTTTTATGGCTCATATAGTGTGATATAGGAGAATACGGTGCTCATACTCGAGAAGAAAAAACACCTCAATTTTATTCAGAGGCAAAATATGCAATTTGGTGCAGCTGCTGATATTTTTATCGCCTATTCTGATTTTAATCTGATTGCTTTTAATGAAGGTCAAAACATATAATGTAATACTATGAGGATTGATAGATGTACAAGTTCCTCAAAAATCTGTCTTATCATATTTGATGTTCATATTTTTATATATTATTTTTTTTTACAAATGATGTATGGATAATAAAGTAAATCTAAGTTGCTTCATGTCCAGCAAGTGTTCATCTTGAAATATTACTAACAATATAAAATTGATTCTTGTTTACTTTATAAAAATCGTTATAGATTTCTTGCCAAAAAGATATGTGAACCACAACCCAAAGATGGAAAGGGCCTTTTATTTGCTAAAAAATACAAATTATAAATCAGATGACAGGAGATATGCAAAAGAGTGTGTACAGGGTTCTCAGCAAAGTTTTAATTGTTGATAATTTAGAGGTCTTAGAAATGTATCAAATATGATATAGTAGGTTTTATAGGATCACTATTATTACCTTGAGATGCATGAACTTCTGCAGCGGTTCATACCACAACAGTAGCACAAGACCAGAGGGAACTGCAGCACACAAGAACGTGCTGTCTGTGTAAGGGTTACGAGCTGATGAAGAAAAATCAAGAAAACATGGCTTTCAGTATTTTTCCATCTTAACCAGAAGGTCAGCAAAGACATTCATCAGGATAAAATGAATAAACATTGATCTATTATGACGTAGCAAATGGTCCTCACCCACACTGCACTTCTGACTGCCCTTAGTGTCAGCAATCTTCACTGACACAGCAAACTTCCTGTGAAAAGGTTCATTTGAGTTCCAAATGAACAACATACAAGCTGAATTATAAAACTTTTATGTGTTTCTGTGACCTGTGGATGATCCGTTCCGTGAAGCGGTTAGTGCCGAGGGACATGTGACCCTGTTTCCTCTGTAAATGCCCTCGCTGTTCAAACAGAGCTGTCAGTCTATGAGAGTAGAGATGAGACGACTTACCTAAGAATAGAATAGAATAGAATAGAAGTTTACAGACCACTGAGGAGTACATTAGATGTACAGTTTTTCTCAATTTCCTGTAACTATACATTTATTTATACAAATCTCAAATAAACTTTTAAAATAAAGATGTCTATTTAAAAATATTGTGTTTAATTTTAATCTAATGGATGTTTGGATTTTGACAATATCCATAATACATAATGGATTTCTACTTGACCACGATGTGTGTTTTGAGAATTTGGAATAAAACATTTAACAAATTTGCAACTTATGTGCATAACTTAGAGAAATTCGTATTTATTTTAGAGAATGGCATTATGGTTCAAGAAATTGGCATTTTAGTGTCTTATCAACTTGAGGAAAAACTGTAGTACTTTAATCTTTTTTTTTTTTTTTTATTCAGTGCTAACACAGTTTGTAATTTCTGAGCATGTAATTTCTAAAACTGGTGGGCTGTTACTGGTATCACATCACAACATCTGTAAAAATGTTACATACCAGAGATGGACATTAAGACATTGTTCATGACGTAAAGCCAAGTACATCTCTGTGGAAGCAACTGCAATAGAGATCAGGAGGTAAATACATACTAATCATTAATAATAAGATTTCATTCTTGTGTTGTATTTTATGACACAAACAGTTATTGAGTCAAAATACTAAATCATAATGTTGTCATACACACAGATGCAGTAGCCAGCAGTACCTTTTCTAAAGTGTCTTCATGCAGTTCATTTAAGTTAAGGATATAAACACCCTCCTCTGCACCCAGAATTAAATATTGATCTGTGAGGAACGGATTGAGAAATCAAACAGAATTCAGCAATACTCTGATTCTGTATTACTGACGCTGGAAAGTTTTTCAATCTATATTTAAATAAAATTTTCATTAAAATTCTGCATCAGTAGGATGGAAAAAAATCTGTACCTCTTGTTTTGGGCAAAATCCATGTCTCTGCACAATGAATTTTCAGGGGACATCCATTAAAGACTTTAGTAAAACAGGCCCCCATCTATGCAAATTGAATTATGCAATGTTTCATAAATACAGTACACCGGATGTAAATTTTAAGAAAATTACATTAATGACAAACTAGTCATTAATTATTATGCAAATTGTCACACTCTAATTTAGTAATAGCCAGGTTTAACACATTTAAAAGGTGCTATTAGGTGGTTAAACTTACATAGACTTGGGGAGTGGGAGGAAGTCCGTGAGAATCTGCTCTCTGTGAATTAATGGTTAAAAAATACAAGGAACAGTTTCTATATATTTTAGTCTGTCAGTAATACTTTTAGTGACTCAGAAAAACATACACAATCTGTATTAAATAACATAATATGTAGTGGGTTTTTGAGATCTGTCCATGGTGCTTGAAACATCTAGCACTACGCTAACCAAATAAAAAAAGTTAAAAAAAGTGAAGTGACATGTGGCCAAGTATGGTGACCCATACTAAGAATTAGTGACATGCATTTAACCCATCCTAAGTGCACAAACACAGCAGTGAACCAAACACCGTGAACACACACCTGAGCGTTGGGCCCCATTATGCTGCGCGCCGGGGAGCAAGTTGGGGTTTTTTGGGTACTTCCTCCCGACCACACCTACAATCCCCTGCCGTCTGAGATCCCAACCTTTGGGTTATGAGTCCGACTCTCTAACCATTAGGCCACGACTTCCCCATAATGTGCAAGATATAATGAAATAACACCAAAATATTTGATCTAATAATGTTTCAACCAATTAATTAAACTACTTAATAGTGGTAGACTAATGTAGGTTTTTCAATGACCAATTTGATGTTGATATATTTAGACATCTAGCCATACTAAATTAGACCAAATCTGCAGAAGGAATGCATGTGAATCAGTTCTTTATATCTGACACTGTGTTTGATAAAAGGGCATTAATGAAGCTGAGATGTATTAAAGTGTGGGATACAAGCACACATAAGTGTAAGTCTGTTATTTGTAACTTCCAACATTGTGTAACTCACAGAGTCCTCTGTTTTCTTCCTCATGGTGCTCCACTCTGGAGAAAGAGCCGTGTCTCTGCTCAAAGTCCTTGTAAGAGTCCTCTGTTTGTCCTGTGTGTCATTACCATCAGGAACATAAGGGTCACTGCACCAGTGCCGCACATCCTGACTGCCTGAACACCTCAACAACGCTGACAAAACACAAAGAGAGAAATGTTTTACAACTTTGTATGGTGAATTTCCTATGTGTCCTGCATGTGCAGATAGTAATACCTGATTTTGGACTTAATACAGTTTCAGGGCATAGAGTAGCACTGGGTCGAAGCGTAAGGTCCTTGTCCTCCAGATTAGAGTCTAAAGAACTCATGGGAGGAAGTGATGTTGTTGCAGAGACAGGTGGTGGGCTGAACAGTCCACTTTTCCTCTTACTCCACTATGAAACATCAGAAAAGGTTTACAGTCTTGCATAATTTTTTATAGAATCATAAATTAATCATTAGGACAGGTTATGAAATACCTCAAAATATGAGTGTCTTTTCACTGTCAAGCTCCTGAAAGAGAAAGGCAGTTCAAAGTGAATGACAAAATATTAGTATACACATGGTGCAAAGTATATTTCTGCAGGTGAACATAATAGATAACCAAAGCGAACATCATTAAAAGATACAAATAAAAAAAAATGTAATTGTAATTGTAATAATTGTTTAAAAAAAAGAAGAAGGAAAGTAGAATAACTATTTAACACTATGCTTATACACACATATAACAAAAAATATAATAATCAATGCATAATTTCACTTTTAGCTGATATAGTTGTTTTTATTTAGTTTTTTCTTGCATTAGATGTCACTCCACAAGGTGGCGTCAGAATATAAGCATGTCCCACCTATGCTGTAACTCCTCCTCCACTCTTTCCAAAAGACCCCTGCAGCAATGAATATAGTTTAAATTAAAGGTTATAATAACTGTTTAAATCTGTAGTGCAATTATAAGTCCACATCAATCAACACTCACGGTGACTCTGGTTCATCTCCAGATATGCTCCAATCATCACACGATCCCTGAGAACATAAACATACTTAATTCTTTTTTTTTCTCTGAGTGATAACCATGAATTATGACACAGAGTACTTTATGAAGTGTGACAGGATGTGGTTTGTGTTTTCTTTGCCTCATTGGCTTAAAGAGAACCTCACTAAGAGAGTCCAATAAAACTGACCAGGTCAGGATATGGTTCAGTCTCTTTTCTCCTGGGAGCGGTAAACTTAACCTGGTCAACTGAAACAAACAACAAACCCATATTACACATTTGTATTCTTCATTTACATATTTGTACCATTCAAAAGTTTGGGGTCAGTAAGATTTTTAATGTTTTTGGAAAAAAGTCTCTTATGCTAACATTGCCTGCATTTATTTGATCAAAAATACAGTAAAACAGCAATATTGTGAAATATTATTACAATTTTAAATAATTGTTTTCTATTTTATTATATTTTAAAATGTAATTTATTCCTGCAATGGCAAAGCTGAATTTTAAGCATCATTCCTCCCGTCTTCAGTGTCACATGGTACTTCGGAAATCATTCTAATATGCTGATTTGGTGCTCAAGAAACATTTCTTATTATAAATGTTGAAAACAGTTCTGCTGCTTAATATATTTGTGGAAACTGTGATACATTTTCTTCCAGAATTATTTGATGAATAGAAAGTTCAAAAGAACACCATTTATTTGAAATACTAATTAATGCATTTTTTGCTGAATTAAAGTATTCTTTTCTTAATGAAATAAAATGAAGAAAAAATGACTGACCCCTTTTGAATAGTAGTGTAAACATTCATAAATCTGTACAATATTAATCAATATTCAGTGATCATATGTTTTTTTAACATGTTAGAATGTGATTTCTACGGTGTTCTTGTTGGTTGCATATATGTGAGACCTCCAAGAACTTCATACAGTAGTTTGAACATCACTTCCTCATCTGCCCTAAAGAAGCTTCATTGTCTGTCTGCCTGATTCGTCTGCCTGTGAATGCTGTAATCTTACAGTCAAGATGCCTGACAATGGATTCTCAGTAAAAGTGGCATCGACTTGCCACACGATAACACACACACACTCATCACACTCTCCGCTTGGCCTCGAATGTGACCACTGGATCCAGTTCACGCGAGTGAGTGTGTGAGGGGGATGAGAAGGACATGCCATAGACGTGTGCTAAACAGTACCAGCTCTATGAGTTGTGTGCCTATTGACATCACTGAAGCTATGCTCAATAGCAGCCTTGTTAAAGCAGCACCTCCTCTGCTACACATCCATATATTAAACTTTCTAATCATGCACACGCTGCAATGAAAATAGACATGGCTCTGACATTGGAGTGACAGTGAACTTCAGAAAACGGAAAGATGAATACATATAATGAAGAAACATTATAAGCCAAAAATGTGTTCACTACTCATTTCTACAGATAATAAATGATTGCGTATCATACATTTTTAATGACTGATTCTGGTATAATGTAAAGTATAACAAAGTTTATACCATGGTCTTTCTGAATACTTGATTCTGATTGGCTAGCAGGTGTACATTAAAACCGTTTAATGCACAGGTACTGTAGTTCCAAGTCGGTTTAATCAATTTCATTGATGCACAAGCACACATCACTTGCACACAGAGATCGGAGATCGTGCTGCGCACACACAGAAACATTCATGAGCACAGAAACTTGTTGTCTACGCTGCCCCGCGCTTCGTGTCGGGTGGTTCTTTGCCTCCACGTCATGCAATAAAATCGTTTAATGCACAGCTAGCCGTGAAGTATTCCTTACATAAAATACAATTTAATGATAGCAAATAAGATGCATATAATATTTAAATAATACATATTTTACCAAATGTTGTCCAAATTGACCAAATAAAATGTCCTTCAAAAAAAATACAATTTAAAAAAAGGAAAAAGAAAAATAGAATAGAATATAGGATGGATATTTTATATAGGATATTAAAAAAAATTGGCTGATACAGTTGATATTAAAAAATGTATATAAAAAATTAGGACTGAATAGTGTGTATTGTAATATGCTAATAGTATGTTAAGTGTAAATGTTTATATTCAGTTTCCGCTGCAAATAAGGACAGTGTTAACCAGAACTTACATTGTTCTTCTGATAAACTTCTCTCTACTGGCATATGTTTCCCTTTAGACTGGATTGTATCTGGGGCTGTATCACTTGCCTATAACACACACACAAATATTGCCACTAAAAAAAACTGTACACTTTGACAAACTGAACTCTGACATGCATATTTGGAAAAAGAATTAAATGACCTCATAAATTAGGGGAAAGTTTCCCAATAATCCTGAATCATGTGCTTCTCTTTATAAACATACTTTATAATGAAAAGTATACCTTATTTGAACAAATACTTTTTGATGACATGTATATTTGAAAGTAAATTTCAATAATTTAAGTAATTTGAAAGCTCAAGAATGCTTTAAATATTATTATTTTTTTTTTTTTTGCTTAATGATTTATGATGAAATTAAATTACCTGCCTTAAAAAACTTTCAGAAAACCTTTGGTCAGCTCAGGTTAGACGCCATATTGAATTTAACACAGATGAAAATGAGGCTGTGAGGGACAGACTTACAGTATTCACAATGGCACGCACTGTATAAAGGTCCTAAATTATGTAATTTTTACAACTCAACTTTTAAAACTGGTTTATGGAGTTTTTGTCTACTAAATGTTTCTTCAGGAAAGATGCTTTGTCAGCTGAACAATCGGTATGTTGTTAAACCACAGTACTGTACAGTGAAAGTACTGTACTTCTGTCCCTCACAGCCTCATTGTCATTCCTGTCAGAAATTAAATATGCCTTACCCTGTATTCCTGTGTTCAAGTCATGTAAAAATGACCATAATTATGCATACGACGCATAAGAAGTTTTGCATTTAAAAAAAACATTTCTGAGCCAGAGGACATGAACAGCTCAAAGTAGAGTTGCCATCTCATAATTACAGTAATTCCAACATAATGCAAGTGTGTCTTCTTCTCACCTCGTCATTCTCTTCAGGACTGGGTGGATGATGGAGGTCCGGGTTACTTGCTATGTCCAGCAGCTCAATCATTAATTTTCTGGAGAGTAACTGTGTTACAAAGGGGTGCTTGGGAGAGAGACAGTGGCAAAAATTATCAACTTTTCTAGAAATACAAACTTTGTACGTTTAATGTTTCTTTGTAGGGATGCTCCATTCAGGATTTTTTTTTTTTCAGCAAAAAAACAATCACAGATTTTTCTTGATCAGCCAATACTAATGCAGATTTTATCATAGCTTTTACTTAGATCTGTTATATACATGACATGCATCATTTCTAATTATTAAAAAAAATGAATAAATACATTAAAACACATGTTCCCTTAAAAGCTTGAACACGTCTTGTGATCACATGAGAAAAGTTATTATAGGTATGTGATATTCAGCAGCAATGCTAATATTAACTTTGATTTTTGAGTTTGATTCATCTATCACCTGGAGAAGAGTTTCTGCTGTTGGCCTCTTGCGAGGACTTTTGATTAAACACATCTTCACAAAGCTATGAAACCCTGCAGGCCTGCAAAGACAAGGACACAAACCTCTCACCAATCATGTCAGGTACTCACAGGAAAACTTGCACTTTTCTGTACTTTTTCCATTTCTAAGAGAAATGTAATTTCTTTCTATGAGGTTTTGAGTCTCACCATTTGCTCTTGTCTTTTAGTTTGGGAGGCTGGAAGTTGCTCTTAGACATCAGCATCAGAGCACTACAACAGAAAAAATACTCAGTTCAAAAATGCTTTGTTACCAGGGTATTTTCTGTTCTCGTAAATTAATTAAACGAGTCATTCTGACCGCATGGGATGAAGGTCAAACATAGGTGGCTGTAGCTCTGCCAGCTCAATGGCGGTGATGCCCACTGCCCAGATATCACACAGATGGTTGTATCCACCCTTCTTTTCCACTGCTGCCACCTCAGGGGCCATCCTAACAAAACAAAGACAAATTTCCATTAGATACTTCACAGCCTGCTGTCAGTCCAATTGTCTTTTAGGAAAATGTAAAGGGTAAAGGGGTGAATTAATTCAGTCAGCATATGGAAATGTTTTTTGATCATGCATTCTTTCTGTATTGTTATAAAACCTGTAAATGTAATATAAAAATCACAGACACACACACACACTACCATTCAAAAGTTTGGGGTTTTATTCATGTTTTGAAAGACTGTCTTATGTTCACTAAGACTGTATTTATTTGATCAAAAATACAGTCATATTGTGAAATGTTATTACAATTCAAAATACCTGTTTTGTATTTTTTTTATGTAATTTATTTCTGTGATGCTAAAGCTGAATTTTTAGCATCATTACTCCAGTCTTCAATGTCACATGATCCTTCAAAATCATTCTAATATTCTGATTTTCTACTCAAAAAACATTTATTATTATTATAAATTTTGAAAAGAGTTATGCATCTTAATAATTTGTAAGAAACTTTAGTATGTTTTATTCAGTGCTCTTTGATGTATCAAATGTACAAAATTATAAAAGTACAAATTCTTCCAAACAAACCACACACATATTTCTGACCCCAAACATTTGAACAGTAGAGTAGATATGCTATAGCTACAGTTTTTTAAGCAGAGTTTTTGGCGTAAATAGATTTAAAGGTACAGTTCACCCAAGAAAAAAAATCTGTCATCATTTACACATGCTGGGTTGTGTTTCCCAAAAGCTTTTGGGAAATGCAGCCCAGTCATTTCTTCTTTGGTGTTTCATGAAAGCCAATAAAGTCATACGGGTTTTGAACGACATGAGGGTGAGCAATTAATTATAGAATTTTAATTTTTGGGTGAATTATTCCTTTGTTACGGTGGCCGTGAAGTGCAAAACAAAAAATCACAATTCTGAAAACAAAATAAAAAATTACAAACGCAAATGCAAGTCTAAAAAAAAAAACAATTCAGAAAGCACAACAACAATACAGAAAACATTATAACAAGACAGAAAACACAAAGACAAATCCGAAAACAAAATAACAAATCAAAAAACACAACGACAAATCAGACACCGGAGAGGGTAGGTCTGTTTGAGACAGCGCCATTGGTTTGTGTATATCCTCCCCGCTGACTGGACTGACACAATCTGTCAATCACGTATACAGGAGAACCACCGACATAACCGCAGAAGTCGGTATAGAAATTTCGGAGGATGGTATTAAAGTAAGCTCAGTTTTAAATGTATTGTATGACTTTCGCCCTTACACTACCGGAATCAAAAAATACGGAGGTGTCATATTTACTTTATTACACGTGGCTGTAAATAATCAGCTTCACAGTGGCCAGATGATAAGCACGGTCATGGCTTTTTGACGCAATCGACACGGGGTCGATCCCCGATGAGGCCCTTTTGCCGAACGTTTTTTTCGTCCTTTTGTCCAAATCTCGTATCACAATCGTAAGAGGCATTTATTTTCAATCAAAACTTAGGGAAATAAATCAAAAAGTTTGAAAATAAAGTCAGTCGGATAGGGGTTATTAGGTTAGGGTAGTACGTTTATGGAGTGGCTTTTCGTGTAGTCCTCCCCCATAAGGTGCTCCATTTACTAATTAATTATAATGTTGCACTCCATACTTTGATTCTTGCCTACTGTTTTATAATGTTACTACAATACTGCAGCAGATTAATGTCACTATTTCTACAAGTAGTGTAAATAGTTAATTGCCCACTTAGTGTAAATAGCATATCGCTAAAAATACTTATATTTTCACTTAGTGTAAATGGAATCCATTGCTAATACGAGATTTGAAAAGGAGCGCGAGGAAAAGCCGCAAATCTTGATGGCACACAAAGGCTCGGACTTTGAAGCCAGGTCATCGCTTCAAAAAGCCACCGACACCGCCACGCGGCTTTAAACCCATTCCACTATCGTTCGCCACATTGAGCTATGTGTTACAGCCCGTTATAAATCTAACATAACCCTGCTGTATTTTTTATAATTTTCATAGTAAGGGCAATTCATACAATACCTTTAAACTGAGCTACTTTAATACCATCTTCGAACTTTCTACCACGACTCTGCTGTTATTCGGCTGGTTCTTCCTGTATACGTTGATTGACAAATGTCCCCAACCAATGGCGCTGTCCCGACCTCTTCCGGTTTGTCTGATTTGTCGTTGTGTTTTCTGACTTGTTAATTTGTTTGTCTGTTTTGTCGTTGTGTTTTCTGACTTGTTATATTGTTTTCGAATTTGCCATTGTGTTTTCTGACTTGTTATAATGTTTTTCTGAATTGTTGTTGTGCTTTCTGAATTGTTTTTTTTTTTAGACTTGCATTTGCGTTTGTAATTTGTTATTTTGTTTTCAGAATTGTGATTTGTTTTGCACTTCACGGCCACCGTACTTTGTACTAATCATAAGAGACAGCGTGCTAACTGGTTTAAAACAAGACAATCCAGACAGTGTGATTCTGCAGGACTCAAGGGCAAAAATCTGTGCAGACGGCTCACCAGTAGGGAGTTCCTATGAAGGACTTCCTCTTGGCAACAGAGACACTGATCTCAGCCGCAACCCCAAAATCAGCTACAGAGAGAGAAAGAGACAGAGACAGACAGAGACAGAGAGAGAAAGAGAGAGAGGGATACAATAATCCAAAATGTGCAGCTTCAGACGTCTGTGTCTAAAACCAAGTGTAGAATATGTATATATCTGTACTTAGGGTTCAATAACACATCAAAACACTTACCCAATTTTACATCTCCTCGATCAGTAAGAAGAATATTAGCTCCCTATATTAGAAGAGAGGTTTATATTTTAATTAACAATTTGAACATAAACATCACCATACCCACTACATTGCCACCATCATCAAAATCTTACTGACCTCAAACTTTTGAATGGCAGTGTATCCAAGTTTGAGGTCAGTAAGATTTTAAAGGGAAGAAATTAGTACTTTTATTCAGCAAGGATGCATTAAATTCATCAAAAGTGACAGTAAAGACAAACAAATTCTATTTCAAACAAATCCTGAATAAAATGCTTCACAATTTCCATTCAAAATAGTATGATATCTGAGGGATCATGTGACACTGACGATTGGAGTAATGGCTGCTGAAAACTACATTTTAGAATATATTAAAATAGAAAACAGTTATTTTCAATTGTAATAATATTTCACAATATTACTTTTTACTGTATTTTTAATCAAATAAATTCCTATCGGTGAGCATTAGAGACATCTTAAAAACATTTAAAAAATCTTAAAGACCCCAAATATTTAAACAGTAGAGTACAATATAGAAAAGCCTCATTCACCTTAATGTCTCTGTGTATTTTGCCTGTCTCATGGAGATGATTCAAACCCTGGGTAAGACAAGAACAGAAGTCTTCTCAAAATGAAGGGATGTGTCATTGGGAAAGATTTGTGCCTCTAAAGAGCTTTTTAAATAATGAATTAGCCTCACCTGGAGAGTTTCCCTGCAGATGTAAGCAATCTGTTTTTCCTTTAAAGGTCCAGTTACTGTGAAGGGCATATTATATTAACTCTCACTTAACTGGGGCAGTGGTTAAATGCAGTCATTAAACCCTCAAAGGAATAGTTCACCACAAAAATGTGAGATGGAATTGTTGTAAGGAACAGACTGAAATTTATAGTGTTTTTTGGAAAATATTCCTTTCCTTTTATGTAGTTTTTTCATCCCAAATTTAAAAAAAAAAGTAAGAAAGTCGTTTGGGTTTGGACCAATGTATGAGTAATGAATTTTCTTTTTTGAGTGATCTATTACTTTAAGAAGCTTAAAGGAATAGTTCACCCAAAAAATTTGCTGAAATGTATTCACCCTCAGTCCATCCAAAATGCAGATGAGTTTGGGTTCTTTATTAAAAGAAATTTAGAATTACATCTCACTGATGGATCCTCTACAGTGAATGGGTGCCGTCAGAATGAGAGTCCAAACCGCTGATATAAACATCACAATAATCCACAAACTGCATGCTTGTAATAAACAGAGCCATCATTAAGATGTTTTTAACCTTAAACCATTGCTTCTGACTAAAATACAAGTCCTCCATCCGTAATTCTGCTTTCTCCAGTAAAAATTAGTTTTGTCTGAATCAGGAGAGAAATATGCACAAATCAAGCACAGAGCAAGCACAAGCAAAAACAGCTTAAAACAGTTCTAAACAAATATGTCTGTGGATTTTGATGTGAGAGGACAACAGGGGATGGACATTTTCACTGGATGAAGTGTTATTATGGATTACTGGATTTATTATGAACTCATATTTTGGCCAGAAGCAACAGTTAAAAGATAAAACACATTAATAGTGAACTTGTTTCTTACAAACATGCACCTTTTCCTTTTACAAGACGTTAACTGATGGACTGGAATCATGTGGATTACATGTCGATTATTGTGATGTCTTTATCAGCTGTTTGGACTCTCATTGTGACGGCATCCATTCACTGCAGGGGATTCATTTGTGAACAAGTGATGTAAAGATAAATGTCTCTAAATCTGTTTCGAAGAAAATGTATCTACATCTTGGATGGCCTGAGGATAAGTACATTTTCAGCAAATTCCTTTAAGATGCTTAATAATAGCTCTTTCCTATGAGTTTCAAAAGTCTCAATGCTTACACAGAATACTATGTGTTATTCACTGTATACCTTGGTAGATATCCTGCAATGATCCTCCCCCACAGTATTCCATGCAGATCCACAATTTATTATTCCTAAAAAAGTTGAACAGTTCAGAGCATGTTTTTTTTTAAGTCAATGCACACAAAACATTTTCAATAGATACATATGCGCACACACATAGCTTACAAACATGACAAGAATCTCAAACATTTTGAAAGCTTGTAAGTAGGAATGCATGCCTTTGAAATAATATTCGGGAATGCACAAGTCATCTGCTGACACACCTCAGCAGCTATTTATAAATTCTATTAAACATGTCTGGGTGATTTGTGCTTCATATCTGATTGTGTAACTCTGCCTGTAGGGGTATAAAACATGTTGTAGAATGCACCTTTCTATGCCCTGACAACTACTGGAGAAATACCAGGCAAGGCACAAACATTACTGTACCTGTGGTAAGTGCCATAATAGGCCACAATGTTCTTATGCTTACACTCCTTCATCATTGTTATCTCCTGCTGGATGGAGGTAATGTCGTCACCTGAAAAAGCATTGAGAGAATGAGAAAAAGAGTGTATACTGAACAAACAAATTGTCCATAATCACAAAATATTTAAGGTATTTTACTTCAGAATGCAGTGATAGACAAATCTGAAACAACTATTCCAGAGAGCCGTGTAAAAATAACTTTTCATGTGACACAATGCAGTCCAATCATTTTTAAAGTAGTAGTAGTGCATGACAGGGAGGCTTTTGAGAACTATAATTATGTGTAACTGTAGAGCTCATCATAATATAAATCCTTCATACAAGGAATCGATCCAATAAAACCCCTATAATTTTGAGAGATTAGTTAGAAACAGCATATGCCTCTAAATGTTTACTGTATGTTCTCTACAGCACTAATGCATGAAAATCTCCCAATATGTAAATGTGCTCTGGTCAAAAACTTATCACATTAAAACTACTCACACACCTGGATCCAGTTTAACAATTTTGATAGCAGCCATTTCTGAGCTCCTAATGTTTCTAGCCTGAAAGAAAGTACATTATATTGCATGATGAACTGGAAAATCAGATTGCACTTTGCCTTTTACAACAATATTAACTAAAAAATGGATACTTATAACTCTTGATATACAGTACATGCATCTGTGACTGTGCACAAATTTTATATTAATATGTCTATACCATCCTCTCCAAGAGGGGTGACTTTTGGAGGTTGTCTAAGATTTTTTTTTGAGAGAAGTCTCTTGTGCTCACCAAGGCTGCATTTATTTTATCAAAAATATAGTAAAAACTGTAATAATATGAATTATTATTACAATATAAAATAACTGTTTTCTATTATAATATATTTTAAAATGTATTAAATGTCACATAGAGGTGAGTAAATGCGACTTTAAGGCCATGTTTACTTTGGTGAAATGCTCGGGATACTGTAGAAAAGCCAGGAACAGATCCAGCTCTCCTGGCAGGCATCTTAATGACAAATATCCTAGTGTCAGTGGCAGCCTGCTGCGTCCTTGACTGTAACCTTGTCCTGTAGCTACTGCTGGGAGCTGACGTTCTTCATCTTTCTAGACCGTATGATGCTGCACCATTTGTTAATCACTCATTCCATCTAGGAAGGATTCTATCAATTATCGTTGTGTCTATCCACACGTACCTCACTAGATTACCCCTTAGTGGCCCCGTCGCGTACTCTGGTGCCACGGTAAATCAAATTCTAAGCTGTGACGGAATCTAAAAAGAATAGTTCACCCAAAAAAAGGAAAATTTGCTGAGAATGTACTCAGTGTACATCCAATATGTGGAAGAGTATGTTTCTTTAATGGGAACATATTTGGAGAAATTCAGCATTACATCACTTGCTAACCAATAGATCATCTGCAGTGAATGGGTGCCGTCAGAATGAGAGTCCAAACAGCTGATAAAAACATCACAATAATCCACAAGTAATCCACATTTAGAAACCTCCAGTCTATCAATTACCTCTTGTGAAGCGAAAAGCTTTGCAACATGCAATTGCTTTGTTAATCGGACAACATACGCCACACTTTGACTTCAAACTGCATAATAAGTGGCTTTCCGCCCTCCATGAAAAATTGCTCGGTCTGAATCAGGAAATCAAATCTACCCTGTCCTCTTGTCTCCAGATTCCCTCACTCCCCTTTTACAAGTAGCACCCGCTTTAAACAGTTCTAAACAAATATTATAGACTGGTATTTTCGACAGAAGTGACAGAGTAAAGTTAAAATGCTTTATTGTATGGACTTTTGGTTAGCGTCCTTCACAATCGGTTTTTTCTCACGTCACACACAAGACGTTAATTGATGAACTGGACTAGTGTGGATTGCTTGTGGAGTACGGTGATGTTTTTTATTAGCTGTCTGGACTCTCATTCTGACAGCACCCATTCACTGCAGAGGATCCATTGGTAAGCAAGCGATGTAATGCTGAATTTCTCCAAATTTGTTCCATTGAAGAAACAAACTCAAGTACATATTGGATGGCCTGAGGGCAAGTCAATTTTAAGCAAAATTCCATGTTGCTGTACACTGCTGCGGTAAATAGGCAACTCATGCACATTAAATACGTGCTATAAATACAGAGCGGATTATTTAATTCTTATGATCGGGCCTATTCTTAATATAAACCATCAGACAAAAAAAGTTAGTCAGGAAGGTGGACCTCCATTTTTGCTTTCGGCTACTCATAAACATAACAAATCGAGCATTTCTGGACAAAACCTGGAACTTCACTGAGCTGCCTTCCTGTTGTTTTTTCCTGGCATGCCAGAAAGCTTCCTGTCACGACTAAAGCGACAGTGCAACGTTCTCTTAATGGTTTAACATTGCAACCTGAAAAAACGCAGCCACAACCCAAGAACAATGGCTTGGGTTGGATATCTGTCCACACTTTGACCAGAAATCTCCAAAGCTTGTTATTCTTTATGTTGGCATAGTCAGACCTGACAAGTCCATCAAATGCAAAACAAACTGTTTCGTTCAAATGCAGCTGGGAATCCTCAGTATGAAATATTTTAGTTTTAGTCCAAGTTGAGAGAGCTAGAGGACACTAGAAAGGATTCTTTGTGCATTGTAAGATGGGCATTGTAAGGGTTGTTGGCTCACCCACTGAATTATGATAAAGTGGACTGTGTTAGGGATTGCTACACAAGAGTGACACAACCTCCATATTAAACATATATAAAAGAGACAGCCAACAACATATTTACACCTTACAAACTTCTTGAAGAAGAACATTACCACACCTGAGGGAGGCCTACATGGTTTTAAAGTCCAGATTTGTAACATTCCACAAATGTTGTGGTTGTGCCAGTAAGATTGCTCTTCAATCAAGTCAAATTTCTGAGCCAACCATATGTTATTCTACTTTAAAATTGCAATCTACTTTATATCCGATATATTTTTAAACTATGCTTTTCTGTTTATACAGGGCTGTTTTGTATTTTGAAAACATGTTGAAGTTACATATTTTGTTGAGGAAATACCTAGATGGCCTAACAAATTGACATTTAGACAAAATAAAAATGAATAGTATGTGGATGACAGTCTGTGTGCATCAGTTTGAGTTCATTGTGTTGGATGGAGAGCGTGTCTCTCTGCACACATGCTCTGAATTCTAGTAAACTAAACAATCCAGTCTGTCAACTAACATCATGGGTCTGGCTTCTTGAAATATTCAACCTAAACAAGGAAATTAACAACAACAACGGAGTAAAGGAAAATCATGTCAACATCAGCAAGGATCCCCTTACATGGTATCAGATGGTACTTTGACATTTAACATGGTGCTGAATGATAATCATATCATGGTTCTCATAGATATTCATGGTATTAGTACTTCTGATATTAATGGCACTATGATGTCTAAAAACATGGCATGGATATCATGTCCAAAGTAATACACTCCTTGTACAGTAATACAATACAGACAAGTCATTCAATCCTTTTTGGTAGATTTGTGTTAGTCTCCCAGAACGAAAGGTTTTTTTCCCCGAAAACTTGACAGCACAAGACGCATTAAATCATAGACATTACATACATGCTTAAACACTTCGTGCAATTTCCAAATAATAACCTTTGCATAAAAAAAAAACACTGAATTTCTTTCTCACCTTAAAGACTTCTCCATAAGTGCCGCTCCCGATCAGATGAATAATCTCATAATCATCCAAGGGATCTAAAAATGAAACTCCTATAGTATTCATGCCCGCAGCTCTTTGTATGTTTCACTTATTCATGACAGCAGCTGTCACACAGTTTGATGTGTAGTAAACTCATCTCATCCTGGTGCGCTGTCATCAAAAGATGTTATAATAAAACGTATTTAATTTAATTTAATTATAACGCAATGCAAAAAAATAAAAAGATGTACACATCAAGTTTATCAGGGCAATCACGGTCTTCGCCTTGAAATCTTTCAGCCTGTCCTTCTCACACGAGCGCACCCGCAGACTCGCATCAGCAATGTCCGATTCGTGAACGAATTGTTCTTTGGAGTCGTATCTTTTCAATGAATCGGCTCGCAAAACTGGTTCGAACGATTCATTAACGAATAGGACCGAACAGGTCCGAGCGGTTCTCGAGTCAGCGATTCGCTGACTGGTTGAAAACGAGAATTGTCCCTTTCGAGCACGTCCTATTCACAACATACGATTTGGTTATAACAAATAGAATTGTATTTAAACGTACAAAAAAAAACATGTTTAGTAAAAAATAATACCTTTAGTAGTTTTTAATGAAAATGGAAAACGTTCTAAGGTTCGACCTTCATGTTTAATGTGAAGCGGGGCACGTGGAATTGCAATAAACACCATTTAACAAAACGAAGCGCAAAAATAAACCGCAACACATGCCTGCATAAGGTGGCTTCATTGGAAAGTTCAGAGCACGGCGGAATGTCAGCGACCTGTGACGTAAAAGAATCACCTTTAAAAAATGCTTTTCGAACAGGCTCTTTGAAGTGAACTATTCTAAAGAACCGATTCGCAGCCACGAGCGGTCTTCACTCTTCAACTGCGCGTTTACACACAGTAATAATTCACAACATGGGTGACAGTAAATAAACGGCAGTAAAACACTTACTTATTCAGTTCAAGTTGTTTATTTAAAGGAAAACACTTTCACATCAAGAAAATAGTTTTTTAACTGAAGCACAGCATTTTTCAAAAGGATACTTACTGACTCTATAACCTTGAGACCACATTTAAACCCAGCAGTTATGTGGACAATAACAAAACAAATGCAAGACCTACATGTATATAGGTTGAAAACAGCATTTTATTTTCAACACATTAGACTTGTGAAGCAAATACATGTTCATTGTATTGCAGACAAAATGTTAGCTGAAAAAAAAAAAAATAGCATCTTTTCTAAAATCCTGATCAAAGAAAAGATAATCACTTTGGCTTGTTGTAATTTGGATTCTATCTAATAGAACTTATTGTAATAATACAAAATTAAGGCAAATCAATAAAATTACTTTACACTATAAAATAAAAAAAGCATAATTGCTGGTGCATGATAGGTTTTCTGACTCCAACTTGTAATAGTTTTAATTCAACTCAGCATCAGCTTATCAAAATATTTGATAAGAGTCAATTTGCAAGTAAACGAATGAACTTCACTCCAGGTGAACATGTAAAAGAAAAGAAAAAAAAAAAAACTCTAAATGTGTCTTTTTAAAGAGTTTTGCGAGGGCGTTTCATGAAGGACAAGGTGTAATCTCCAGAAGGTGTGGGTTTCTGTCTCTTCATCTGCACTTGGGACTGGGCCGTGAGCTGCAGTTTAATGGCACTAGAGTTGATCTTGGCCGCAGAGAGCAGCTCCTTCATACCCTTCATCTTCTCACTGTGGAAAACCACCACCGGCCCTCCCTGCACTATGGGTGGCTGGGTAGGAGAAGGTGTGGGACTTGGGGATGAGGGCTCATTTTTTCCATCAGACTCTTTACCTCGAGTTCCAGCAGAGGAACGTCTGCGTCCTCCTTCTCCACCCACCTTTTTGGGCACTGGATTTTGAGCAGGCAATGCTGCACTTGGAGATGATGGTCCTGCTTGTTCATCTAACTTGGATTCTCGCCTCGGGACCCGTCTACGCCCCTCACGCAGGTCTTCACTGGATTGGTCATCGTCATCCACTGGTTCTGCATCTTTGGTGATGATTGACACTTTTTGCCTGATCTGAGAAAGAGTGTGGTTAATAAATGCCCTTTTAATGAAACCTGAAATGGAGAAAATGAAGGCATTTTACCTGCGCATCAAAGCGACTAAGGGACTGAACCAGGTAGGTGGCCCAGCCTACATGAAGCACTGGCGTGGGACTTCCTTCTTCCCATTTACAAATACCATCATAGAACCGAAGTAAGTGAGCAAAGCATTCTGGGTCCTGAAGGGCAGACAAAGCAGCTACCTGTCTTGGCTGGTCCTTTGAGGTAAAAGCATGAATAGAGGACAAAAGAAAGAATCGTTTACAACTTTGTTCTAAATTATATTTATTTTAATTTTTTTATGCAAAACTAAACAAGACCTCCTTTTCCGTTTCATCAGCCCCTTCGCCACCACTTTCAGCACCAGCTGCTGTCTCTTTAAGAAGGGTGGGAACGACATCATTAGCGATGTCAAAAAACTCCTTATAGATCTCCTCATCCTCTCTGCAGTAGTTGTAACTATAGACCAAGAAAAAACAAGTAATGGAATTAAATATTACATTTTGTTCTTGACTTGACTGAAGCAATATTCAATTCCATTAAAAAAAATCATTTATATATAGATAGACTTTATCAATGATTACTGATGATTACATTGTTTATAATGCAACAAGTCTGTCATAGTTCAAAGCAGCACAAACAAAATGAAAACACATCAGAAGGACAGAGGGTAGGAGCTAATGTCATGAAGGAAGAGGAAACAGGAAGAGCAGGAAAAGGAAGTGGATGGGAGTGAGCAGTAGTTCTAGGCATGCTTTGTGCAGACATCCTTCAGGACATTAGAATAAAGTATTTTTAGTACTGTCCACTGCACTGTGTTTAGAGGGAGAAAAGTACAGATTTTCTCTCTTGACAGGGGCCAATGCCAAGGGTAAGACAGGGAACGAGCTTTCTAAAGACAAACAGCATGAGGCAAAACAGACAATGCTGGCAAACGCCACATTTTCCATTCAGTACGAACATTCAAGAGGCTTGAGAAGTTATCGTATTGCCATCTAATCATGAATGTGCAGCAGTAATAGACACATTCTATGTTTAGAGATTGATTAGCCTTTTTAAATAAATCTCTCTCTTTATTTAGATTTAAGAAGTTTTAAGCGGGCTAATTTGGCAATAAAATTTATGCAACAGTAATAAATAAGCACTGCCCCCTGCTGTTGAAGTAAAATTAAATTTGAGAACATTTATTTAGTTGTGTCTGATTATTACTTCATCAGACACAACGAAAAATTCTGTATCATTTAAAGGGGTCATATGATGCTGCTAAAAAGAACATTATTTTGTGTATTTGATGTAATGAAATGTGTTTATGCGGTTTAAGGTTCAAAAAACACATTATTTTCCTGTACATTACATTATAGTTTCTCCTCTATGCCCCGCCTTTCTGAAACACGGCGATTTTTACAAAGCTCATCAGTCTGAAAAAGCGAGGTGTGCTCTGATTGGCCAGCTATCCAGTGCGTTGTGATTGGCCGAATTCCTCAAGCGTGTGACGGAAATGTTACGTCCCTTACCATATTGCGATTCCTGCTGCAACCACATGTGACGACCCCGGGCTGGACTCCGCTTCGTCCACGGTGAAAGCCGATCCGGTGATCGACAGCGCGAAGTTGAAGTATTTCCTCAGCGACCAGCACGGATCAGCTCTAGGCATGACGAAGCGATATCGTCCTCTTTTTCACTTTCACAACGAAGCACACAGCGCCTTCACGAAATGGCGGCGGCTGCAACAATACGGCGAAAAAAAGTTACGCCTTCTTTCTTTGCGTGAACATTTGGGCGGCGTTATGCAAATCTTCCCAGATAGTGACGTAGGTATGTGGGGGCGTGTTAGGACGAGCCGTTTTAGGGGGGCGTGGCTGACTCTTAAATTTCATAAAGTATATCTCTTTGGTTTTTAGACTTTAGTCTTTGCAACTTTACAGATCTTCTTTATGCACCAAGAGCTTGTAACACTCCAAAGAGAAAGGAAAAATTGAAATCGCATCATATGACCCCTTTAAATGTTCAGATTTCTATGGTGCTTGACTTACTCTTGCATTACTGAAGCAGCCTCTGACCAGGAACCCAAAGCCTCTTGGACATTTTTGTGCCTATAATAATACCCTGCTAGATACATGAAAGGGTATATGTGCTCGTTGTTGTAATATTTTTTAGCCGACTCGACAGCCTGGAATAAAAAAAAAAAAATACAGATTAGTGATCTTTAATAATGTCAACCTTGTAAATATCTCTGATATAGCTAAAATCATATACCTTTAGGTGAATGGAGAGAGGGCTTTCCTTGCCAGTCATTGGTTCCTGATCTTCAAGGTCGGCCAAAGTGCCCATTGCCATAGGATACCTTCAACACGCCCAATACAAGAGAACAAACATTCAGAAAGAGTTATATACAGTAATCAGACCACATGGGTTACATCCATGCTCTGTATTTGTCTGATTTATTAGAAATGTGTCACACCTCTCCAAATCCCCTCGATCATACAGCAGCCATAACAGCCTCTGCAAGAAAAAAAGAATGCATTAAAAATGATCTGAATGAAAATAGAAAGATAAATATGCATGTTTACATAATGTATATGCCAACGTAATTACAGTTAACAGTACATAACACGGAGATGAAATATAATATAATATAATGCAGGAAACAGAGGATGCTGTGGTGAAAGTTTAAAACAAATTTAATTTGAAGACATACTTGCTGGAGCTGGAGTAACTCTGTGCTGTCAGTGTGCAGATCTAGAGACGGATTGATGGCGCAAACCATGAACGCTACCTCCATATTCCTGTTGCATTTCATGTAGGAGCCTTTAAGATATAACCAGCTCTAAGAAGAGAGAAAGAAAAAAAACGAGGAGCAGATTTATAACACGCAATTCCAAAATTAAAGAACGGTTTAACATTTACACTACTATTCAACAATTTGGTGTCAGTAAGATCTATTAACGTTTTTCTTATGCTCACCAAGATTACATTTATTTGATAACAAATACGGTAAAACAGTAATGCGTGAATGATTATTGCAATTTAAAAATAACTTTATATTTTAAAATGTAATTTATTCCTGTGATGGAAAAGCTGAATTTCCAGTGTCACATAATATTTTATTTTGGTGCTCAAGTAACATAGCTTATTATTATCAATGTTGAAAACAGTTATGTTAAAGGGGTCATATGATGCGATTTCAATTTTTCCTTTCTCTTTGAAGTGATACAAGCTCTTGGCGCATAAAGAAGATCTGTAAAGTTGCAAAGAGTCTCAAATCCAAAGAGAAATTCTTATAAAGTTAAGGGTCAGCCACCCTACCTAAAACGGCTCGTTCGCACACGCCCCCACACTGTCTACTTCACTAGGTAAGAAGATTGCATAACACCGCCCAAATGTTCACGCAAATAAGAAGGCGTAATTTTTATTCTTGCTGTAGTATTGTTGCTGCCGTCATGTTGTGAAGGCACTGTGTGATTCATTGTGAAAGCGAAACTACTTTGTTTGCCCTTCCGAAAGAGGACGATATCTGCTTCGTCATTCCTAGAGCTGATCCATGCTGGTCGCTGAGGAAATACATCAACTTGCGGTGGATCGCCTGATCAGCTTTCACTGTGGACGAAGCGGAGTCCAGCCCGTCCCGTCACATGTGGTTGCCGCAAGCCCTCCGGACGCCCCTTCGTCGAATCCGCCTCCGCTCACTCTAACTTAGCCCTCCAGCGTGTCCACTTTATCCCCCGGTCTCTGCCTCACTCAAGGCCACCGTGTGTGTGCTGTTTTTCTTGGAGCGAACTACTTTTGTTTGGGCCTTCCCGAAAGAGACATATCTGCTTTCGTCCTGCCTAGATCGATCCGTGCTGTCGGCTGAGGAAATACTACAACTTGTCGCTGTGGATCGCGGATCAGCTTTCACCATGGACGAGCGGATTCCCAGCCCGGGGTCGTCCCTGTGGTTGCCGCAGCCCTCCGTACGCTCCTTCGTCAATCTCCACCACTGCTAACCTCTAGGCCCTCCTCTCGTTCCTCACTTTATCCCCCGTTCTCTGCTCACTCAAGGCCACCGTGTGTGATGCTGTGTTTCATTGTGAAAGCGAAACTACTTTGTTTGGTCTTCCGAAAGAGGACGATATCTGCTTCGTCATGCCTGGAGCTTATCTGTGCTGGTCGCTGAGGAAATGCATAAACTTCGCGCTGTGGATCGCCGAATCGTCTTTCACCATGGACGAAGCGGAGTCCAGCCCGGGGTCGTCACATGTGGTTGCCGCAAGCCCTCCGTACGCTCCTTCGTCGAATCCGCCAGCCACACCGTTCTCAAGCCCGCCGGCCGTTCCTCACTCTACCCCCAGTCTCCTGCTTCACTCAAGCCCGCCGTGTGTGATGGTGTGTTTCATTGTGAAAGCGAACTACTTTGTTTGGCCTTCCAAAAATGGACACGACTAGATCAGTGGTTAAGTTGTATTTACAAAATTTTTCCAGAACAGTTCAACCCAAATATTATTTTGTGTGCAGCACATTTTATGGAGGACGTTTCCTGATCCTGGTAGAGTAGACACAACCGGCTGTTCTGACTCACGGACTGCAAGTACGTTTTTTATACTTAAAGAGTTTTTATATTTTATATACAGTATTTAAAGCGAGTTTTTTGGGCAGTATAGAGTAGCACTTGATGTTTGTCATTTCTCAGATCACAAATACAGACATGGTTTTATGTTTACACGGCGCGATGCAACGCAACGCATAAAAAGACATTATAAGTCATTATAATCCATAATTATTTCCTCACTGGATGCAACGAATGCCTCGTTTTGTTTATAATGGGTTTTCATGTTTTTTAATTGTTGCTCCGGCCGGACAGGGCATCATCACTATATGGTAGGGGCGTAACATTTCCGTCACATTCTTGAGGTATTCGGCCAATCACAACATACTGGATAGTTGGCCAATCACAGCACCCCTCGCTTTTTCAGACCAATGAGCTTTGTAACATCGTCACGTTTCAGAAAGGTCGGGGCATAGAGGAGAAACAATAATGTACATTATGTGGAAAATAATGTGTTTTTTGTACCTTAAACCGCATAAACCTTTATTACACCAAATACACAAAATAATGTTCTTTTTAGCAGCGTCATATGACCCCTTTAATAGTTTTCTGGAATCTGTGATACTTTTTTTTCAGGATTCTCTGATTAACAGAAAGCTCAATACATCATTTTAATTTTAAATTTTAAAAAATCTTTTATAAATGTATTTTTACGGTCACTTTTGAACAATTTAATGCATCCTTGCTGAAAAATATTTTTACCATTCTAACCCAAAACTATTGAACGGTAGTGTATGCACGGTGTTTTTGAACATACAGTAGTTTATAATGTCATGGTAAACATGAATAATAGAACATTACATACCCTTTCAGTGATTCCGGTACTGACAGTCTGACCTCTTCTGTCTTCGTTGCCCTTCCCATGCCATGTGACCTCTGCAGTCTCTTCCCCACCCTTGCCAAAGATCACCCAGGCGTGGTCCTCCGAGAGAGCCAGATGTACATCCTTCAGGCCCAACACCTGACATGCAGCTACCACTGCAAAAGCAACTCCTGAGCTGTCCAGCTTTGTGCCTTACAGAAACAGAGAGCAAAAAAAAAAAAATGCAATTTGAGTCTGCCTGGCCAAATTGTTACCATTTCATTAAATACACAGTTTAACAGAGATTGTAAGTCTTTTGGAGTTTTACCTGTGATGAGACTGAAGAGGGACTGAATATGTGCCCTGTCCTTGAAATAAGACCGGCTAAGACTGTTCCAGATCACATCTGAGACCTTTTTCACCAGCTCACGGCTGGAACCGCCAGCCGGTTTGCGGTACTGCGACAGGTCCACGGCACCAAGAATCTGGGCGGTGAAGCGTTCGTAGAGAGCAGATATGAGATTCAGCTCTACTGTAGGGAAGCAAGAGTCAACGCAGTCAGGTTTAAGAGGTTCAAAGCGAACGCCCGGGACATTGACAGGAACAACTCTGTTGACAGCCAGGAAGTGCTCTAAAAAACCCAGCACGAGGGACAGCAGGGCCAGGTCTGGTTCTGGGTTACTAAGCTCAGACTCGAAAAGCTGCACCACTCCATCGATGCCCCGAAGAGGGAAATGCTTCTTCTGAGCCGACCGAATCCCCATGGTTAGTGGTTGAGTTCAATCCCAATCTGATTCAATCTAAAAAATAAATAAATAAATAAATACACGAATAACTATAATAATAATGTGTCATCTTAATAAATAAATACACAATATTATATATACAACAGTTTTTACTGAATGTGACGTCCAAGTAAAAGCTCATCAATCAACATATTTCAGCCAAGTTTACTCCCTCCTTGTGTTCTGTAGATACTAAGAATGTATTTCTTATCTAATTTTATGATAGTGTGAGCAGGTGTTTAGGCTAATCTTTGCTTACTAGACTATATCTATAAAGGGGGCGGGTTAATTTCTGGTATTATACTACAGTACTTTAATATATACCGTGGTGCTGCATAATAACAATTTATGTTTTATGTCAACTTTTGTTTTTAATTATGTCAAGTAGTGACCATGATCTAGGGGAATCCCCAGAGACACGTGTAAGACCATTTCTTTCTTTCTTTTTTTAAATGCAAAATACAAGCTGAACATGACATTAGGCTAGTTTAATACGTTAACTTACTATATAGTATTATTATTATTATTGTATACTATATTCATACCGAAGGCAGGAATTTAACCCAGCTGTCTAGCTAAATAACAAAAATAATGATAACCTAGATATTAACTAAAAGGAGCCCGTGCGTGAAATTTGAGCGTGGAAAACAACGCGACTGCAACTAATGTGCTTATGGGCGGACATCTGCGTGCTGCTGCTGCTAGGTAGCTTATACAATATTATCTAGTGTTTTCCAGCTTAAAGGGCGTTTTACAGTGAACAGATTGTTCTCTCCTTACTTTCTAGACAATAAAGCGCCGCTCGGGTTCATTCTTACCACATACCTTTGTTGAAATTACATCCACATGCTTTTGTTTTGCCCCCTGCTTTTGCCGCGCAGTAGACAGACAGACGTTTCTACAAACACCTGAGACGTATACAATCTGTCCGCACGTCCGCACGTGCATCGACTGAATTCTGCTTATTCCTATTGTAATCATATCAGCGCGATAAGAAGTGCTTCCTGTTATCTACAAGCATTTTGGGAAATGTAGTTTTCGGGTTCATCTTTACGGTTGGCGAACTGAATTTTGGTGCAGTACCGCCACCAATTGGACTGGAGTGTAAAGCGTCGACGGGAGGGCCAATACAAACACAGACAGAAAGATAGATAGAAGACAGACATACAAACATCTCATAAGAAACCTCTACTTCAACAAATTTACCAACTTAATAAAGAACTTTACAGCCATGAGTGAAACAGAACAAATAAAGATACTGTTAGGAGAGGGACAGACAGCAGCACTTGCTGCGAGATACATGTGGACAGCCTGAGACAGCAGGTGAATGTGTATTGTGTCTGACCTCAGTACGTTACCCTACTGTCCACCACAGTGATCCTTAGTATGTAAGTGTGTTTCTATGTAAGTTAAAGACTGTGGTATCAAATGTTCACACATTCTAATTTGTTACTGTTTAATACTTCTAAGATGTTATAATATTCCATTATATTACTGTGATGTTCATTTAATTATTATATTGTTATTATATTATTATTTTTATCTTTTCGTACATGTATACTAAGCTTTGGCAATATTGTATCATTTACAGTCATGCCAATAAAGCAATTTTGAATTGAATTGAACTGACAGACAGACATAGGGCCTACATACAGATAGATCTAATTTAATCTAATCAGATTTAATGATTTATGCTAAGCTACAGCTAAAAGTGCTACCGTCAGACCCGTAGATCGGCTGAATGGATTCGAAAACGTTAAAACTCAACTGTTTAACTCTAGGGGAGTTGAGCCTATTTTCAAAAATAGTGGAGTTTTCCTTTAAGTGACTTGTAAAGCCAATCACCGGGTTCTTAGAAAAAAGCTTTGAAAAATCGCAAATACTGTGTTTATAAATATTTTGTTACAACTGCAAAACAGTCAACTTTCTCAACCCACTTAAGAACTAGGGGTGGGAATCACAGGATACTTCGCGATACGATACGTGATGCATGGCTCACGATACGATAAGCAGGTTCACGGTACACAACCGAATGGGAGCTACAAAAGCAATTCTGCGATAATTGTATATATTGCTGAGACAATCTATAATGATACATCACGATATCTGTACTAGCAAATGCCTGTACAAGGTCTATAGTGCAAGTTTCTCTTCCGTCTTTCAGTTAAAAAACAATTACAATTCTGTCGTCATTCCTCAGCTCTCAAGTTGTTTTAAACCTGACTGAGTTTCTTCTCCTGTGGAACATAAAATTTTAATTTGAAGAGTGTTGGGTGAACCAAACCGTTGTGGTCCCCAGCTGACTTCCAATCCAATTCAGTTTTTTCCCCTTCACGCCAAGTTAATGGGGACCAGCAACTGCTTTGTTACCCAAAATATCTTCTTTCGCCTTCAGCAAACTAAATTAATTAATACAGGTTTGGGACAACATGAGAGTTAGGGATGGGCGTATCGATCCGAAGTATCGATATATCGATACTGACGCGAGTATCGAAAGTATCGATACTCAAACAAAAAATATCGATACTAAGGTGTTTTTTATTTACCAGTGATTTTGTTAATTTAACAATAAAATAAAAAATAATGCGTACAATATGCATTTAATTGGGCGAATAACCTTTGTTAGTGAGTAATTGTGTATGATAGAACTATTTTCCTGCTCATCTGAACACATGCAAATGTTGCAAGACAGACCCAATTCATCACAGAAGAGCGTTCACTCACTTCTGACAGCGCATTCAAACAGGGCTGTGTTTCCCAAAAGTATCATAAGAAAGCATTAAAGCTTTTGGGAATGGCAGCCCTGAGCAATGCTTATCAGAGGACAGAAAACAAAACATAAATGTTTGAGTTATTTCACAATAAACAAATTGAAATTGTAGCCTACATTGTTTGTGCAATTACAATTATTTAAATTGAACATTAAAAGATAATATTGATCCTGTTCTATTCTGTAATGTTAATAGAATCATACACTGTCAGAATAAAAAGGTTGCATTTTATGCATGCAACAGCCTTTCACTGGCAGTCCCTAATGGCAGTTCAAAATATTGCACTAAATCAAAAGTTAAAATGTTACAAATAAGTTCGAATATTGTATATATGTTGTAGTACTGGTAGCACTAATATAAAAATTTGGTGATATATGTTACAAAAAAGTAAACATTTTGAAATACGTTGGTTGTATTTTTTTGTATTTGATCTCAGTATTCCTATCAATGTTGTATAAGGGTTTTTTTATGCATAATAGTAACCCTAGAATGTGATCAAATGGATTAAAATAGCTGGGCTAAGATATATAACAATTTTTATGGCTGCAGAAATATGTTAATTCAGTATAACCATTATCCCACCGGTTACAATTGTGACTGACCATAAAATAAAATGTTTCACACACTTTTCCCCCCCAAAAAATTATTGATTATTTCAAAGGGTTACCAATGACACATTATTTGGATATTTTCATGTCTGGGAAAAAATGGGGATTAAACGGGTTAAAATGCGTTTGAAACATAAAGTTAAGTGGTTTTCATAACCCATTTTACTCTTAAAAATTTAATAATTTCATCAATTTCATAATTAAAAAGTTTAGTGCAGAAGTATAGAATCGGTATCGATATCGACGATACTGCCTTGAAAAATATCGGTATCGTATCGAAAACAAAATAAGGGGTATCACCCATGGCTAGCGCACAGTCCAAGTCTTCTTCTCCGTTTTCAGTGTGTCTCTGTGGCAGAATTACAGCACCACATACTGGTCTGGCATGTATACTACATCGTTTTGTGTCGGTTTCGTGGTTTCGTGTGGACGCAGATATTTCTTGAGACGAGGGTAGGGAAAAGCTCTGGCATAGTCGCGTGTGAGAGCCGTAGTCTAATCTAGCTCTTTCTTCACCATCATAACAAGCAAAAATCTGTTGTTAACCAAAAGAGGCCGCTGTTGCACAATAAATTAAATGCTGACCCACCATTTACTGTAATGGAAGAAAATAACTACCGGTAAATAACCAGACAAATGCACAAAATGCGAAAACATTTCATAATCACGTCCCATAAAGTTACACAGTGTTTAGTGTATCTTTTCTAAGTAGGCGAGGATAGTTTACATCAACTTAATCCAAACTCTCCTTTCAAGTTTAATAACAAGATTTTGGATATTCGAGGCGACGAAATCTGTGACAATGCAGGGTTTTAATGATTGAAAATGTATAACACACACTCACAGCTGTATTTGTTTACATCACGTGATGCGGTCTGTATGGGAAAAGTCAGAGGTCTGTCTCTAATATGTATGGGACAGGTGAAGGAAAAGCAGGTTTGTGGCATAATATCGAATCAAAATAGTTATATGGCTTATCCCTTTAAGCTAAAAAATATATCTCCCTCTCTCTCTCCCTCTCCTTCTCTCTCTCTCTCCCTCTCTCTCTCCTCGCCCCTCCCTCATCTCCTCTCCCTCCCTCCCTCTCCGCCTCGCCCCTCTCCCCCTCTCTCTCTCTCGCTCCCCTCTCCCCTCCTCTTCCCTCGCGCTCATCCCTCTCTCCCTCGCCTCTCGCTCTCTCCCCCCTCTCTTCCTCCCCCTCGAGCCTCTCTCTCGCTCTCCTCTCTCTCCCCGCCTCCTTCTCTCCTCTTCTCTCTTCACGCCTCTCTCAATCAATCAAGTCAAGGTCTGCTGTAATTTTTCAATATTCTTCCACATGGACACACATACACACAGAGGATTAAATTGGCGTTTACTCCTCAGACCCTTGGGGCATCCAGAACAGTAAATACAGATTAAATACAAATTACAAAATACAACTATACAAATATACAAATAATGTAAAATGTAAAAATATATATATAAAGCACAAGGCATATGGCAGATAGAGTGCGTATGCCTTGTCTCTCCCTCTCCCTCTCTCCCTCTCTCTCTTTCCCTCTCCCTCTCTCTAGTGCTCTCTCTCTCGCGCTCTCTCTCTCGGGCGCTGTCTCCCCGCCCTCTCTCGCTCCCGCTCCTCTCGCGCCCGCATCCCTCCCTCGCTCCGCCGCGCTCCCTCTCTCTCTCCCGCGCGCATCCCGTCGCTCCTCCCGCTCGCTCGCCCCTCTCTCTCTCCCGCTCCGCGCGCCCTCTCCCGCGCATCCCCGCCCTCGCGCTCGCGCCCTCCCTCTCTCCCCCCTCTCTCCCGCGCGCTCGCCCTCTCTCGCCCCGCCTCCGCCGTCTCCTCCCTCCCGCCCGCCCGCCCGACCGCGCCGGCGCTTTCCCTCACCCCTCCCCTCCCTCGCCGCTCCATCGCTCCTCTCCCTCCCCGCCCCGCGCGCGCCCGGCGCGCCCCCCCGCCTCCCTCAGCGCTCAAGCGCCTCGTTCGCTCCCTCCACGCCGCCGCGTGCCTGTCCGCGCCCCCGCGCGCTCCTCCGCAGCGCGCCGCTCCAGCACTCTCGCCTCGCGCGCCCCTCTCTCCCGCCCTCTCCCTCCTCTCCCGCTCTTTCCAGCTCCCGCGCTCCCTCCCCTCTCCCTCCCTCTCGCTCGGCCGCCTCCCTCTCGCGCCTCCCGCTCGCTCTCGCTCGCCTCGCCCTCCCGCCCTCGCCCTCCCCTCCTCCGCGCCCCTCTCCCCCCCCCTCTCCCTCTCTCCCTCCCTCTCCCCTCTCGTCCGCCCTCCCGCTCCCTCTCTCTCCTCCCTCGGACTCTCACTCCCTCGCTGTCTCTCTCCCTCTCGTCCCTCGTGCTCACTCCCTCCTCGCATCCCTCCCTCTCCGCTCTCGTCTCTCTGCCCCCTCCTCTATTCTCCGCCCTCGCCCTCCTCCCTCCCGCTCCCTCCCCTCCCTCGGCCCTCTCTCGCCGCTCACTCCCCCTTCTCGCTCACGCTCCCCTCGCAGCTCTCGCTCTCTCTCCTCTCGTCCTCCCTCCTCTCTCGCTCATCCCTCTCTCCCCTCCCTCCGGCCCGCTCTCTCCCATCTCGTTCCTCACTCCTCCACTCTCCCGCCCTCTCCCTCCCTCGTCTCTCGCCTCCCCCTCTCTCCGCCCTCTCCTGCTCTCTCTCTCTCTCCCTCCCTCCCCTCCCCCCTCTCGCGCCTCTCGCCCTCTCCCGCTCCCTCATCCCGCGCTAGGCCTCCCTCGCTCCCGCTACCCCTCCCTCTCCCTCTCTCTCCCTCTCCCTCCCTCCCTCTCTCTCCCGCTCCACTCTACGCCCTCGCTTCTCTCGCCCTCGCTCGCTCATCTCCTCTCTGCCGCTCCCGCCTCTCCGCTCCTCCCTCCCCCTCTCATTCCCCTCGCCCCTCTCTCGCTCACCTCTCTCGCACCTCTCTCTCTCCCTCTCTCTCCCTCCCCTCTCTCTCTCTCTCTCCTGCTCTTTCTCACTTTCCCTCGCCCTCCCGCTTCCTCTCTCGCGCCCTCTCACCTCCCGCTCTTGCTTCTCTCCGCGCTCCCTCGCCTCCTCGCGCTCTCTCTCTCGCTCCCAGCCCTCTCGCGCTCGCCTCCCCCGCACCTCTCCTCCCTCTCATCCCTCATCTCTCTCCCGCTCGCCGCCCTCGCGCCCTCTCCTCTCTCCCCTCCCCCCCTCCCTCCCTCCCTCGCCTTCTCTTTCGCCTCCCGCTCCGCTTCCCCTCGAGCCCTCCTCTCCTCTCTCTCTCTCTCTCTCCAGTCCCCTCTCCCGTTACTCCCCCCCCTCTGGGCTCTCCCTCCCCTCGCCCGCGTCTCTCTCCCTCCCGCTCCCTCCCTCCTCCTCCCGCTTCTCCTCTCCCTCCGCTCCACTCCTCCTCCTCCCTCTAGCCCCTCGGCTCCCCCCTCACGCCCTCTCGCCCCCCTTTCCTCTTCGCCCCGCGCTCTCTCTCGCTCGACTCGCTCCTCCCTCTCCCTCCCCCCGCGCTCTCTCTCGCCTCCCCTCTCTCCCGCCCTTCCCCTCGCCCCTCGATCGCTGCCCACGACTCCCTCTCATTCCCTCTCTCGCCGCTCCCTCCGCTCTCCGCCGCCTCGCGGTCCCTGCTCCGCTCCCTCGCCTATCCGGCTCACACGTCCCCTCTCTCTCTCCCGCTCTCTCCCGCGCCGCTCCCGTCCTCTCCCGCCCTCCCCCTCCCGCCCGCTCCCTCCCTCCCTCTCCTTCCTCTTTTCCACTTCCCCTCGCCCTCCCGCTCGCCCTCTCCCCGCTACTCGCCCGCGCCCTCGCCCCACCCCTCCCTCTCCCCCGCCCTCTCCCTCTCTCCGGCTCCCGCCTCCCGGCGCCTCCCCTCTCGCCCGCCCTCTCCCTCGCGCTCCCTCTCACCCCCCGCGCTTTTTCCCTCTCCCTCCTTCTCTCCCTCTCCCTCCTTCTCTCTCTCCCTCTCCCTCCTTCTCTCCCTCTCCCTCCTTCTCTCTCGCTCTCTCCCTCTCCCTCCCTCTCTCTCTCTCTCTCCGCCTCTCCTCGCCCTCCCCTCCCTCTCTCTCGCCCTCGCCTCGCCCTCTCCTCCCTCTCTTTCTCACTCTCTCTCTCCCTCTCGTCTCCTCTCTCTTCCCTCTCTCTTCGCTGTCTCACGCCCCTCCCTCTCTCTCTCACTCGTGTACCCGCCCTACTTGTCTTCCACCGCCCCCGTCCACTGCAACATTCAGGCAGGTTCACCTAGTGTGCTTGTGCAGGCACGGTGACGCCGCTGCTGTATTGGGAAATACTCGGTGACTCGGGAGCGTTCAGAGTATCAATCAGCAGCCAAAGCTCAAGCGACACTTCTACACTACAGACCCTGCGGAACAACACGACAAACATGGCAGATCCCACGAACCAGTCTTCTCAGATTTCGTCGTCACACGGCCTTAACGATGGACATTCTGCAGCGTCCAAGGACTCCAAGTTTTCCGGTAAGAGAACGTGACATTTTTTAATGTTTGTTTTTTAAGTTTAGACGGTGTATTTAACTTACTGATTTATTTTGCGCTGAGTGGTGCGTTTAAGGACAATACCAGTTGATAATAGTGTAATTCAGATCGATTTGAATGAATGCACATGTTTAAAATGCCTTGAAGGTAATACTGTGTCTTTTAATAGTCTTGCACTGTTTATTTCTCACGTACACTTTCCATATCGCCTCCTTTTGGGCTTAGTAGGACGATTTTTGGCGTTACACTTTGCAGGCATAAATGGCATGGCGGATGTGGGACTCAGAATGAATGTGTTCTCATCCACAGCTTTGACCTGACGTTTATTTTTAGGAAAAGGCCACGAAGAAATATGGGGACACATAATACCCCTTTGAACCCATGGGCACATGTTGCGGCTCAGCTGATGATCTGCACTGCAGATGCATCCGAAACTGGAAGACAGTGTAAATGAAGGAAGAACCCACATACACACCCCATCTACAGGGCCAGCGACGTGACAAGCTAGAACAATCAACCTTGCTGTCTAGAACCGATTATGGATCGTTCTTTTGAGTCGGATCTGGTCAAAGAATCAATTGAATAAATTCAGAACTGAACAGATTCGAACATAGAACCGTCACGAATAGTATATGTGTTTAAATTCGATTTTGATTAATTTTATTATTAGTGCATAATAATAGTTTGTTTTTATGAACTGAGTCATGGGTTCGATATACTAGGACTGGGAACATATGAATAAAAATAAACGGTTGTTAAAAAAATAAAACTATTTTGTAATGTCATAGTGGGACGTTTAAATATGCCAAGTCAGGGTGACGTAATTATGTCATGGCTTAAAAGAATTCTCTAGGTTCTTGAAATTGGACAGTGTGAAAGAATCTTTTTGAAAATGAGTCAGAATTACCATGTCTACTGTCCAAGTATGCAAGGATTGATTTAATAAATTGTTCTCGCTTGTCAAGTTGCTTGCAGTTTACAGTAAATACTGTATTAAAGGCTATATATACATACTTACTGGGTGGGTGTAAATGTTATGGTATGTATCTGTGTGTATAGATATATAAGAATATATATATTATATCTATATAGATAAATATATAATATATAGATATTAACACACACCACCGTACCCTCACACACACGTAATAAATGCAGTTAATTTCGCCCATATTTACACGTTTTCAGTCATTCTTTAGAAATGACTCCCTGTCCTTTGTTCAGTTCCTGTATACTTTTCCATAGTGAAAACAATGCTGCATGGTTTTTGTTGACGGGATGTTGGTTCAGTGCTTTTCAGGTCGTCAGCATATGTGAAGCGCTTCTGGTCTCTTCAGTTTAGCTTCATTAAGGCGTCTGGGAATCTAATAGACTTAGAGCGTGTAGTTAAGACTCTTACGTCACCCTGGCTGATTTTGCCCACTCTTTTAAATCATTTATCCTTCAACTGTTTTTTTTTTTGCTTTTGACACATGGACTTCAGTAGTTTATCAGAATCTGACTATTGCGAGGGATGTAGACATGATGACTGCTTACCTGACTTACATCCCCGACACCATATGAAGGAGTGACATCTTGGCCCATTTTACATTAGCTGCAATGGCCCTCCAAGACACAATCTGAGATGCCTGTATGGGTGCCATTGTCACTGGACAGATCTACGCAACGTTATTAATAAGTCATAAATATAAGGTAAAATGCTGCCATAACTAGCCAATTTTGTTTTAAAAATCCAAATTCATAAGAAATTCAGTTAGCTCAATCATAAACTTTGTAGTTTAATTGACCTTATTTCTTTTAATTTGGAACTCTATGAACAGCATGCAATCTTCCCGCATAGCTTCTTTTGCATTCATTTGTGTACCAGTCATGCTGTTTGTTGTGTGAAAATTATGATATGGGAAGTGATTCACAAATTACCTATTATTTTTATTGTTTACAATAGATTTGAGGGTAAAAATGTAATACATAGTGAACTTGTATATTGCAGTGTTTTATTTTATTACGTGTCTTGTTTCACCTTGTTTTGTCGGTTCCATTTGGATTGATATTTCAAGTAGTCTTTAGGTTTATTACAAATTAATGGAACTGTCAATGATTATAATTATCTAATTCCATATCAACTTTTTTTATATATACAATATAAGAAGAGAGAGAAGTTATGCAGGCAGCTTTAAAAACAATTTATACATGCAATTAACATTTGCATTTTGCAAACTACCATAGTTCGTGTCAACATTCCAAAAGTATTTTGGCAGCCACCTCTAGATGTTTTTGGTAGACCTTAACTTGTATTCAACTCAGAAAAATCTGTTAAAAATAGGTCATGCTATATGAGAACAAGAGATCATATTTAAATCAAATTAATCTTCACAGTATATCAATACTGTCTTTTGCTTTGTCAGAAAACTGTCTCTCTCGCCCTCTCTCTTCTGTCTGGGCATGATTCCTAAGGTCAATACAGCTGACTGAGGCAGCACTCTTAAAGATTTAGGTATCATGATTCAGTCCCCTCAGGAATAGAGCTGATATTGCTGGCATGACAGAAATGCCACACAGGCTCTTCCAGAGTCAGAGGCCAATCCAGTCCCACTTTAAACATTGCCCTGTAACACAAGCCATCTTGGTGCATTTAACCTCTGCCCTTGCAGTAGATGGTATCTAGCTATCAGATCCTTGAATGTTGGATTACTACACCTTATTTCCTTATTAAATGTTTGTCGGCAAAACATGACCAAGCAACCGTCATAGGATATCAGAATGTGATGCCATAATTGCACCACTTGGTTACTGCTGTCACAAAAAAAAGAAGCAGATTCTATATGGCTGACTCATAAGTGGGGGACAAAAACTTCAAGATGACAGAGGGTGTGTGGATTTGTCAGAGTTTTGGAGTCCACATCAATAGTGCCAGGTGTGTCGCTTATTAAAAATATTTTGGGTGTGGTTTGGGCAAGGAATGCCGTGAAGCAGGGGTACACTCCTTATTTGTGACCAGTAGAGTTTGCCCTGTTTAAGACTGTTGTGCTACTCGATCAACCTGTTCTCTTTAACTTTCTCACCACTCTCGCTGTTGAGATTCCAGAGTAGATTCATCCAATTTGGTTGACCTAGTGTTGCCTCTACAGTTTGATGATTGACCCAACTGTTGAAAGTGGCTTCTGGATGAATTCAGATATTGTTTGCTTCCAAATCATATGAATTTTTGAAGTGTGGCTGGCTGAAAATGGCTTCCCTTAACAGGTTACATAACGCAGTGGTGCAACATGTGGGTGCTTTGCAGGGTTAAATGTCAGAAAAAATGGGAGGGATCATTGAAAATTCCATGAGAAAGTTCCACCATTTGACTCTTGTAAGTATTGTGCACTATGCAGCTCGATCATCATCGTTTGTACAGTAAAAAGTGCCGTTATAGGTAGTTGATGCAAAATATTTTTATGATTGCTTTGTGTATAATAGACATGAAAATAACGTCGTATTAAAATTTATATTAATTTATAAGCAAAAGTGTTTATTTTAGGTACTGTGACACCATTTATTTTGTTCCCACCCCCCTTTTAAATCACTTTTATGGAAGTTTTAACAAACTTAAAATGGTCAATCAAATGTTCAAACTATCAAATATTTAATCATATTCTAAAAATGGATGCTCAAATGATAAATCGAATGCAATTTAATTTCTTCATTTGTAGTAACGAACTATAGCAAAAATATGAAATATAATTTGATATTTGTTTTTCATTAACAATTAATTAAAGCCATATCATAATTAAAGCTATAATTCAGTGCTCATACTATAAAGTTGTGATATGAGCCTTGTCAATTAAGAACAATCAGTGACCATTTTGATGATTTGATTAATTTCTTTTTTTGTATTATTTCTTTTAGTATTTGAACATTTTATTTATCATTTTAATTTTTTCAGGAAAAACTTCCATACACTTTTTTTTGCCTTCACCAGTGTTACAAATTTATTTTTAGAAGTACAGTATTCTATGTAGTCTTTCAAGTAATATAAGTTGCATGCATAAAAGAATGAGGATTGTTTTTTTTTAAATCGCTTTAGAAAGATTAGATCATCTCACACCATCAGTAATGGTTGATTATCTCATAGATATTTATCTAACTTACTTGAATTGTAGATTAAAAGGGAAAGGTTACCAAAAAGTACAGTTCTGTAATTATTTACTCACTCTTATGTTATTCCAAATTTGTATAACACAAAAGAAGATCTTTTGAAAAATGTCTCTTTTGTCTGTACATTGAAAGTCAATTAGGTCCAGTGTTGTTTGGACATTTTTGTAGTCCGCAGAAGAAAATTGCTCCGGTTTAGAACGATATATAAGGGTGAGAAAATGATGACAGTTTTAATTTTTTGGGCCAACTATTCCTTTAAGTCATGTAACTTGTTGAGGTAAGCGCTTGGATATCTGCTGTCAGCTCAGATTCTTGAGATGTAAAAGGTGCTTCGCTGGGCATTTCACTAACATTTTCCCCTTTCAAATGTAGAGTTATAAGAAGGATACTGAGACTTCTCATTTTTCTGTCCTATTTTATTTTTTCAGATTCCTTTTTTTCTTCGCCTGTATCTCTCATTCAGTCTCCTCAAGGCAAGTGTATAGTTCTCTTATGATGCTCGCCTGCTTCTCTACCTTATATCTTTCTCTCCATGCTCCTCTGTCATCTCTGTTCTATTAAGTATGCTATATCCCGCTGGGCTGCTGCTATGATGCTCTCCATCCCTCTCGCCAGTGACCCTCTCCTCCTCTATACCAGACTAGATGCTCTCAGTAAGGGCTTCTTTTGGAGTTCTTCCTTTTAGGAGTAGGAAATGAAGCAGAGGACACCGAAAGAACCTACAAATTGTTTCACGGAAACCAAAAGAATTAGATCCTTATCTCTGAAGCTAGAAGCCAACCAATTTTTGTGGAATATCATCAGAATGTCCTCTCCTTCAGTCTGTATGGTCTTGATAGCTCTGTTCTTACCTAAACATTAACAATCAAGCTCATAGTTAGTCTCACACCTGCACGCCACTTAACCGTGTACTGTGCAGTCCAACCACCCTCACTGACCAGTTTTGTAACAAGACCCTTGCTGTTTCTAATGGTGACCCCCTTGCAATCATGCACGTTGGAATCCATAATAACAGCCAAGTCCCTCCTGTTTTCAACAGTTTCTGAAATCCTCAAACTTGGATTCACTTCACGAATGCTCTTCAACTGAGGTCATCCAAATTTCTATGGCTGATCTTCTAATGTCTTATTTGATCCAACACGGTCTCTCTACTTGACTCTGTAAATCCAGACTTTTATCAACAGTACCCTGTAATATATGGTTAAAAGGGGCTAAAAAGTTGAACGTAGCCAGTCCTGGCAATAATTTGTGGCTACCACCTCACATTTAACATTAGTATCCCCTGTCATTTCGTCAGCAACCCACATCTGACAAGGTTCACAGATTAAAAATGGGAAAGATAAGTCCCCACAGATGCTAGAAATTCAATCGGTTCCAGTCTATACCCACTGCAAACATGATTTAGGTCAGCGTTACTGTGGGTCCAGCTTAATCCCAAGATTGCCACCTTATTTTAAGATAGCAGAGATGTTCAAGTTCACTTTGTGCAAGAGCAGAATCCTAAAAATGGATCAGGTTGGTGTCCCTAAGGATTCTTGTCCTTGATGTCCCCCCTCCCCCACAACAAACCGTGTTTGGAGCTACACCCCCAACACCTCACTGGTCCTGAAGGTAGAGCGCCACTGGGGAGGGATCTAGCAAAAGGACACTGCTCGGGGTTGCATCCCCATGACTGCTGCGGCTGACTCTTCACCTGCTTTTTCCATGCATTTTGCATGTTGTCTTTTACCACAGAGTAAGAGGAAATCCAAAGGTTTCAGTCTTTTTGTTTGTGTTTGTTTGTTCTTTTGTTTGTTTTTTGTCTATTTACTTTCAGGATTTTGATCATTGTAGCATTTATGTATAAAGCATTAGCATAAAGTAGATTTTGAGTAAATCCCTCACACTGTGTTGAAGTCTTCTGATATCATAGGTATCCCTTGAATGTTTAAAATGTCATTACCTTGAAGACATTTATTTCAGTTGATAATGTCTGCTATTTAAAACTTTTGTTTAAATACTTTGTTGATTATGTACAATATTTAGCTTTTTTCTTTCATAAAGATTGCCAACCAAAGTGTTTTGATCTCTGCAATCTGGTCTGAATAACTTTATTTAAATGACTCATCATAATAGTGTTGCTTAGTTTGCACAATGAGTACTTAACCATGCAAGAATCTTTCAAATAAAAAGTGTTAGTTGAAACCGTGTTGAGCAATAACATGTAAACTGACATGTAACGTACAATAAATTGCATTTTGTCTATATTATATTCCTACAAATTAAATCTATTTTCAGAAGGCTTTACTCTGACTGGGTAGGCCCTATAATCACAATATGGAGAAAATACTAGTTCCTGTCAGTTGGAGTGCAACTAGCAGAAATGTAGCCTACAACATGCAAATTCAAAGATTATATCTTACAGTAAAACCAGTAAATGGCAGGTTTGGAAAGGGACAAAATGATCAGGATGTTAGAATGTGGTAGTGACGGTGTGTCATGTTACAGAGGTACCTGTAGTCCCTCTAGAACCTGTTTTATCACCCTATCTGAGAGTCAGGAGAAATTATTGAACTAAAATATATTGCTTAGCATATGTGACACAAACATTGTATTCAGATGTGCCTTGTTACCTGCCTACCTCCACATAGTCAAGTGCCTGTGAAGGCAGAATTTGTCAGCTTTCTTACACAGCCATTGTGTTGCATGGTAAAGTGGTCAGAATTTCCTTTTTCAACATGTGTCCAGCATTCATTTTGCTGTATTCCCTGTGCTCTTATAATTCTGGCCTCATTGTGTCATCTTCACAATAATGTGATTTCTTTATCATCTCCCTTTTTTTAGATGGTTTGGTTAGATGTTTTTTTTAGGCATGGTTTAGACAGCCCTTTAGTCAAAGCCACAATAACAGTGCTTTAATCATTTAACAAATTCATTTTTTTAGTAATTTTACTGAGGGTATTCAGTACTACTTCTGTTTGTTTGTCTGTTTTAATTGTTTCTTTGTTTTGGGGGGTGTTTGATTATGGATGTCATCTGAAGTAAACAGTTCCATTCAGAGGCACCATTCAGAGGCACTGTGTGTGTCATTGAGATTCTTCAATGGTATCAGCACATTGTCAAGCTGGCATGCAGACATCAAACTCCACCCATTAATATGTGGAACCATGCAATGTGTGCATGATTGCTTAGCTTCAGTTAAATGGATGCAAGCAAATTAAGCATCTTGGGAGTGCTCCATAAAGTTCCAATGTAGCTGCTGATTGCTAAAGTTGGTGGGATCTTTGGCTTTAAAATTGTAATGATCTTAATTTGTTTAAGACAAACCTATACGAACCTGAGCTTTAGCATGTTCCCCTGCTTTAGCAAATCGGAGTTAAGGTAAAGTATGCCTTGATCTTTATTTCCAACCCTCCTTTTCCTCCTCTTTCCTGCTGCATGATGGATGCAGACAAAAGAGTGGTACTGGGCTCTGACAAACCTTCAGAGAATTTGGCCACATCTCTTCGCTTTTCTTCTCAGTCAAGTTCCTTTTCACCAGTTGCTTATGGAAGTGACTCTTCAGGATCACCTGGTGACAACATAGATCATACCATCAAAGAGAAACGGGAGCTTTTTGATTCATCTTTTGGCTCTCAAAAGCAGGACTCCCCTATAAAGGCATCCCCAGTGTCTGAGAGAATCAAAGCACTAGAAGCTTTAGCTGCAAAGCAAAATGATTTTGAAAGAAGTGATGGGGGGTTTCCACATTTTAAAGAGCGTCACTATGAGAAGTCCCCTATTGAATCACATGAAATTTCCTCCCGCTTGTCCTTCCAGAAAAGGACATTATCAAATGAGCAGGAATCTTCAGAATTACCCTTTCAGAAAAGGACCATGGCTAATGAGCAGGAATCTCCAGAATCACCCTTTCAGAGAAGGACTGTGTCAAATGAGCAGGAATCTCCAGAATCACCCTTTGAAGTGCTTGGAGAGGAAAGGCATGGAAGTGACTTTGAGGACACCGCTGACTGGATGAGAGCTCACTTACCTCCAGCACCAGATTTCAACATTGAAGATCCTGATCTTGATGAGGGAAATTATTCTCCTGTGGTGCAAGAGAGCCCATCCAAAGTGATGATACCAAACAGTGTTGATACAGCAGAGGTTCCAGAACCTTTTGCAGGAGTTCCTGATCAGTTTATGGACAGTCCTGTCAAAGTGGCAGATGACATCAATCATTCAAAGGATGATGACAACAAGCAATCAAAACAAGAGAGTGTTGAGGAAGATTCTGAATTTGACCTGAACTTTTTACCAACAGCCTATATGTGGGACAAACAAGAGAAAGCCGATATAGGCACTCAAGGCTATCAGATATTCCCTGACAATCAAGAGCTTCCTTCCTCTCCTGCTCCTCCTGCAGATTTTGAGTCTCCATCACCCCTTGTGTCCCAACAGATGGAGCCTAGTTCTGCACAACATTCCAATATTTCGAAGGGAAACTTGGAGCCTGCTGAAATCCAAGAGATAGACAGCTCTGGGGAGTCAGATGATACAGTGATTGAGGAAACCATTAGCATCCCAACAGTGGGAAATAATGGCCTTGGCACCAAAACCCACAAGGAAGAAGAGACCATTCCAAACAATGAAAAACAGCTAATTCAAGTACCTATTATTAACGTTATTGAAACCGAGGAACAAGTTTTAAGTGATGATGAAGAACCACTTGAGGTGGAAGGAGAGGTGGAGGATGAAGAGTGTCAGATATTGCAAGGTGAAGGCAAAAAATCATCCGAGCAGCACGACTCAGAGGTTCCAGAAAAAGTATCTGTGGAAACTCTACATGATGAGCATGAACCTGACCATGGCATTTCCTCTCAGACAAATCAAACCAGCTCTGATGCTGAGCACTCTCCTGAACACAAGGTGATTGAAGATGATTATGAAAGTGGCATTTTTATCCAGTCCTCTCCAGACTCCGGAGGCCTAAATTCAGAGGACTCTCAAGAGCTTATGTCTCAGAATTTAGTGTCCTTTGAACCCCTTAAAGAGTCATCCCTTGATAAAGACCTTGACAAGACCGCAGAAATACTTTCTGATCTTCCCCCTGACATCAGTTCCCCCTCAAATGAGCCTAGTGATGTAGAGACTTACCTGGATCATTACGCCAGTGAAGAGCTTGCTTTAAAAGACCAACTGGATTCGTCTTATTTTAAGGAGATTAAAGGTGAGAAAATAGAACTTTTAAAGACGAGCTGTCTTCCAGATAATCGAAATACAAATGTTCAAGAATCCTTTGAACATATTACTGATGATTTCAACGAGACACTCAACGAATACAGGCTAGGCTATGAATCTGTGCCTGAGCCTTCCCTATCTGACCTTTCATCTTATATTCCTGATGATATTGAGACTACTCTCCTTCAAAACAAAATGCCAAGTGTTGATTCAGAAGATCAAATGTCAGCAGTAGAAATCAAGGATTCAACCTTGCAGGAACAGGAGGAGTTACCAGTCCAGTCCATTGATCAACAACCACCAGTTCAAGAGAAATCACCTGCACCATTTCCCTCTTTTCACAATGAGCAGTCTAGCAAAATCATTGACGATATGTCTGGCCCTATGGCAAATGAGGTTACTGAGGGATCAGTGATAACTAAGTCTGAACCTCGAGTTGTGACCACCAAAGATCTTTTAGATAGACCAGATTCGCCAGAGACCCTGAGTGATACAGAGACGTTTGAAGCAGAATGTTCAGTAACCGCAGCGACTGACAGCTTTGTGGAGTTCATGAGGGAGTGTCTTAAGTCACGGCAGGATGAAGAACCTGAAGTCCTCAGTCCTGGACTCAAAACTATAGACCAGAATCCCAAATCTGATGCTTCTGCTTCCACTCAATCCTCCCCAGCAATGATTATAGACTTGGAGCAGGAGCGCCTCACAATTTCGGCTTTGAAAGAGCTCGGAAGCAGCCAAGAGGAGGAAGACATGAATATTCCCACCATGAAGACTGTCCTAAAGCCTGATAAAGCTCCACTTCCTACACCTAGTGCTGAGGCCTCAGTCACCTCATCTTCTCTCACTCCTCAAAACGAGTACCAGCCTGATGCCTTACTTCCCAAAGAGGTAGAGGCAATCGACATTTGGGTAGCAGAGGCCTACCACCTTGCAGAGCATGTCTTGACAGCAATACTAACCCACCTTACAGGTAACATGTCTTTCTTCTGGGCAAGCAGCCTGCTAACCCTGCACGCATAGTACTGTACGCCCAGACACTAGACCTTACTTACCTCTTTTACTTTATAATTCAACTTTAATTTACTCAACTCTAACCTATAAGAATGCTTCTGAAACTATGGCAATAAGTAACATTTAATAGCCTTTTGGAGATTATAAATGGCTTGTTTGTTGTGAGGCAATATTTAATTGTGATTAAAAATATATATATTAGTTAAGACCAGTCATATCGTTAAATGTACTGACTTGTATTTTTTCAGACATGTATCATGACCTTAAAAACATGATGGTACAATATTAAAAGTGCTAAGTATAAACATTCCTGCAGGGTGGCTACATGCACAGCCCTTGAGGTCGGGTCACACAGTTTATATCTTGTCTCAGGTTTCATCTTTTTATGTAACCTTCAGGAAGGCCGTCGGGAATGAAGTCAGGGTGAATGTGTCCTTTAACCGGAGTAGCATTTTCTTCCATTTGGCAGTTAGTAGGTTATTGTTATGTGTATACTCATCTGGTGTGACACGAGAGAAAGTGATGCAGAATAATCGGTTTTGTGCAATAATTTCCACTTAAAGGGAGAAATGATTGGCCTTTACCATAAGGACAATGGTATTACAAAAGCAGTTTGATTAAATTAACTAAATTTAAGAAGTTTCAGTTTTACCTGAAAGATAAAGCTGTAATTAAAACTGCATTCTAATAGACTGTCAAAATATGAATTTAAGCATATATATTCCCTCCTTTGGTTTTGCTGACATGAAATGCGAATTTATCACATATGGCCCAGTAGAACACAGTTGTTTCACAAATATGCTGAAGGAAAGGTCCAACGCCTGACTCATCTAAAGCACATACTTTTCCTGCATGCCTTCAGTTACCATGAATGACTCCGTTATAGGGCTGTGCAATTAATCGCATGCGATTGTCATGCGCATCTCGTCAGTAAAGCCGGTTCCATGATTAGTAGTAAATGCCGCTCCATCTGAAAGCAGGTGATGGACATTTACTACTAATCACGGAACCGGCTTTACTGTGGAGATGCGCATGAAAATCGCATTCGATTAATCGTGCAGCCCTAACACAGAGTCATTCAGGGTATGTTATGATGTTTATAGTAGCTCGAGTCAGGTTTCTGTTAAGGCTACATGATTAACAACACAATTCATTTCTAAAATAATAAGAATATATTATAATATTTTTTGTTTGTAGAACCTGAATGTTTTTTTTTTATTATTTTATTTATTGTAGGATACATATCCAAAACAAGCTGAGAATGTTTTTCTCAATTAGTTAGTGCTGATGTTTGAGCTACGCAGACTCCATTGTGATCAACAACGTAATGGATAAATTGCTTTTCACTGAGTTCGTCCAGATAATTTTATAATGGCAGCCAGTTCGCTATTAAAGAGTAATAGATATTGATATATTAATAGATATTTACTAAAAAAAGACGATGACATACATTTTTGTGTATCAATTGATACATAGTTAATGCAGAGGTATAGTTTATCAAATGTTTTTTTTACTAATTTCATAATCCAGGTTAATGGTTATTTCTGAATATACTATATCTGCTAACCAATATATTCTTTGTTGTAAAATTCATGTATTAGTATGTGCTTTATTGTGCTCTATATATTGTGTATTTATTATATACTGACCTTTCTTCTTATTATATATCTAGCCTATGCATTCCCTAGAACTACCCTGTTGCAAACAACAATTATGTACCGGTAATAACTGCTACATGTGCTGTTATGATTTTTGTAATCCTCCTGCTAAAGTGTTACCAATCATTATAGACAGTAATTTCATGTTTCTGTGCCCGTGTCAGAGATATTGATAATAGGAGTAAGTTGCGGGTATATACAACACCGTTATCTCACTTCCCTTCAGTTATGACTGACTGGTTGTTTGGGTGAGATTTTTGCAACTGTTCATCTTCACGCTGTCATCACTAATTACAGCTGACAGGATCGAGCTTTCCTTCTTCTGCACAGTGGTGTGAGTTTTTTTCAATGGGCTGCGTGCGGTTCCATTGATGGGTTGTCAGAGCACCTGTAGATCAATACGACGCGTGGGTTGTCGCGAACAGCTGTAGTCATAGGTTTGGATACTCACGTGTGACCTGCAATTATGTACTTACTACTCCATGTATAGTAGCCGTTAGTTTCACTGAGACTTAAAAGGTATGAGAAGCAAGTGCAAACATTTTGTAGACACTGATGAAAACAGACCATAGTGGCTATAAATATGGTCCACAATAGCCTTTAAAGAACTGACCCTATCCATGAGACGGGTTTTTCATTGATCCATGAAAAACTTGTTGGCGTCACACCGTTTGTTTCTGAACAGACAAATGAGCACTCCACCTGGTATGAAAAAAACACGGAATTAGCCGAGCAATGTTTGTAATCTGGCTGGGCCCATGGGTAGATTTTAATGCATTGATCGTCTTATCTTACTGACCTCTTTCATATACACGTTTCGCACAGTTGCATTAGATGGTGTATGTGTACCTTTAAGAGTCGAGCTGTGCAAGAATTCTCCTACTTTTTCACGAGCCCGCCCATTTTTTTCACGCCCCGCTTTTTAGGCGGTCCCCCTCCTCACGCTTATTCTCTTTTCTGGTACCCTTTTTTGAATCTCGGGCAAATTCCCTCCCACCTTCTCCCCCCCTTGTCGGAGTACTCGGGGTCCCACTAACGTCTCCAGCACCGCAGTGCCCGCATGCGGAGGAAATGATAACGAATAACTGTTCTCAGCCGAGGCTGCCTCCCTGTGGGCACTAGCAAAGCATGCTGGGAGGGACTCAGACCCCTGCAGTGAGCAAGAAGGAAACCCCTCACATGCACTGAGTGTTTTAGCCCCCGAGCTGTGAGTGGACAAAAACAATGGTGCTCTGAATCATTTGTCACACATCATTGTGCTGTAGTTATGTCACACTGACTGTTGTCGTAAACAATCTTTTTTCCCTCTGGGTGCTCAAGAACAGTTATTCTTGTTTTTCACTTTTTACCCGCTTCCTCTCTCAAATCATTGCCTTCAGCTGACCTGAGCTCATTAGAGTTTTTCATTAAATAAATGCAGCCTTGGTGAGACTTCTTTCAAAAACATTGTTTTTGAAAGAATTATAAAAATACTACCAAACCCAAATTTTTGAACTACCTGTTATTTAACGTAATTTTAACCTAGCATGAAAAGTAGAGTTTGGCCCACGTATCTCCCTCCTACCCCTAATTTAATTATTTATTTATTTATTTTGGCCTGTCCCACCTTAGTGATCTTGACTTTGGCTGTCTTCAGTAATTAAAATCATACAAAAATGTAATTTTATATGCCGTATTGAACAGATATTTAGCAGTCAGTGCATTTCAGAATTTAAACGTTATCTGAAAACTTGAGGGGAAAAGCTGACCATGTATTGGATGAAGTGAATGCATGAATGCATTTACAGTCTCCTGGAGTGTGAAAGTCATATCTGTTCTTGAGGTGATGTATTAAAGCTGACAGACCAAACATAGTAACAGTGGAAGACATGGTTGTGTTTTCAACCAGCCAGCGCTTGCACGTGTAAGGTCTTGTGTTACAGGACCCATCCTCACACATGCCCAAGTATGAATTCCTCCCCTAGGAAGGCAGTGTTTTGAAAACACTGAGTCTTTGCCAGGAAAATATATATGGGTGTAAATTCCTGTTCTTTTAGGGTACAAAATTGTGCACCCTCTTTATGAAGCTTGATGTCTTTAATACCACCATCTTCCACCATAGACCGTTTATGTGTCCGTGATTTCCTGAGAAATGGAAACGCACGCAGAGCCGAACCCCCTCAAGGCATCGCTCCATGTGGAGAATGCCTTTTATGTAAGGCTTCTTTAAAAGGTTCCTTTCACGCCGCATGACCAACCACTCGAAAACTGCATTACGTAACTGCAGCTGTATGGAAAATATGAGCTCTGTATTGTTTATGACAGAACTAATGATTGTACAGTTCAGGTGCAAAAAGAGAACCTATTTTTTCAGCTGCACGCTCAGGATTTAAAGTGTTTTGCACCAGTTTAACAATCGATATCATTAATTTTGTCACTATATCCTGTAATGTTCATCAAAACACACCACACACATGGTTTTCACATACTCTCTCTGTCATGCAGTGATTGACCTGGTGCACTGGCGGGACCCTAAGAAGTCAGGCGTGGTGTTTGGCGTGTCGCTGCTGCTGCTGCTTTCTCTGGCAGCATTTAGCGTGATCAGCGTGGTCTCCTACCTGCTGCTGGCCCTGCTCTGTGTCACCATCTCTTTCCGCATCTACAAGTCTGTCATCCAGGCTGTGCAGAAGTCCAACGACGGACACCCCTTCAAGTAAGAGTCATTTTTTGGCCTGCTTGTCTGTGTATCAATGGATGTATACTAAAATTTCGGCAATCGAAAATATTCAGCATCAAATGAACTTTCAGTTTTGGACGGAATTGTGATGTTTACTTAATTTTAAATTTCTCAGATTGGCACGTTTTGATTTTTTTTTTTTTTACTGTTTTACATGTTCTCTTCATGATTTAATGCATGTTTGAATAAATCTGCCATGAAGATAATATTTTGTTACAGTCACTGTTTACATGTTTATATTTCAACAATGAATTGGAGCATATACATAATTAAAGTTGCTAATAAAAACGGCATTGTGTGCAATTTAAATGTTTATATGCAGCTCAGTTTTTATTTGAGTGTTGATTTATTAAATGTGATTTAATTAATTGACTGTTAAACTTTTTCTTTTGAGTTTTTAATTGAATTAACTAAACTTTAATTTCAGTAAAAAAATGTGGTGCTTCACTCTATATATGTTACTTAATATTATCTTATTATTAATATAATGTTTATTTATTGTAATGAAAATATAATTCATATATTTAATAATTAATTGTTATTATAATTTGCTGTCGGTGCATATTAAGCTGGGTTAGGAGAAAGTATTTTAACCAAAAACTTCACCTTTACACTTCACCTTTAACATTATAGGTCCATTTGGCACTTTAATGTTAGTCTCTGTGTTAGTAAGTGCTGTTTTGAGGGCAGTGGTGCTCAGAGGTGTGTGGGTATGTGGTGGAGCAGGGCTAATTGGGTTGACCCATGTGCCTGTGTGACAGGGCTCTGATGGAGAAAGATGTCACTGTGCCCCCCGAGACCTTCCGCAAGCACGTGGACGACTGTCTCACCCACGTCAACCGTGTGCTCAAGCAGATGAGCCGCCTCTTTCTGGTCGAGGATCTGGTTGATTCCCTCAAGGTCAGGACCAGCAATTATAAATGCTGTGATTTAAAGTGATAGTTCACCCAAACATTCTTTCAGAATTTATTCACTTATATGTTGTTCAAAACATTTATGACTTTCTTCTGTATACAAAAACTGGATATTTTAAAGTACACACAGGTCCTTTGCATACAACGGGTTTATAGTGACTTTTAAGCTCCAAAAATGACAAAAGGCAACAAGGAGCATTTATTTCTTCCTGTATTAGCTGTAAGATTTTTATTTAAACATTGCAGTCACTTCAAAATTCATTAAAATAATTGTGTTCTTAGGCTTTCTGTTCTTTTGTCCCACATTACCTTCTGATTTCAGCTGGCAGTGGTTATGTGGCTGCTGACATATGTTGGAGCAGTCTTCAATGGCATCACTATCCTCATCCTCGGTAGGCCGAATGTGCATCATCACACTTTATTTTTATTTTTTTTGAGGGGAACAAAATTGCTTCGTGTTTAGTTATAGGCTGGCCAATTGAGAGTGAATCTACATAGAGTTTTAGAATGGTTGTAATGACCTCACACTGAATGCTTTCTTTTTCAGCTGACATCCTGCTCTTCAGTGTACCGCCCATCTATGAGAAAAACAAGGTTAGAGTTATATCTTTTAGTTGCAAATCATGCATTGTGTGTTTCAAAAAAGCATTTATTGTGGAGGTCCAAATAAGAGATTAATAGCAATAACATCAATAATAATAATAATAATAAATATAGCAAGCAGCAATTAAGGGGCCAAGCACTACAGAAGAAAGCAAGGCAGCAAGCATCAGACCAACTGCAGCAATGAGTAATTGAAGCCATTTTAAGATGATTTTTGTCAAAATGGCTGAAAAATCATAAATACAACCAATAGTAAAATGATCTAATGGGTTATTACTTTTGACCAATTGGTGGCGCTGTTATCAAATTTTGGTGTCAATATGTCAAAGCTTTGCAGAGATACAGCATCAGTCATTTTGGCATCATGCCTCAACTTTATTGCAGCGCTATACAAAAACGATTTCGTCTATCGACACAAAATTCATAACTTTGCCAAACTGTCTAGGAGTTCGAAAAATTATCATTTTGACCAGTAGGTGGCGCCGTTACCAAATTGATGTGGCGTGGTCAGTGTGAGGTGACAATGGCACATACAAAATTTATTGTCAATATGTCAAAGCTTTTCAGAGATACAGCCTCAGATGCAGTTTGGCATCATTCCAGAAAATTAGTTGATGCGTTAAAAGATAACCGTTTCGTATACTTGTGAACGACATCCATAACTTTTCGATAGGGGTGCTCCGATTGATCGGCCGATAATCACGTTGGGATGATTGATCGGCGGTCTCTAAAAGGCCGATCTCAAGCTGATGACGCTGCCGTGAGAGGTTTGGCACCACATGCAGCCCCCCCCCCCCCCCCCCCGGCACCGTCTCAGGTCTTCCCCCATGTACGGCAGGGGTGGGGGTGAAATACCTTATAAGCTGAAGGAGGTTTTTTCAGTTCTGTAATTGTTTAACAGTAATTTTTGTAAAGCATTCACACTGCACACGGCAGTGCGTTCAGGAGCGGTGCGTCTGCAGCAGTGCAGAGATCGTTCGAACCGAGTCTATGTTTGCTGTGATACACGCGCTGAATTAAAGTGACAGCACATTGTTTGCAGTACATATGAAAACGAAAATGTAGCAATTGCACCATAAATGCATATAATTAAAGTATACTGTCTTTCACAGTCAACACATATGGCTTGTTGGAAAAGTGCACTTTTTTTGATAAAGAAGGCAATAATAGATGGTAGGGTAGAGGTAGGAAAACAAAGTTCTTTATTAACCGCAGGATTGCTTGTAATAAAGGTTTCAATGCGAAAGGCAGTAGAGCTCACTATTTCTGTCAATGAAGTAGCGTTTGTGATAACGTAAGAAAAGTAGTTTAAATGTTTGCCACTGATGAAGCAATTAATAAATATATAAATCTAGAATTAAATGCAAAAGTAAAAAGCATTGAATAATGTGTTGCTTATATTTATTGCGTTTAAACATGTCTGTGAAAGATTGTATTACTGTACTGTGTAAAAAAATAATTGCAATGCTGAAAAAGCATTTTCATTGACAATGTTTGGATTTGAAATCAAAATAATGGATAAATGTTGTGTTTGTGGTAAACAGCCACGGATCAGTAGCAGACTCCTGTGTGAAAGCGGCTTCCCCTCTCACAAGAGTCACCTAAGAGGGGAATTTCCCCCGTTTTCAAAAATTAAATTCAGGCCCTGAATAAATGTCTAAAAATCCTGATTGAAGTATCACTATGAATAGTTATAAATTATAAAAAGAAGGCTTCAAAAATCCTGATCGGAGCACCCCTACTTTCGGTGAAAAAATCAGACCAACGGTTTCGTTACAATAGGCTAATTTAATCAAAAGTTAACATTTTTGGAAATTTCATTATAACTTTTGACCACAAGGTGGCGCTGCCCCAAAACATTTTGAGTACCATCAGGGCATGGTGCCGAATACACATACCGAGTTTCGTAAAGATTTGCTAATGCATTCGTAAAATATAGCATTTTTAATAATTAATAATAATCATTTATGCATTTAGCAGACGCTTTTATCCAAAGTGACTTACAGTGCATTCAGGCTACACATTTTTTACCAGTATGTGTGTTTCCTGGGAATTTAACCTTTGACCTTTTGCGCAGCTAACACAATGCTCTACCACTGAGCCACAAGAACATTAGGTACATTTAGACGGACAAATTCAAAAATGGCAACGTCCAAAATGAGCTACATGGAAAAATTGGGTATGGTTCGACTCGGCGTGCTGCACCGAATCTAAAGAGGCCAGTTTTGTAAAAAAATATATATATTTTTTGGCCGAACCATTCAGAAGTTATAAGCAAAAATAGCCATTTTTCATATCTCCTGACCACTAGGTGGCCCTGCGCTTAAATTGTGCATGTATCCTCAGGTCATGGTTATTATAACACACACCAAGTTGGGTCTCGCTAAACCATTGCCAAGATATAGCCTCACATCCATTTTTGCGTGCTCTTTGTCAAATTTGTTTACACCGTTATTTGAGAATGGTTTGACTAATCAACTTGAATTCCATTCCAACTTTTAGCCAGCATGGTCTGAAGATGATCTGACCCAATTTTGGTGAAAATCTGACAAACGGTTTAGGGCGAGTTAGAAAAAGTAGGTTTTTCGAACTATTAAAAATTGTGAAAAATGTTGACGCATAGAATTTTAAATTTGGGTATGCATGAGCCAAGGATTCAGAGGGGGAAAAAAATTCTGTCTAAACTTTACGGTTCAAAAGTTATTAGCATAAGGTGGCACTAGAGGGATTGAGATAGAGACTCCAAATTTGCTATGGTGACAGATCAGACTGTGCTCTATCAGTGTGCCTAATTTCATAACTTTCCTGCAAACGGTTCTATGGAATACCATAGGCTTCTAGAGTGGAAGAAGAAGAACGCCACGATACAATACAATCTTACACGCCTTCAGTGCTTGGCCCCTAATAACACACTACCAGTATGGGGTTTGTAGGATTTGTTATTGTTTTTTAAGGCCTCATATGCTGACCAAGGCTTAATTTATTTAATCAAAAATACAGTAAAAATAGTAATATTGGGAAGTGTTGTTATAATTTAGAATGACTGTTTTCTATTTTAATATATTTTAAAATGTAATTTATTCCTCTGATGGCAAAGCTGAATTTTCAGTAGTTATTACTCCAGTCTTCAGTGCTTGATGTTCTTTTTGGAAACTGCAGTACATTTTTTTCAGGATCCTTTGGTGAATAGAAAGTTCAAAAGAAAAGCATTTATTTTGTAACATTATAAATGTCTTTACTTTCACTTTTGATCAATATAATGCCTCCTTGCTGAAAAAAGTATTAATTCTTTAAAAAAAAAAATCTGCTGACCCAAGCCTTTGAACAGTAATGTAATAGTAATAATAATAATAAAACATTTTCTATAGTAACTAATTTAGCTCTACCTAATCGAGGTGAGGGATAGAAAAGCATACGTTGTATTCACGTGCCTTCATGTATTAGCAATTAACTCCTATCATGTTTACTAGTATTACAAGTTGCTCTTGTTACTTATGATCTTAAATGACACTCAGAAAACTTGTACAAAGAAAATAGTTTAGCTGCATTCATAACAAGTACAAGATTTTAAAACGCACTTATACAGAGTTGCTTTTTAAATAAGCATGACATGCTCAAATGCAGTTAGTGTTTGAGAACAGGCGGCCCACTCAGAGCGAACAGTAATCAGTATGTACTGTATGATTATTACACCAGAGGGGTCTTATGTAAGCCATCACTGAAGACTTGTCATAATCTTTACTTAAAGCATTTGTCAAGTCTTAAATTCTTATGTAACAGTGATTGTTAATGAGTGCCTGATGCAGTTTTCTCTTCGGACCTTTTCCTGAATTAAATACAGCACTAATGAAGATAATGTACAGCAGTAATAATGCATCCATAATGGTGCCATGAAACTCTGAACTGTCTCTTTAATTTACATGGTGCAGAGCACTATGCACTGACCTCAAAACTGCAGTAACCCAGTTTTTAATGTCTTCACAGTGAGAAAATTAAAGACACAACTATATTATAGTTTGACTGTTATAGTTTTATTAAGATTTTGAATTAATGTTTTATTAATATTGTTTTTTTATAATATTAATATAGTTTTTTTCCATTTTCTTTCTCATTTTAGTTAGTTTTAGTAAGGTTTTTTTTTTTTTTTCCCCCCTTGTATCATTTCTTTTTAACATGTGATATAGTTTTTATTTATTTTATCTCACTTTGTTATTATAGTACGTGTACATGGGGGAAAAAAAGATGTTTTGTTAGCAATTAGCTAAAATTAAGTTTAAAGTTGTTGTTTTTTAATGTATTTTATGTTTATTTTATTTTTAGTAACGAAAATGTTTAATGGTAACAGAATATACATTGATCTGACACACAATTTGTAACAATTCAGGATGTTTTCCAGCAAGACTATTTTTATGACCTCACTAAATATTCTGTATAATTACAGAGTCCCTGCAGGTCCTTAAAGTCTTAAATTCAGTTTTATCAAATTTAAGGCCATAAAAAGTCTTAAATATCTTAAATGATATAAGAAAAGTTTCATTACAATTTCATGAGGTCTTAAATTTGGGGACAGAAAAAGAGAAATCGCAATACAACTTAATGTGTTTATTATACTTCAGAAGGCTATTATTTAATAGTGATATTACAGTCATAGTTTCTTACAATACAAAATCTCTCTTTGCTCTTTCCACAGACCCAGATTGACCGTTACATTGACGTTGCACGCACTCAAGTCAACACTACAATTGCCAAGTGAGTTATGTTTTGAGTAGAGTTAATACAGTATGAAATACCATCTGTGCATGCTATTTATCTATAAAGAACTGAGTCTTGGAAATGGCTGCCAATTAGTCCCTGATGCCACATAGTAACATTGCCACCTAATGGGTGTTTGTCTGGGGGTTTTTTTTTCCTCCTTAGGCTACAAGAGAAACTCCCGGGATCGTTGAAGCGCTGTAAAGCAGAATGATGCTCCTCTCCGATCCCTCGTTACCATGTTTACCATCCTTCTATCTTTAGCCGCCTCCCCTTACACTAAGCCCCGCCCCCTACTCCTATCTTTCCCTGTTTAACCCCACACCTTAAAACAACCATCTGCACTGAACCAGCTAGTATGTAAAATCTAAAATGCTTCTTGATATTCTATGTTAACTCTGCAGCTTATTAATGAGCATTAAGAAAAGAAGCTCGGGGCACCAGGAGCTGGTGTTTTTCAACACAAAAAGTGATGTAATGCTACTGGATGCCCATTTTGATGGCCAGTGCACGGAAGGATTTGTGAACTAGACTGAACTTATGACTTGGTTTTGAGTGTTGGGATGGGTGGTGCTGTAGTAATGAATAAAGACAGGTGTTTTACTCAAAAGCAAATGTCTGTACTTCTAAAAAAAAAATGAACATTTCACTGAAAAATGCTGACAAAAAAAATGTAAAACTAAACAAAAAAGAGAGCGAGAACCTTATGAAACATACTTCCCCCTTTTTTTCTTCGAAAAATGTGTATGTATTCATCTGAAATGCACTGAACATTATTAGACTTGCATGTTTTGATCAGTCAGGATGGATCGGGACGCTATAGCAGCAGTGATGATTCGGTCTAGTTCACTATCCTCCCTGTTATTGGTGCAATTTTTTAATTTTGTGTATGTATATATAGTTCGATTACAATAGGCTCTTTGCTGTGAAGTAGTTAGTGTTGCTTTTTATATTTAAAAATCAAATATACAGCTCTTATATGTCTCTTTCGCACCTCTTGCACTCAGTCATCTGAGTTGAGTTGACATGTAAATGTTATTGTTATTATTCTTCAAATAATGGTTATTATATCTTGATTAGGATGGCTGCTTTAAGTCCCCTGTCTGACATTGGCTTTGTAACAAATATTAATAACTTTAAGATTGAGTTTTATGTATAGGATCGTCAGAGCGCGAGAATATAGGAGAGGAAGGCAATCATTTTCTGCTTGATAAGTTGGCCATCGATTTTCGTTGAAACGGGGCCGGTGCCCATCATTCATGTCATTTAAAAAGGTAAAACTGTTTTTTTTGTCAGCATTTCGGGGCATCGTTTACCACCTTGGGCACTGAAAAAGTTTAAATATTTAATAAGGCTACAAAGAACTATTATTTAAGCTGGATAATTATACTTACTAATCATATGTGGTAACACTGTTTTTCCTTAAAAGTCGAAACTCCACTGCAAGCACTGTTGGCTTTTAGGATACAACTGCAAGGGTGAGTTTAATTCTGAAAGGGAAGGGTAACATAGTTAGTGAAAATGGTAAAAATGGCTTTAGGTGGGCCGCTGTGTTTAAAAGCAGCGCCAGTCCACACAAATGCATTTATGCGCACAGTTACAACTTGATAAATGTCTTATCTGCCATATATCAATAGTCACATTCATATTGTCTTTGTTACTACGTAGTCTGTCAGCTCCTGATGGTTTTGCGTTGTTCGCTTAACATTCCAGCTGATGCAGTTGGAAGCTTGTCCACATTGGAAAATTGTTTAACACTATCAAGTTCCATCACATTTTAAAAGTTTATTTTGTGATTTTTATCGCCCCTTTCTAATATATTTTGATTTGCTCTTCATTTCAGGAATAGTTTTTTCTCTCTCGCACCCTTTTTGTGCTGTATGCATGTTTGCACACAACCAGATTCAGACGAAAGTGTCTAGTCATTGTGTTGCTTAACTAGCATGTTCTACAGGTGAGATCACGTGCAGTGTTGCTTTCGAAGAACAGGTCAAGCTCTGACAATTTGTATTACCACATTGTTTTTCAGTTTAAGGATAAATTATGACTACATAGCTACTTTTTTAATAGATGCAGACCTCTCTGTTTAGGTTATCTGCTTTCTTCTCTTCGGAGGTTCAGTTTAATATTTGGGTATTTTTTTTAACTTATTCCTGTAGTACCTTAGCATGTTTGCGGTTTCTTCTTTCCTGTGTTTCTCACATTCTTTTTGCTTTTGACTCTTGAAGACTAGATGTGATGACTAACATCTACATTCAGTTTGTTAGTTTTGAATTAAGTTAATATGTGGGAGTTTCGGGGGGAAAAAGATGCAAACAGGAAAACTTGTGGTCCCTGTAATGATGTCAAAGTGAACTTAATAAAAATGACAAAAGCATTTGTAGTGCTTGTTTTTTTCTTCTTCTCATGAATGTAATTGTCACATTCATGAACTAGTCTTTCATATTCGCTACCATTCAAAAATTTGGAATAAGATTTTTTTTTTTTTTTCAAGTAATTAATACTTTTATTCAGCAAGGACGCATTAATTATCAAAAGTGACTCAAAAATACACAATATTATTAAACGTCTGTTTTCAACACTGATAATAATATTTTTTGAGCACCAAATCAGGAAAATGATATTAGAATGATTTCTGAAGTATCATGTGACCCTGAAGACTGGAGAAATGATGCTGAAAATTCAGATTTGCCATAACAGGAGTAAATTACATTTTAAATACTAAAATAGAAAAACATATTGTACAAGTATTTCACAATATTACTGTTTTTACTGTATTTTTCATCAAATAAATGCAGCCCTGGTGAGCATAAGAGACTTATTTCAAAAACATTAAAAAGTAAACATTAATTAGATCCCAAAGTTGAATATGTACAACTAAAGTTGTCTGAATCTATCATTTGTACAAGAAATGTTTAGCAAATATATTTTTATTTCAGTTAATTTAAAAAACTAGGCTTTCCATATCGACATTAATTGACATGATATTTTATTGATTATTGGTGTTGCAGTAAATTATACAGGAGAAACAAAAGGAATTATATTTAAATCCAAGAAGGGTGTATATACACATGTGATGAATGGATTGTGTTATATGTGTACATAACTTAAAATGTAATTCTTGATATGTTGCTCCTAAACGTTGTAACCCTGAGAGTGTGAACCTCAAACCTCGTCGTCACAGAGAAGATTGTGTGTCATTTTTTAGGAATCGCCATAAAAAGATCTGTGGGATGTTCCAAACGGTGAAAGTGCCTCCATATTGCATTTGGTAAAAAAAAAAAATGGCATTAAAAGAGAAGTTCTCATGTGACACCAATGCTGACATAAGGATTTCAGTTCATTCTGTACAGGATTAAAGAGAGAACTGAACATTATGACTGTTTGTCATAGACCAGTGCAACATTTCTCTGTGATGAGAAACAAATGAGCAAAAAGGATATTTGTTAATGACATTTTATGCTGTACAGCATATCTAAAATAAATGCAACCAGGAAGTGTTCATGATTAGAGAGCATGCATTATCTGCTCATTTAATTGCACCTTTATGATTAAATTCAATATTCAAACTGACCAAGATTCATAAATGCAGAAAATGAATGATGAATAAAACACTCCCTGAGACATGGATCTCACTCAAAAGAAACCGGACTTCACCTGAACAGAAAGTCCGTTGGATATTTATTTCAATATAACTTTTTGGTGAACTGAAGCAGTATTATATAACATTAACATTGTAAACCATATATTATATTTATGCTTTTTCTTTCAAAATGACAAAATGGTATGTGAAATCATAGATTTTTTTCTCCAACTTGTACCGAGATCCCATTTTAAGTGCTGTAAATAAAATAATATTGTTCATGCAAAATGTCAAGCATGGGAATCAATAACAGTCTTGCAGTCTACAAAAAGAGCAATGAATGTACAAATGCATTTAAGAGTGCTTATCCACAGAAAAGAAAACGAGAGTTCAGCAAAATCGCTTGTTGGGGAAAATGAACTGTTTAAATGACATTGGTGGCTTCTGGTTTCACTTTCAAAAAGTGATTCAAGCATAAATATTCTTTTTAAACATAAAACATTTCAGATGTTTTACTCACTTTGTTAGAGACAAAAAGTACAATAGGCTAATCCAACAATGTCACATCCTTCAAAAACAAACAAAAAATGGTTTAACCCCGCAGCAAACTTCCTGAGTGAAGGAAAACAAAAAACAGGATGTTGAAAACTCATCCCTAACCCTTCTCTTTCAATTAAGTGCTCTGGCTCGTAGTGCATTCGGTATTAACATAAGCATTACCATTAGCATTCTCTTTATGGCCGTGGTTCGAACCCGAAAAACAGTCATCCGAATGAAAGTGCGCTGAGATCTGGTTGTAGCAAAGCAGGACCAGCTGCCTCTCTTCTGGGTTGTAGTCCAGCGAGTGAGGGTGCACTTGTAGGATGTGTCTCTTAATGGTGCTGACCTTTAGCGTTGCGAGTGTAGCGCCACACACCATGCAGATCAATCCGTGCTTCTTGCAGTCGTAGTCCATCAGGAAGTCCATCTTCCAGCGGGCCTGGTAATTGCGCCGCTGGTCCTTCCCCGGGTAGTGCCTGTGCCGTGCAGGCGTCTGCGTTGACGATGTGATATTTGTGCTATCATTGTCTTCTGTTTCACCTCCTTGCTCTGTGGTTTTCACAGGAGACACCTGAGTGTCACCAGCAGCGTTTGTAGTGACAGGGCCACTTTCTGAGTCTTCAGTGGCAAACAAAAGAAAAAAGGGAGAATCATTACTGATTTTAAACAAATGCATTCCTAAAAGGATTTTACTTTAACACAAACAATTTCATGCAGAAATTGTTGAATTCTGACATCAAAACCATAAGTACATTTACATAACAATCTTGTTCTAGCTAATGAAAACAGGTTTTCTTAACCAGATAGCACTACTCTAAGCTAGTAGGCTTAGCTGCTAGTACGCCATGAATATCTTTACATCCTTAAAACAAGATAAATGTACCTGAGTGAGAAGCTAAATAATCTTTCGTTTTTAAGCTGTTCACTTGCTAATAAGCGAACGCTAACTGAAAACACTAGGAAAGAGAAGTTTTTTACTATGTTTAGCTTTTGAAATATGAAATGCAATATAAAAGACAATAATGAGCATATTTTCACGATTAAGTACAACTTGAATAGCATTACCCAGATAGCACACGTACGTCTGCAAGATGTCTGTTAAAGATCGCTTCATCTGGAAAGCATCTGCTGTGTACAAACATCTGATAGACATCTTTAAGACATCAATTTTACATACATTCTAAATCATAAACATCTTAAAGACATCTTCTAAACGTCTATTTGACATCTGATAGGAAACGTCCTATAGACATACTGCAGATGAGCAAATGCTCGAAATAATATGACTTGCAGATAGGGTTGCCACCCGTCCCTTAAAGGGGTCATATAATGCTACATGCACTTTTACAAGTTGTTTGAACTGAAATGTGTGTTGGCATATGTGGTCACAACCACCCTAATAATATAAAACCACCACAGTAGTTTTTTTTTTTATCTGGTTAAATGTTTTCCCCTTTTTCAAATCGAGCCGATCTTAGATGCCTGTCTGTGTGACATCACAAAAACGGGCCCCTCCCACTATAGTTTGATTGACAGTGGTGTTTCAGCACAGACTGGACTGGCGTTTTACGTTAGACCTCCCTGAGTGAGCTGTCATCAGTCCGCCATGGTTTCACCGCTGGAGCAGATGTAGACACAATTACTCCTAAGTGATTGAAGTCTTCTGTTTTTGGATGTAATAATGAACATAGCAGTCCTCAATAACTCCCGACATCTGAGCCTCTGAACTCGCAGTGGATTACATTTGTCTCTGAAGGGAATGCTCCCCCGATCTACATAATATGTCTATGTTTGCGTGAATCATTCATGATCCAGCCTCATCTTCAGAAGAAGTGAGTATAAGTTTTTTTTTTTTATGAATCTTTGCAAATCGCCTGTCCTAATAATGTGCTAATTAGCAAGTTTCAAGATGAATGCGCTAAAGTAAACAGTCTCTCTGAGAGCGGCTTGGAAGAGAGGGGCGGGGTCAGCAGAGTTCATTAACATTTAAAGGAAAATGCTACAAAAACGGCTTGATCTGAAAAGAGCTGTTTTTGACAGGGTAAAAAAGGTGTTTTTTACACTACCATTGAGAAATTTTAACCAAACTATGTTACAGACTTTTCATTAAGACCCTAAAGAATCATATCAACTTGTGGAAAATGGGCATCCTATGACCGCTTTAAAATACGGAATCGCAATTTGTCCAGTATATTACAAAGGCCAACACATACTTGAATAAACAAATAACTATTTTGCACTGTTTATAATACTAATAGCAATTATAAAGAAATCAATTTCAAGAGACGTATTAGAGAAGGTCATTTGCGCATGATTGCATTTTGGTGTCTTTGTTTCCATAGCGACGGAGTCTCCAGAACGCACGCCGTTAAAGCCCTTTCACACCTGCGCGCCTCGGTTTAAAACATCTAGAGCTCACATCTGCCCTTTGAACACAAGACTCTCCAGATGTAGGGCTGAATGGGAAAGTTATCAATGTGTCTGTCCAGTTACTAATGATGAACGCACAGTTTGCAGAGAAGCATTTCAGTTGCTCACAGTGGACTGTCTGACTTAAAGGGACAGTTCACCCAAAAATGAAAATTTTGCCATCGTTTACACACCCACAAGTTGTTACAAACCTGTAATAATTTATTTCTTCTGTTGAACATAAAAGAAGATACTTTAAATAATGGGGGTAGCCAAACAGTTTCTGGTCCCCAATGACTCTGATAGTATCTTTTATTTTAATTTTTTACCTTGGAAGTTACAACCAGCAGCTGTTTATTTGAGACACATTTTTCAAAGTATCTTCTTTATGTTCAACAGAAGAAAGAACATTATGCAGGTTTAGAACAACCTGGGTATATTAAGACTAATTTCATTTTTGTGTGAACCATACCTTTAAAGTGGCAGTCACATCCGTGCTTCTAAAGGTATAGGCCTATTGTTTTATTAAAATTTGGATAGTCTGTTAATATAATATTCCATACGTTATCAGAGCTTGGTAGACATAATTATATTTTTAGACATGATTAGACAGATAAATTAATATGATTAATGTTAGGCCCTATTTATTAATTTATCATTGATATTAATCATAAATATATGAGTAAGCTTACATACTTGAGCATGTTTTCTCATGGTTTATTGTTGAGCTATGAGTTCCTCACTGTTTTTTTTTGGGGGGGGGGGGGTTCCATCGTGATGGGTGTCCATTCATGATCAATTTGGCCTCGCTGAAGGTGGCAACCCTACTTGCAGATGTAAATTCAGACCTCAAATAGACGTCTCCATGATGTATGTCTGCTATCAGGGTACATACTTAAAACAAGAAACATTTACTGGAGATATTCTATATACTTTAGTTTCAAGCTGTGTATCTTGCTAACGCAGGCTAACTGAAAACCTAGGAAAGAGAGACCTTTAATTTAACCATTTTAGCTTCTAAATACAATGTTCTTGTAAGAATTAATTTCAGACATTTACTCAACTTTATTTTCCATGATTACGTATATCTTGATATCTTACATCCTTAAAACAAGGTAACTTTATCTGATAGCTAAATCATCTTTAATTTCCAGGGAAACAATTTTGCTTCTCATGATCTCTTTCACATGTTGTTTTAGAAGACGCAAGTAATGTTTAAGACTTTGGTTCCCTGATATCACACGTACATCACAGAGACGTCTATCTGACAACTGCATTTATTTTTTTAGAGTGTTTGCTCCACTGCAGTATTTGTATAAGGGCATTTTCCTAAATCAGACGTCAAATAGACGTTTAGAAAATGTCTTTAAGATGTTTATGATTTAAAATGTATGTAAAACTGACATCTTAAAGACGTCTATCAGATGTTTGTACACGAAGCGATCTTTAACAGACATCTTGCAGATGTACGTGTGCTATCTGGGTTCTAACTTCTGGTGTTTATTTTTGTTTATATGATGATTTCTTTTAATACAAAATTTATTACTAGGCATTTACAAAACTGATAGTTTGTTTCTTTCTATATCTGATGTTGTGTGTCTACAGTTGTCTGTACTTACCATCCTCTTTCGGTGTAGCCTTGTCGATATTCTCCTCCTTTATCCAAGCACTGACCACAGCATCTCTCTCACTTCGGCTGAGGCTGCTTGTCTCCGGATGGCACTTCTGGATGTGCTTGCGGAAGTTGCTGACCCTCGGCACAGGCATGTGTTCAGAACACACCATACAGTAGCAGAGAGGGTTTTCCGGAGGGCCGTATGCCACTAAATAATCCAGGCGGAGACGCCAGGGGCTGCCATATTTCAGTCTTCTCTTTCTGGGATAATAAGGTAAAGACTGGGCTCTCTGACCAGTGTCAGGTGGATGCTCATCTCCTCTTATGTAGCTCACCAAGTTTCCCTGAATGGGATCCACATTCAGAGGGATGAATGAGGCTGAACCATCTAAGTTTATTTCTTTGGTATGTTGTTCCGATTTGATTTGAGGTTGTAAGGAATGGGATTCTACATGACAAATGACAAATGCAAAGAGAAAAAAAAAAAGTATTAAAGTTGAGAAGAAACCAGTGTGTAATTTACAAATAAAAAAGTTTCACAGAAGCATGTAGAACATCAGACTAAACCTAAGACTATGTTGTTTTACCAGGGTTAATAAAATTGGCAATCAAGCAATCACACCTTTAGACCAGAGACAATAGGACATTATATTTCGAATAAGTATAAATATATATATACTTTTAAACTATATTTTTATTCACTATATATAGAGCCCAAGATTCTGAGATTAATATCTATTGTAGTTTTATCTGGTGAGTTTAATTTTATTAGTTTGTTTGTCTCGTCTCTCAGAAAATAAGTAAAAAAAGATACTTAATTTTTTATTTTTAATAGTTATTTTAAGTAATAATATCTCACAATATTCATATTATTTTTTTACTGTATTTTTTTTATCAAATAAAAGCAGCTTTTGTGAGCATAAGAGAGTTCTTTCAAAACATTAAAATATATACACTTTTAATCCTTTTGAGTCTGTGCTTATATACAGGTGCATCTCAATAAATTATGTGCAATGTCATCTGCAGGTGTTGGTCCATTGTGTTTTTTGAAACCCAACATCACTGCACCCGTTTACCAAGAAATTGGTATTTGGAGCACTTCATGCTTCCTTCTGCTGTCAAGGTTTATGGAGATGCTGATTTCATTTTTCAGTAGGATTTGGCACCTGCCCACACTGCCGAAAGCACCAAAAGTTGGTTAAATGAGCATGGTGTTGGTGTGCTTGACTGGCCAGCAAACTCACCAGACCTGAACCCCATAGAGAATCTATGGGGTATTGTCAAGAGGAAAATGAGAAACAAGAGAATATGCAGATGAGCTGAAGGCCACTGTTAAAGAAACCTGGCTTCCATACCACCTCAGCAGTGCCAAACTGATCACCTCCATGCCACGCCGAATTGAGGCAGTAATTAAAGCAAAAGCAGCCCCTACCAAGTATTGAGTACATGAACATACTTTCCAGAAGGCCAACAATTCACTAAAACTGATTTTTATTGGTCTTATGAAGTATTCTAATTTGTTGAGTTATTTTTAACATATTATTTCAATAACACACACTTTCCCCCGGTTTCACAGACAAGGCTTAAGGCTAGTCCCAAACTAAAATGCATGTATGAGCTGTCTCAACTGAAAATATCTTGCTCTGACATATCTTAAAATATGTCAGTGTCATTGTTCTGTCTCAAGATGCACACCTGTAAAGTTTTCTTCTAAGACATTTTTATAAAAGCTGCTTAAATATCTTAACTTAACCAAGGCCTAGTCCTGGCTTAAGCTAAGCCCCGTCTGTGAAACCAGGCCTTAGTGTAGTAAGTACACCTACTCTTCTAAATTCTCTAATTTTGTCTGTTTTGTTTTGTCTCTCACCTTCACCGTGCATCTTAGCCCATGTCTGCAGGATGGAGTGCTTTTCCTCAGCGCTGTACAGCAGAGAGTTTGGGTGCAGATCCAGCATGTGACTTTTAATGTGATCCAGGTGCAGTGAAGGCAACAGACCGCTGCATACCATGCATACTAGACGGCCCTCCTCTGCCTGGTATTCCATCAGGAACTCCTGGCGGAACCAGGCGTGCAGCGAGTCGTTCAGGTAGCGCTCCATCACCTGAGCTGTGGGGCCTGGGAGCTCCTGGATTGAGGAGGTCGGAGGGGATGGCGTGACCCTGCTAATGCCAGACTGGGCCTGAAGCACTGGAGAGATGGAACCACCAGGCTTGCCTAGAAGGATGTGAATAATAAAGGTCTTCATAATAATAATAATAAATACATCTAATTAACAATGTGCCTCTCTCACACTCAAAGTGCTATAGTGATGTAAACATCTCAAAAAGAGATAAAAATAATAGTAATAATAATAAATATAAACAGAAGTACATAAAATGTTATGAAATGGAAAAAAATAATAAATCATCTTATTTATAATGGGGCCTTCTCACACTCACAGTTGCTACCATACAAATTTTGCATTGGACATATTTTCATGAATTTAAACACATTTCCTTTAAGTCTCATTACTGTATTGCATCCAGATGTTTTTAATTCCCATTATTAATTCTCCTTATTACTGTAATGAAAATCATCTTGCCCAGACAAAATTATTTTTTATTTAATTAAATAAGTAAAAAATATTAGCATACAATAAAGGCAGAACATTTTTACTATGATGTATAAACATTGAAACACTTTTTATACTTTCTTTACTTGGTAAAATTGGATTTATAATTTATATTATATCATATGTATTTTTAATCCCTGTCTTTTTTGGTCTTTTACTAAAGGTGGGTGATAGGCTTTAATTGAAGAAAAAAGAAAGAAGAAACAGAAAGTCTCATGAAAATATTAGATAGGAAAATATCTTATATTTTCCCCCAAAATGTTTGATTTCTTTCAGAAAAAGATAATTATTATTATCACAAGTGTTATAAGATTTACAGGTGCATCTCAATAAATTAGAAGGTCGTGGAAAAGTTCATTTATTTCAGTATTCAACTCAAATTGTGAAACTCGTTATTAAATAAATTCAATGCACACAGACTGTTTAAGTAGTTTAAGTCTTTGGTTCTTTTTTTGTGATGATTTTGGCTCACATTTATCAAAAATCCACCAATTCACTATCTCATCAATTTAGAATACTTCATAAGACCAATAAATAAAAATTTTTTGTGAATTGTTGGCCTTATGGAAAGTATGTTAATTTACTGTTCATGTACTCAATACTTGGTAGTGGCTCTTTTTGCTTTAATTACTGCCTCATTCGCGTGGCATGGTGGTGCCGTTTGTGGCACTTGCTGAGGTGGTATGGAAGCCCGGTTTCTTTCTTTGACATTGGCGTTCCGCTCATCTGCATTTTTTTGGTCTCGTTTCTCATTTTCCTCTTAATAATACCCCATAGATTCTCTATGGTGTTCATGTCTGGTGAGTTTGCTGGCCAGTCAAGCACACTAACACCATGGTCATTTAACAAACTTTTGTTGCTTTTGGCAGTGTGGTCAGGTGCCAAATCCTGCTGGAAAATGTAATCAGCTTTTTCAAAAAGCTGGTCAGCAGAAGGAAGCTTGAAGTGTTCCAAAATTTCTTGGTAAACGGGTGCAGTGACGTTTGTTTTCAAAAACACAATGGACCAACACCAGCATATGACATTGAACCCCAAATCATCACACACTGTGGAAACTTAACACTGGACTTCAAGCAACTTGGGCTATGAACTTCTCCACCCTTCCTCCACCCTGACTCTTGATGCCTTGACCCCAGCCTCAGTCCATTCCTTGTGAAGTTCACTCAAATTCTTGAATCGATTTTGCTTGACAATCCTCATTAAGGCTGCGGTTCACTCGGTTGGTTGTGCATCTTTTTCTTCCACACCTTTCCTTCCACTCAACTTTCTGTTAACATGCATGGATACAGCACTCTGTGAACAGCCAGCTTCTTAGGCAATAAAAAAATGTAACAAAAAAATTTGTGGCTTACCCTCCTTGTGAAGGGTGTCCAATGATTGTCTTCTGGACATCTGTCAGATCAGCAGTCTTCCCCATGATTGTGTAGCCTAATGAACCAAACTGAGAGACCATTTTGAAGGCTCAGTAAACCTTTGCAGGTGTTTTGAGTTGATTAGCTGATTGGCATGTCACCATATTCTAATTTATTGAGATAGTGAATTGGTGGGTTTTTGTTAAATGTGAGCCAAAATCATCACAATTAAAAGAACCAAAGACTTAAACTACTTCAGTCTGTGTGCATTGAATTTATTTATACCTGAGTTTCACAATTTGGATTTGAATTATGCGATAAATGAACTTTTCCACGACATTCTAATTTATTGAGATGCACCTGTATTATTGATATTTATTTTTGCAAGGTGAAAAGTAAGACATGTTTTGTCGTGTTTCATGTGATTCAGACTTCAAAAAAAGACTTCACACAGAAGCACCAAGAAATATAAACACAGACCTGTGGAGTGCCTGTTAACATCCAGAATCTCCTGTGACTCTGGAGGAACATCTGGAGTGGGACATAACGGCCCCTGTCTGTTTTCTCGATTCAAATGACTCTCCCATCCTGACCGGATCACATCTTTATCTGACTCGGTCCACAGCAGGGAGTACGGATGCTTCTGATTGATGTGCCTCTTGATGGTGCTTAACTTCAGGGTTGCCAGTGAACTGCCACACACCATGCAGATCATCCCTCGTCTCTGTGGGTCGAAGTCCATGAGGTACTCGCTGCGCCAGTATTCATGGTAATAGCGCCGGTGGTCTCGGCCAGGTGTGTGCTTTACTGGATGGGGGTCCTTTGTAGATGGTCCTGGGATGGGAGACAGAAGGAAAGGCGAGTCTGCACTCTCAGAGACACACCAGTAATTGGTACCTGGGGAGCATACAGAGGTGACAGGAGCGTCCTGGCTGTCATGAGATGTGAGACCATTGGTCACGTCCTCTTGACCTGTGGAGGACACAAAAAGAGAGTGTCACTGATGAAGTGTAAGGTCAAATTGGACTGTTACATTGTTTTAAATTACAGGGAAATATAAAATAATGGAGATTAATATGAAATGATGATGAATATTAAAGTGAAAATGTATTTCAACCAGCCATTTTTTTTACATAAATGCTTTAAAAGTAATCTGTATAGACTATATTCAGAACATACCATATGTGCATGTTATATTGGACAAAAAATGATTTATTGTTATTACTTAAATATACCTAAAGTATTAGTAGTAGTAGTAGTAGTACTAGTAGTAGTAATAATAGTCTTTAATTTTAATACTATCACTGATAGGCTTAAAATCATTCTCAAAAGACAACAAAGTTAGTAACTTAATTCGAAAACATGAAAATAATTTTGTATTTCAGAAAAATATTAAAAAATAATGACTTGTCATGATGAAATTAAATCGACATTAAAGTAAATTTTGTGCTTGAACATAATGAATCTGTCAGCATATATTTATATATTCATATATTATTAATAGTATTTTCAATTTAACATTAGTCCGTTGCTTATAGCCTGTCATTCTCAAATTTTGTAACTAAAAAGGAAAACATGCAAATTATTTTGTATTGTAAAATGTCAAATATTTTGTATTTTGTGATATACACACGATTTTATTTATATTTAATATAATACATGTATTAAAAATTGTCACAAAATTATAAAATGTATATTATAATCAAATTAGTATTACTACAACTACTACTACTACTGCAACAACTTCTACTGATGCTAACAACAAGAGTTCATCTTGATTTTATTTTCATGATTTTATTTCATTTTGTTTTTATATGTTTATTGTATGTCTGCAGCAACATGTAGTCCATAACAATTTTCCTCTTGAGGACAATAAAGTATACTACTACTAACATTAGCCTGTTGCTGATACAGGTTCCTCAAATATTGGGAATTCGAAAAATTATTAATTTTTTTTTCAGAAAAATATTAACTCAAATAATAATTTAGCACGGTTTAAATGAATAACAAAGTGAGAATGTGGTGTTTCCGCAGGCCCATTTTTAGCACAAGAAGGGGGCGGCGGCGTGGTGCGGTACCGCCGTGTCTACGCTAGGTGGTAATAGTGCATCGCGTATACATATGCAGCATGGTTATTTTGCCTTTGTTTATAGTGGAGCCCGAAAGATTAGGGGCCATGCAGCTGCGTGCTATTGTTCGTCACGGGGTTTAACGCTTCCAAACGCGAGCCATCGATCTAATGGCCAAAGGTAAATGCCTAACACAACATTTACCTGCTGAGAGGTCCCCCAAGTGTCCCCGCTGCGGTGTCGCCTCCTCTTCCTCCGCTTTTATTATTAATGAGCGAGATTCTGTCTGCTCAGCTTTGTGCACCGACTCTTTGGACTCCGCTTCATCCATACCTGTGTTATGTTATTTTAACGTAAAGGATTCGCACCTTTTGTAGGTAGAAATGTCACAACCGGAGGATTTCGTAGATGCATTCGTCGGGTGGTTGACTAAATATCTGAAACACGCACTCACCCATTACAGTGTGTGCAGCGTCTGTCTCTGCACTGGAGCCTCACCGCTGTTTGCTTTAAGTAAACTTAACTTTACGTGACGATACGAGTCGCATTTAGATCGAAGTTGGAGTGCAGATCTGTCAAATGGTCGGTGACTTTAAGCGGTCTCCTGGTTGTATTTAGATGTTCTGCTTGTCTTCAGGGTGGAGAGCCGAGCTAGGGGCCCCTGGGGCTCCTTTAGGGGCTCCTGGGTAAATTTAAAGAGACAGTAGCGGCTGTGATGTAGTGACGGGTGCACCATGGGGCCCATCTTAAATGTTTTATTTTATATTTTACATAAAATGATGCATTTTGTACATAACATTTCATATTTTATTAATAAAGTCATTTTAAAATAGGATTAAATATATTATATTTTCTAGTTTTGCCTGATAGATGTATTATTTTATTATTTAACGTTTCTGGGAAATATAATTGTGCATGAAATGACAGTCTAATGAAACGTGCATATTTGTTTATGCATCATTTGTCTATTTTTTATTATAAATAGAATTTTTAAAAACGGAATGGGTATTCAAGTATTCAGTAAAGCAATGTAAAAGTTGGTCACACGCTTGTTAAAGCCAGTCATAATGTTATTCGTGTACCGGTCATTTTAAATACTACTGAATATATTAAATATAAAAATAAAAAACTACGTCATCAGCATATGATTCATATCGCCTGTTCTTTAAATGCAAAACGTAATTGTTTTCTTATTGAAGGATGGACTCTACTGCTAATTAAGACCGACATCAGTCCAGGCACATGCTGTAAGCTCCTACATCCTGGTACTTTTACGTTGTTAAGTCACCGATAGAAAGAAAGGCTGCAACGGGAAGCGACTGCAGTGTCCTGAGGTTGAGCTTTTAGAAAGTTAGGTGACACTACCAGGTAAAAAAAACAACGCATGCTTCGCGTTTTTTTTACTATAAAGACACGACAGTCCACGCGCTTTTAGACACACAGACCGCAGCTCATGAGGGCAGATCAGGAAGACAACATTGTCTCTGTCATAGACCAGAGACAGCGACAGCTTGTTCAGTAAAATCCCTCCAGTGTTTGCTAGGATGCTTTTTAAATATAAATTTGATATAAATAAACTGCCATCGCAGTGTCCAGAGCTGGGAAGTAACTGATTACATTACATTATAAAATAATCAGACTACAGTTACTTTTTTAATGATTACATCATGCATATCATTCACACAATAACAAATAAATTAATCATAATTTTTTCATATTTTAAATGTTTCTTTCTAAAACAGCCTATCATTTGTATACATTCAGTAAGTCTTCTAGTTTTGTGGACATTCACACAAAGACTAGTCAGGCGGCTACTACTGGATTTATCATTTCAGGTTTAAGAAGTGCTTCAACATTGCATCAACTACTGATTACCAGTTATCACTCAGTTATTTAACCATGTATATTACTATAGTTTTGGAAGGCTTTTGTCTTTCAAACATTAAAATGCACAAATTCACGTTATTTCTTATATACAGGTAATGCAGGCATTCCAAAACGTTTTTTGTCCGCCGAAACTCTTTCACCGAATATATTTCCTTGTGTAATATTATGTGTAAAATTATTTTTCTGTTCTAAATAATAACGATTTTTTTTTTTGTCGATTTTTATTCCAATTGGTTTCTGTTGAAAATAAAATCCGATTTTATTTTATTTTCGTTTTATTGTTGCTGAAGTGTAGCCTCGAGCTGATGGTCGATTGGTTTGAGTTAATGAACATGAGTTGATAATGTCTCTCATTCATCAGATCAATTATTAATTATGCATATTTGTTTCCCTTAAAGGTCAACTACTCTTGGTTTTTAGTATGAAAAATTAACAGTATGACTCAAGCACTGCATGCAAAATCCATCTAAATAGAAAGACCTTGAGAGACTGCTTCACATAAATCAAAGATGTGAACCCACAGATATCCTGTTTAGAGAAGGTTTATCCCTGCCTAAGAAGACTTACTTCAGCGGTTGACGTTAATCAACAGTATAATGATGGTGTAACCAAACATCAGCCATGTCCAGCGAGACTTCCTCTAAACGTCGTTATCAACCAGCAGCAGAGTTTGATGATGCCACTCTCGCCTGCAAAAGGGAATATTGGAGGAGCAAGAAAAGAGAGCAGAGGGCGAGAAAGTCGTCTACTAAAAAGAAGATCGGAAATGAAAATCTGGGGTTGTGCATGTCTGTTGTTAGTGAAGCCAGCAATGATCCCTCTCTACGTTATCATGTAGTTTCATTCAAACAGGAAGATGCTGATGCTCCTAAAAACTCCTTCAGCTCAGGTCTGTCAGTATCTGAGAGTAATATTACTGTGGTGCCATGCCAAAAAGACAGCTGGTTTCAACAGACCAAGCTCAACCATGTCTTACCTCAGTTATCAGAAACAAGCACAAATTCCCTGAAGGGTGTAATGGGCAATAAAAAAATAAAGTCCTCAGATACAGGGTCATCAAAAACAAATGCTACACCAGTTGAATCTGTCTGCCCTACAGTCCATTCTGTGCCTACAACATGCATCGAGCTGCATTCAAACAGTGATCATGCTCAAAAAACAAAAACAGGAATGTTGTCCCTAAATGGCGAGCAATTAGCAACATCTCCGCAAAGCCATGTATCCATAGTTTTACCTGTGCACAGAAACCAAAATAAGCTTCAGAACTCTCTTAGACCCTTGACCTCTTTAGAATGTAAGGTTCATGAAATCCAGAGTTTCGTTCACAGTCCTATCACTAAGAAAAGAACATGTGCCTTTGCTTCAGAGCACAACAAGGGAGTGACTATGACTGAAGAAGAGATGGTTGCTAAGTGTAGAGAGAACTGGTGTATCAAAAAGCGAGAACAGAGGGCAAAGCGTGCTGCAAAACTGGCCCGGGACCAAGAAGGGTGTCTCGGACAAGGACAACCTTTATCTGTTGGTATCATGCATGCTTCGTCTCCTGCTAACAGTAAGGCCTTGAGCGGAATCAGCCTCAAATCAAATCTTGTATCCCTCAATCAGCAGTCATTGGGAGCAAAATTTGACGGTTCTCAGATAACACAACTACATGTTCACGGTACTAAACCAAACCATGCATCCTTATCCTGTGGTATTTTGCAATCATCCTCAAGTAAATCCAAATCCAAAGTACAGAAATTTGCACATGCTCAAATGAGACGTTGTCAAAACCAAATGAGGAAATCCGCCCTTGGTATCTCCAAAGTTGTGCCTCCCGAAGATCGCCAGACAGAAAGAGTACTGGCGAATTAAAAAGCGTGAGCTGAGAGCAAGGTTGTCTAGGGCATTGAAAACACGATTGAAGGAACGAGATGCACTAAAGCATCGGGAGAGACACTACCACAACAGCTTCAATCAGGCATGTGGAGTTCAAGTGAGCAAAGCAAGTGCATTTGCTGTTTACTCAGATACCATTGGTGGTTTTATCAAAGAAGATGGCACGGTGACAGTCTCTATTTCGAAGACATCTCCTGAAGCTTCCCTACCTGCTAGTCAAGACATTTCCAATGTGAAATGCATTAGAAAGGTAAAACTCAAGGTTCAAGTAAATTCACCCCTATATTCAGATGATCAACCAGCCACAAAGCTAGGTTCTGCTCCATGCAACATTTCCAGTAACTGTATTAATGCTCACCAAAACTCTCTAAAGTCTAGGTTAACCAGAGGTGAAGTTATGGGCAGTATGACGGTCACCATCCAGTCTGAAACCTCAACAGAGGAAGACAGAGTCGCCCATTTGAGAGAGTACTGGAGGATAAAGAAACTAGAGCAAAGGGCCAGCCGAGCTGTCCGACTTGGGAATGTTCTACTTGGGTCAAAGATTTCAGTGTTAAAGCAGAGAGAGCAAAACAAGAAGTCAAACCAAAGGCACAGTATTACTTCATCCATTGCCACAAAAGTTTGTGACTCCTCAACCAGTGCCCCAACCCCTATAAAAGAAGAACACGTCTATCCCACTATACAAGCTGTATTTTCCATCCCAGAAATTGCTCCCTGCATCAGTGTTAAAGACAGCAAACCTTCACCCTGTCCATCATTAGAGTCACACATTGAACCTCCAGTAGCTGTGGACCATTATGACACCACTCTTCAGGCCTGCATGAAAAAGCTCCTGGAGGAATCGGTTTACACACCAGAAGAAAATAATGTCAAAGAAATGCATGTTAAGTGTGAAAATGAGTCTCTTCCTTTGACTAAAGATGACCTTTTTACAAAGCCAGGTCTTAACTTACAACAAAATGTCTCATTAGAGTGTGACTTCTCAGAGGACACAACTCAGGCATCCACTTTTGAAGACACCAGTCATTATAAGTCTCATAACGTCTGTCAAGTGGCTACAGATAGAAGTCGTGCCATTTCTCCAGTGGCTCTGCAACCTCAGTGCAGAAAAACTCAAGTTCAGTGATGATGGAGCAGATCCAAAGCAGTCCTGCCCTTCACAGGCCTTGCAAGAGCAGCAGCTTAGTGAAAGTGATGAGCTTCAATGAAAGAGAGAGTATTGGCGGTTAAAGAAGGGACAACAGCGGGCTAGAAAAGCCAACAAAGATGCAACCAAACATGCAGTTCTTTACAATCTGGCACAGGTGAGTTGCATTGATATATGAATGTAATGGGAAGGAAAGTGTCTTGTTAAACAATTCTTCCAGTAATGCTTACATACATGACATTCATGACCTCCCATAGTCCTATTGGGTTTATCTACGTTATTAAATCAAACACAATAATATATATATATATAGAGAAAGAGAGATGATGTGAAATATAGCTGCAAGCAGCGATTACCGGGGTTCAAGTGCTGTAAGGCCTTTAAGGTGCTATGCTTTTAGGGTCTAGGCCTACCCGAAATGCATGGCTGACACTAAAATGCATCCATGATGTAGAATACACTCACAGAGACACACACACACAGAAATGAAATGTTTAAACTATTATATTAGTACTGAATAATCTTTCTCAGACCACATTGCTAAAACTGTCCGGTCCTGCAGATTTGCTTTATTCAACATCAAGAAGATCAGGCCCTTTCTTTCGGAACATGCGTCACAACTCCTTGTTCAAGCTCTTGTTCTGTCCAGGCTGGACTATTGCAATGCTCTCTTGGCAGGTCTTCCAGCCAGTTCTATCAAACCTCTACAATTAATAAAAAATGCAGCTGCAAGATTAATATTTAATGAGCCAAAAAGAATGCAATTCACACCTCTGTTCATCAATTTGCACTGGGTACCAGTAGCTGCTCGCATAAAATTCAAGGCATTGATGTTTGCCTACAAAACCACCACTGGCTCTGCACCCCTTTACCTAAATTCATTACTTCACACTTATGTGCCCTCTAGAAGCTTGCGTTCTGCAAGTGAACGTCGCTTTATTGTGCCATCCCAAAGAAGCACACAATAATTTTCAGGTTTAACTCTAACCATAATGTGGCAAAATTGTAAAAAAAAACTGTTATATGTATAAATGAAGTGGTAAACTTTGACTAAATGTGATTTGAAATGTTATAACATTGATTTTATATTGTTTAAGTGTGAATCCAAAAGCAAAACCTATGTTTTAGTAAGGTGAATGAGCACATTAGTGGTCATCTGCTGCCATCTAGTGGTTATAATTGGAATTTCAGGGAGTTTATCATGGACGTATATCTATTGTAGTGCCATTTTTGCCTGATATCCATAAAATTGAGCACGCTTGTTTAGAATCAAACGGTGCATGAGTTCACACAGTTTTGAGAAGTTTTATTTTATGATTTATAGGCTTTTGGGTACACTAGTTTAAGACAATTTTATTAAATGACCCTGTTATAGCTGTTCAAATTCAAAAGTAATTTTTTTTTAAATAATTATACACCTATAATGTCCAGAGAGTTGTACTGCACTGGTTTTATTGAGGTTGAGTTAAAAACCTAGGACTAGTTTACAAAAGTATGTTTTTTAAATAACTTGAAATATTTAAAGAACGGTTTGATTGTCGTAGAGGCAAAGTTGCTCAGAATGAGGAGCTCTAACCGTGCGGTACGAAAGATGTGAGCGTGCACGGTAAATTGCGCGAAACCCAACCCTTTACTTGCGTGAAAAACACAAAGGCGCCCCCAGTGGCTGATTTCTTTTGAATTTCTCACAGGCCTCTAGGCCGTGAGTCAAACAGGCCCAGCGAGTTTCATTCCGATCGGCCACAGTTAAGCCTGTCCGATAGTTGCTCAAACTTCATTGGCCGCCGGCGGACGCGTCTTTCAAGATAGGCCAGTGTCCTCTGAGGCAGTCTTGGCACCTTGGCCAAAGACACCGCATGGCAATTTTCAGGTTAATCGGACTTTGGGTGTCATAGTTATAGTCATTGTTATAGCGCCACCAAGTGGCCAGTCGCCACGTGGTTTTTCGTGCAACCCCAGAATGAGCTCTTACGTATACGTGCCGGGTTTGGTGAAAATATGTAATTCCATTGACGAGCTATAGGCATTTCAGTAAAACTGGCTCCGTGCACTTCGAATGTTTTGACACCCAAAGGCTGTGAATGGAAATGTCAACTTTTTTTGATAATTATTGATAAAGAGACTCCAGAGAATCTCACTGCACTGGTTCGGCTGCGATCGACTATTTTGCAAATGTGGGTTTTTCAAAAAATGCAAAATACTGAAAATTTTGCCAGAGCCATGAGGGAATCCGACATGTATTTTGTCCGCCTTGAGCCAAGAATTCAAACGATATAAGGCAATTGAGCATGCGCCTAACGTTTCGGGAGTTATGATCGATTTCGTACTTTTGGCTGCTGTAGCACCCCCTTGAGGCCAATTGGGGCGAACCTTGGTGACGTGGTAGGCGGTGGAAGTACTACCAGCCCTGAAAGTTTCAAGTCTCTACGACTTAAGGTTTGGTCTGCACGATCAGATTTACGTGGGGAATGCTGCATCATGGGAAATCTAACAATTACAATAGAGTTACAGTGCTATGTGCTTGAACCCTTAATTATTAACTCGCTAATTAAGTCACCATATGAACTTACTGATTTACAGTTAGTTGAAAGCTATATAAGTTTGATTCACTAACAAGAATTGATTCATTAAAATCATTACCTTAATCAAACTACACTGCTTGCACTTCACAGACTCCCCCGAAGAAAACACAAAGCACAACTCTCATGCAAGCCATGTCCCAGGACACTTCCACATGCAGACCAATCCCCATTCAGAAAAAAACAAGCAAGTGCACCAAGCCTTCAGGTCCACAGCCACAGCCTACAGATAAATCAAGAATTAATAGAAGCCAAATAGTGGCAACGGCAAATCCACAACAAGATCCAGAGGAGGTTATATGTAGGAGACGCATGCAATGGAGGATCAAGAAACAGGAGCAGAGAGCTAGAAAGGCAGCACGTGAGAGAACGCTACGCCAGATGATGGTCCCTCCACAAGGCCAAGATGCACAGGTAATTATTGTGTAGATTATCGATTATTGAGTTATTATGGCGGTACCAGTTAGAGGTTTGGGATCAGTAATTTTTTTTTTTTTTTAAGAAATTAATAGTTATATTCAGCAATAATGAATTTAATTGATTTAATTAAATCAATTAAAAGTGACCGCAAATACATTTATAATGTTACAAAAAAAAATCTATTTCAAATAAATGCTGTTCATTTTTAACTTTTCAAACGAAGTCCATGAAAAAAATGTAACACGGTTTACACATAAATATTTAAGCGGCATAGCTGTTTTCAACATTGATAATAAGAAATGTTTCTTGAGTAGCAAATTTGCATATTAGAATGATTTCTGAAGGATCATGAGACACAGAAGACTGGAGTAATTATGCCGAAAATTCAGCTTTGCCATAACAGGAATAAATTACATTTTAAAATATATTAAACAGAAAACTGTTATTTTATGTTGTAATAATATTTCATAAGATTATGTGAATGTATATAATATGTTTTATTCAAATAAATGATGCCTTGGTGAGCATGAGACTTATTTAAAAAACAAAACAAAAATTTTACTGACCCCAAATTTTTGAAAAGTAATGTAATTGCAGACAGAGAAAAGGCCCCAAATAAAAGCATTATTTCAAAACACTGTCAGCAATAACATCCCTTTCATTTATAGATTGTTCTAAAACAGACCAAAGTGCAGCGCTGCTGTGAGTTTGAGTGGGACTGTGATACCCACGCAGAGCTACCCACTGATCATGCAGTTGTTTACTCGTGTGACAGATCTGTTGAACCAATTTGGGGTTTGCACAGTGCTGTGCAAACTGATCTGCTCTTCACCATCAGTGGCTCATTCATCTAAACAAATCATCATATAGTCATCGCCATGTTGTTTCAAACCTGTATGACTTTCTTTCTTCTACAGAACACAAAAAAAGATATTTTGCAGGATGTTTCAGCTGTTTTTGCAAAGTCAATAGGTCCAAACATAAAGCGACTGACCCATGGGGGATTCATTATATGACAAGAAACAAAAAATAAGAATTATATGTTGGAAGATACCGATGAGGAGGAAAGGGGTTATATACTGAAATTACCAGAAGACATCACAGTATACCAAAACCCTGTAATAATAACACTATATGCTTTATGTCCCCTGGGGGCCCCAGCTATATCTCAGGCCCAGAAGCACAGATCAAATTGGGGGGGGTTTTTAGGGGGTTCTTTGAATTGGAGTAGTGTTCACAGGGCCCCATGTGGTAAGGCAACCTACCAGACCCATTACCCATCAGCACCCGAATGTCGCAGAAGAAAGAAGAAAGAAACATTTTGGAGGCCTCTTTTGACGTGTGGCAGTGTACAGAGGCCCTCTGTGGGGCCCCCGTGCCTCCAGGCATATCTGTGCACCAGCACTACTGTAGAGACATGGAAAACATAGGAAAAAATTTAGGACATCGTGATGGTGGTGCGTTTTAGAATTGATTAGGAGTCAAATAATCAAAGATGTTTTTCTTCTCAATATATTTCTCAAATAAGCATGTAACAGATATGAACATTTATTTTAGCATTAAAGATCAGCAGCCATCTCAAGTAAATTAATATTTTCCTCAAGACTGGGAACTCGCTGTTTCTTTCCCCAGTTTCTCAAATGATTGTATCCCCTCGTAATGGATTTAAGAGTTAAACTAAGTGATTATTGTAGGTTAAAAATGCCATGGCAGAAGTGTCTAAATTTGCTCTGTCCATTTAAGTAGCACTTTTATCATGTTTGAGAATTGTCATCATCTACCCAGCCTCAAGTTGCTCAGAACTTGTCTTTGACTTTGTCTGTGAAAACTAGACCACTAGACCACTTAATCTTGCATTTACATGTACTTACTTACATACTACATAAACTTCTAATCTTTTTTTTTTCTCCTTTGGTCAAATGAGCTACAGCTCTGCTGCCCCCTAGGTGCTGACACTCCAGAATTTGTTGTTGCCATTTTCTGACTACAGTTAATGTACATTATCCTTACTTTTTCTTTAATCTTCCTAGAGTCAGAACTTTACCAGTCTGTGCTCAGCAGTAGTTCAGAGGTAAGTAGTAGTAGTAGAAAAAAATATTGTGACTTCTGTATTTAATAATTTGTGACACCTTATAATTATTATTATTACTGTTATTTTTTAAATGTACACTGCCATTTAAAAGTTTGAGGTCAGTAAAATGTTTTTAAATATTTTTGAAGTCTTTTATGCTCAGAAAGGCTGCATTTATGATCAAATCTATAACAGCACCAGTAATATTTGTTAAATTTAACATAACATTATAGTAAATATTTCAAATTGTAATGCGCCAAAGTGGATTTTCGCAGTAGCATCCTCTAGTCTTCACAGTCACATGATCCTTCAGAAATCATTTTAATATGCTGAATAAACATTTCTTATCAATGTTGAAAATGGTTGCACTTTTTAATATTTCTGCGTTAACTGATCCTTTTTTTTGCCTTTTCTTGTCATGTCTTTACTGTCACTTTTTTATTTATTTAAATGCATCGCTAAACAAAAGTATTAATTTCTTTAAAAAAAAAAAAAACAACTAAACTTTTAAATGATAGTGTTTGTCTTATTTGAGAACCAAATTAATGTTGAATTCATTCCCAAACAGCATAACATCACAAGACCAACTTGGTTACTTAGCCGAACCATGTCAACCTGCACTCAAAGGTTATTTTTTAATGAATTTTCTAATACACAGTTAGCCCAAACAGTTTAACTGACTATTTGTTTACTGATATTACTAACATCATCTATTTGAAGAAGAGTCAAGCTTTGCACCAAATCATGCAACGGAGGGACCTTTATCACAGGCTGAGTGGAGAAATGTGTACCTCATGGACTTTGATCTTGACAACCCGTTGTTGGTGTGTATGGTTTGTGGAGAGCAGCAGTACTCCGTGAGTGTGGAAGGGGTGAAAGCTCACATTGAGGAGGTGCATCCTGATACACTATCATTGGGAGACCTTGAACGTCAAGGCATTCTTGATTCCTGGGATAAACAGGTGGCCGTCCGAGAACACTTCATCACCCACCATCTTCAACAGCGATGCAGAGCCTCTACAGGTAACTGGGAAATTGACATTTAGTCTGATTTAGAAAATAATTCATTTTATGAATAATTTTTCAGAACCAAATTTAAACTACCCAGTCAAAGTGGAGGCCAAAGACTTCCAGACAAGAGGAAATGCTGAAGCTGATCTTACACCATTTCACTCATTCATTTATATAACAAGCTGAGCCAAAGAATGGCTGATTTATTTATTCTGAGTCTTGCTTTTGTTAAATATAGGAGTACTAGACTAAATGTATCATTTATTTTCCACTTAAACCTAACTTTAACTCTTTTTTTTTTCATGCGTTAATGATCTAAGATTCAGTTTTCTTACATTTTGATCTTGTGTTTTCAGAATTGGATTTTGTACGGATTATGCACTTTTCAAAAAATGCTGTAATAAATTTTCTTTTTTGTAATTGTTGCACTGCATAATGCATATATTATTTTTATTTTGTACTCTGATTAGCCATAATGTTCTCTTTTTTTTTTTACTTGAGGATTTGCCTCGAATAGATGATTACATTCTTATTCAGTTTATATAATACTATACGATCAAATGTAATTCTTATCTACCATAATTTGAACTCAGTTCCTTGTAGTTAATTACTAGCTAACCTGCTAAATTATCTGAGAGTGTGGCGTTAATGTTTGGTTATACACAAAGACCACATTTGAAAAAAATCACAAGGATGAGAATCGTCAGATTATACGGTTTAGCGAACATACCCCCAGTTTCACAGACAAGGCTTAAGCCTAGTCCCAGACTAAAGTGTTAGTCTGAGCTGTTTTAACTAAAAGAAACTTGCACTGACTGATCTTAAAATATATCAGTGCCTTTGTTTTGTCTCAAGATACACACCAGTAATGTTTTTTCTAAGGCATGTTAATAAAAATTACTTAAATTTCCTAATTGAACAATGGCCTAATCCTGGTTTAGTCTAAACCCTGTCTGTGAAACCGGGCCCTCTTTACAATCTAAGCCAAGGATAAATAAAACATTTAATTCTGATTCCCTCTTAAGTCCACAACTGTTTTAGGTAATAAAACCATGTGCACCCTCCGTTTGCTTGTCTGCAACTTAAAATGTTAATTAGCTTAGCATGCCTTTTAGTATTATATGCACCTTTTTATGACTAAGATGTTGCATTGATTGCATAGAGGTTTGGTGAAAATATAGGTCTACTTTTGCTTAGAATAGTGAAACTAAAATTGTTCTGAACAACACTCGCACTCTTTTTGCTACTGTTGAGAGACTGACAAACCCCCCAAATCAGATTGCCAGTGAAATGCTCTCCGACAGCAAATGCAATGAGTTTGCTTCCTTCTTTTCTGAGAAGATCAATAATATCAGGAAGGCGATTAGCACATCCCCAAGTTATGCAGAGGTTAGACATATTCGACCACAATATCAAAAAGAAGATACTATGTCTGCTTTTGAAGAAATTGATAGCAAAATTTTGGAAGAAATAGTACAGCACCTTAAATCGTCAACATGCTATCTTGACACACTTCCCACATATTTTTTCAAAAGGGTGCTTAACTGTTTGGAAGCAGATCTCTTAGAAGTGGTGAACGCCTCACTTCTTTCTGGGACTTTTCCAAACTCCCTGAAAACTGCAGTTGTTAAACCCCTTCTGAAAAAGAGAAATCTTGATAACACCATATTGAGCAACTATAGACCAATATCAAATCTTCCTTTTATAGGAAAGATTATTGAAAAGGTAGTCTTTAATCAGCTGAAAAAATACTTAAACTCAAATGGATACCTGAACAATTTTCAATCCGGTTTCCGACCGCATCACAGCACAGAGACAGCACTCATTAAGATAATAAATGATATTACATTCTGATTCTGGCAAAATATCATTGCTGGTACTACTAGATCTCAGTGCTACATTGACACTGTCGATTATAACATACTTCTAGAGAGACTGCAAAACTGGGTCAGGCTTTCTGGGATGTTCTCAACTGGTTCAGGTCATACTTAGAAGGGAGAAGTTATTATGTCTGGGGGGGGGGGTGAGTATTAGGAGAGATAAGTCTAAGTGGGTCCATGACACATGCGGAGTCCCACAAGAGACTCCATTCTTGCACGCTCTTGTTTCGCCTGTTATGTCACCCACTAAGTCAAATAATGAGACCCAGGAACAAATGCCTATCACAGCTATGAAGGATGCACCCAGATTTACCTAGCGTTAGTCTCCAGAATGAGCTACGGAGCCCAATCGGCAAAATCCCTGCACAAGCGAGGTGATTGAAATAATAACGTGGGGGTTGTGCAGAGAACTTTGCTTCAGTAAAACAAAAGAAAAAAAACCGAAGTCAGTTGCATTTGTTGGAAACAAAGGATGAAGAGTCAAGGTGAATGCATGACCGTGATCTAGGGGTTAACGAACTAAAATCAAGTCAGGGATCTTGGTGCTGATTTGGAGGGACGACTTAGTTTCAGTAGTCATAGTCAAAGATGTAACAAATCAGCAAACTTCATCTCAAAAAATTGCAAAGAAATTAGAGGTCTTTGTTTCCAGATCAAGAATTGGAGCAGAAAACTTGTGCATGCAGTATCACCCGCAGGGTGGAATGTAATGGATCGCACTCACCGCCTTCCCAAAAGAAGACAATTAGGAGAGACTGGCAGCTCATCCGGACACGACTGCGCCAGAATATGACTCGAACAGAAAATAATCTGAGCAATAATCGCCTACACCAGTCCTCAGGGCATTACACTGGCTTTCCAGTTATATTTAGGATGATGTTAAAGTACTTTGTATCGTTTATATAATACAATCAAGGCCTCGGACCTAAAAAGAGATATAGGCAGATATGCTCACGAAAATAAAAATACAGACCACTCAGATCATTAGGATCGAGTTAGTTAGAAATACCAAGGGTTCACACATAACAAGGGGAATATGCTTTTAGCTATTTTGCCACCCGCAGTTGGAATCCGCTTCCAGAAGAGATCAGATGTGCTAAAACATTAGTCAAACATTAAATGCGACTCAAACCTCATTGTTTACGTGTGGATTATTGAATGAGAACTTGTGCGATGTACCGAACTGATGCACTATATATTGGTATAATGTCTTATTAAATTCATTTATAAACCTCGTAAACCAATATTTTTTTTTTTCAATGTTTTTTAATTCCTTTTTTTATTGTTGTGATTATTGTTTTTATTTATTTTATGTAAAGCACTTTGAATCACCATTGTGTATGAAATGTGCTATACAAATAAACTTGCCTTGCCTTGCCTTGAACACTAAAGAACTACTTAACTAAAACTATCTAAAATCTTATCTACTCTTTTTATTATAGTAAAAAAAAATCCACACACAAAATCAAAATATTGGAGAAATGTATGTTTTATTGTACTGCCAAATCAGTCAATGGCATGTTTACATACAGTGGGTACGGAAAGTATTCAGACAACCCTTAAATTTTTCACTCTTTGTTATATTGCAGCCATTTTGCTAAAATCATTTAAGTAATTTTTTCCCCCTCATTAATGTACACACAGAAAAACCATATTGACAGAAAAACACAGAATTGTTGACATTTTTGCAAATTTATTAAAAAAGAAAAATGAAATATCAGATGGTCCTAAGTATTAAGACCCTTTGCTGTGACAATCATATATTTAACTCAGGTGCTGTCCATTTATTCTGATCATCCTTGAGATGGTTCTACACCTTCATTTTAGTTCAGCTGTGTTTGATTATACTGATTGACTTGATTAGGAAAGCCACACACCTATATAAGACCTTACAGCTCACAGTACATGAAATGCAAAATGAGAATCATGAGGTCAAAGGAAATGCCTGAAGACCTCAGAGACAGAATTGTGACAAGGCACAGATCTAGCCAAGGTTACAAAAAAAATTCTGCTACACTTAAGGTTCCTAAGAGCACAGTGACCTCCATAATCCTTAAATGGAAGACGTTTTGGACGACCAGAAACCTTCCTAGAGCTGGCCGTCTGGCCAACCTGAGCTATCGGGGGAGAAGAGCCCTTGGTGAGAGAGGTAAAGACGAACCCAAAGATCACTGTGGCTGAGCTCCAGAGATGCAGTGGGGAGATGGGAGAAAGTTGTAGAAAGTCAACCATCACTTGCAGCCCTCCACCAGTCGGGGCTTTAACAACTGGTCCCGGGCCCGACGGAAGCCTCTCCTCAGTGAAACACATGAAAGCCCGCATGGAGTTTGCCAAGATGGTGAGAAATAAGATTCTCTAGTCTGATGAGAACAAGATAGAACTTTTTGGCCTTAATTTTAAGCTGTATGTGTGGAGAAAACCAGGCACCTGCTCATCACCTGTCCAATACAGTCCCAACAATGAAGCATGGTGGTGGTGGCAGCATCATGCTGTGGGGGTGATTTTCAGCTGCAGGGACAGGACGACAATCAAGGTTGCAATCGAGGGAAAGATGAATGAATGCGGCCAAGTACAGGGATATCCTGGACGAAAACCTTCTCCAGAGTGCTCAGGACCTCAGACTGGGCCGAAGGTTTACCTTCCAACAAGACAATGACCCTAAGCACACAGCTAAATAACGAAGGAGTGGCTTCACAACAAATCTGTGACTGTTCTTGAATGGCCAGCCAGAGCCCTGACTTAAACAAAATCTTGGAGCCTCTCTGGAGAGACCTAAAACTGGCTGTCCACCAACATTTACCATCTAACCTGACAGAACTGGAAAGGATCTGCAAATAGGAATAGCAGAGGATCCCCAAATCCAGGTGTGAAAAAACTTGTTGCATCTTTCCCAAAAAAGAATCATGGCTGTATTAGATCAAAAAGGTGCTTCTACTAAATACTGAGCAAAGGGTATGAATACTTAGGACCATGTGATATTTCAGTTTTTTTTTTAATAAATCTGCAAAAAGGTCAAAAATTCTGTGTTTTTCTGTCAAAATGGAGTGCTGTGTGTACATTAATGAAGAAAAAAAAAAAACTTAAATGATTTTAGAAAATGGCTGAAATATAAAAAAGAGTGAAAAATTTAAGGGGGTCTCACTCAAATGAATACTTTCCGTACCCACTGTATCATATAACAACTCTACATAATGTAGACAGATCTCAATTCAAAAACAGTGTGTAACTGACAAGACATAAAATCGGTATCTGGTTACTAAATTAAATATAAGGTGCATCTTATTAGATTCATGTTTAACTACCACAGTCCATCTTCATAAAATGCACATACATCGGGATGGCTTTTACAACAGCAAACTCTCACTGTTTTACTCTTTGTGAGTGTAGCGGTTCCTCCTCGATAATTTGATCTGTTTCAACCTCCTGCTCAGGGGTTTGCTGAGCGTCTGATGTGGTTTGCAGTTCTCTAGGTCCAGATTCCAGTCGGAACACTGTGGGAATCTGGCCCAATATGGGACAGGTCTCCTGTAGACCTGAAATCCACTGAGACGGAAGAGTGGACGTCACATCGGCTCCGGAACGGCAGAAACCTGGCGTAAACCAGCCCCTCTTCCACTTCAGGATCAAATGAACAGACATCATTGTATATATTTGGTAATATGCAAATCATTTTATTCAAACCAAGCTGACAAAGCAATATGAGTCTCACCATCATCCACATCGAAACTGAAATCATCCCCCATGTCTCTTTCCAGGTCGAGTTCCAGTCGCTGAGGGTAGAAGAGACTCTGCTCCGGACCGATCATCTCAGGGTCAAATTCTTCCTCAACCTACAGGAAAATAAGATACGAATACATAATCTTGAATGCAAATTATTAAAGAATGAAGTCTTAATTTTATTAATATGTATTGCGATTCTTGGAAGTTTACACTAATAAGTTTGGAATATTTATGATTTTTTAAATGTTTTTGAAAGATGTCTCTTATGCTCACCAAGGCTGTATTTATTTGATCGAGAATACAGTTAAACGATTACATTTTAAAATAACTTGTCTACTGTAATATAGTTTAAAATGTAATTTATTCCTGTGATGGCGAAGCTGAATTTTCAGCAGCCATTACTTCAGGCTTCAGTGTCACATGATCCTTCAGAAATCATTCTAATGTGAGTCTTAAGTAGCACGGGTATATTTGTAGCAATAGCCAAAATACATTGTATCTAACACAAATTATAGATTTTCTTTTATGCCAAAAATCATTAGGATATTAAGTAAAGATCATGTTCCATGAAGATATTTTGTACATTTCCTACCATAAATATATATTAAAAAAAAATGTTGATTAGTAATATGCATTGTTAAGGACTTCATTTGGGCAACTTTAAAGGCGATTTTCTCAATATTTTGATTTGATTTGCACCCTCAGATTCGGGACCAGACAAATAGTGGTATTCCGGCTCAAATAGTTGTCCATCTAATAACCAACGATCAACGGAATGTCTTATTATTCAGCTTTAAGATTGGCGAACGTATACATCTCAATTTCGAAAAACTGACCCTTAAGACTGGTTTTGTGGAGTCATGGGATAAATAGTGATGGAGTAGTGTAGTGTAGTAGCAAATTCATTAAATGCCATCATTGGCCTAATTACTGTACCTTTTCCTCAGACGGTATAGGGTCTGCCTTGAGAAGGTAATAATGAACACAAGTCTTTCTGAGCCATAGTGGGAAAGGGCCTTCAACAAACACAGGCCTGCATGGATTGTGTTTAGCCAGAAGGGAGCGCTGGTTTGGACTTTGAATACCTGATAACATAAAAGATACAATGTTTTGTTTTGTGTGCTTATTCATTTCACCAAACAGTATCGGAAATCTCTTATGTCAAGAAGCATTTAAAAATTCACAAAAACGCGATGTCCAATCACTTTGAATGATGATATAGAAATCTTATTCAAATCTTATTACAATTGGTCCTTAGTTCAGTTATCAAACTATGGTTAAATATATATTTCAGGTTAAATACTGTATAAGTTGGATAGTATTTGTAGAGAACGACAAAGCATTTTGTGTTTACAAACTGAGTTGTCAGTTCTTATTTTCAATTGTACAGATGACATACAGTTAACCCATAATATTCCTGAAATTTCAATTATCAGTAATGGCTACATACCTACAATATGGGGGTGCATAATTTCTTCACCAGTCTCTGTGATGTCTGTTGATGGATACTGCAATGCGTGAAATAAAGCACATTTATCAGACTGAAAAGCCTTTAATTCCAAATATTCAATTAAATTTAAGAGACACACACACACACACATATATATATTACACCCCCCCCCCCCCCCCGACTTTACAAAAAATCTAACTAATCCCAAACGTTTGAACAGTAGTGGTTCTGCTTGTGTGAAGCTGCTTTAAGTTGTAGATTCAATAGTCACCTGATAGATTGTTATTTTAGCATCCAGGTCATCTGCAATCCGGGTAAGACCGAATCGAGCGAGCTCTACTGGGTCACTAGGGAGCACGTGTGGGATGGGGAAAGGGTTTGCATGCTTGAATTTGGGAAACCAGTACATGATACGCTGGTACTTCCTCATAGGATGACTCTTTTCCCCAAATATCTGAGCCAGTAAAAACTTAGTCTGTACATTCGGCATGATACCTGGCAAAATTAAGAAGGCAAAGAATTGGCAAATCATTAAAGCAATGCATCAGTTGTTCTTTCTCTCCTACAAAAACACAAACACACACCATAGTTCTCCATCTGCTCCAGCAGCTGTACTCCACACTCTTGCTGCCGTGGGTAGTGGTTGAACATCCTCTGAATGAAGTTCCGTGGCATGAGCACCTCTTTTGGAAACACATCCAGGAGTTTGTTGTAAACAGTAATGTCTCGTTCTACTCCAAATTCTGGCATCTTCTTCAGGGCAGCATAAATAAACTCCACATGGCCTCGTCGCCGAATGTCCTTCTTGCTGAAAACATCCACGACCCTGTTAAAATCAGCCTTGGTCTTTGAGTCTCTAGCAGCTCGCTCAAATAAATCATCATGTGTGACTAAACCTTTGTCTTTATTAAGCGTCTCATCTTTAACTGTCTTTTCAAGCTGTGTCTGGCTTGGACGACTCATGGAACATACTGCACTGCAGTGGAATGGTCTCGGAAGCTTAAAAAATTGGACAGAAAAACACAGTGCATTAATGCAGGCACTATCAGTCTATAAAGCAGCATTATTCAGAGGCAAGCAGGTACCTGGCCATAGTTGTGCTGTGATCCAGGGGTTTGCAGATGTGCTCCAGTAGGTAGGATCACTCGCTGTATGGGTGTCCCCAAAAAACGTGCAATGCACCCAATGCACTGAATCCGTAACAGCTGACGAGGGGCGTTCATGTTTATGGCATCACAAACCACAGCAGATGAATTACAAATGTATTGAAATGAGCCTAGAAAGTAAACTACAGTCAAAACATCATTACTATCAGAGAGTATTACTGCACTTTTCATGTAAAAATTGATGCAATTGTTTTTACATATATGAATATGTTTGCAATGAATATCTATCTATCCATCCATCCATCCATCTAGTAATAAGTAGCTATATAATGCAATAATAATCACACTTATTACATCTGTCTGTCTGCCTATCTATCTATCTGGAGCAATTAGTAGTTATAAAAAAATACAATAATAATTGCATTATTGTTACATCTATCTATCTATCTATCTATCTGTCTGTCTGTCTGTCTGTCTGTCTGTCTGTCTATCTATCTCTACCTGTCTGTCTATCTCTCTCTGTCTGTCTGTCTGTCTGTCTATCTATCTATCTATCTGTCTGTCTGTCTGTCTGTCTGTCGTTCTATCTATCTATCTGTCTGTCTGTCAACTGTATCTATCTATCTATCTATCTACCTATCTAATCTATCTATCTACCGTATCTGTCTGTAGGTCTGTCTATCGCTCTCAGTCGTAGGTCTATATATCTATCGTCTGTCTGTCCTGTCTATCTATCTATCTCTTCAGTCTGTCTGTCTGCTATCTACTGTCTGTATATCATCTATCTTCTCAGTCTGTCGTCGATATATATGTCTGTCTGTCGTCTTGTCTTCTATTTCTCTCAGTACTGTCATCTATCTATTATCATCTGTCTGTCTGTCATCTTGTCGTTGTCTGTCTGTATGTATATCGTCTATCTGTCGTCATCTCTCTCCTCTCTCCAGTCTGTTGTCGGTCGGTCTGTCGTCTCGCTGTTATCTATCGGTCTGTCTGTCTGTCTGTCTGTCTGTCTATCTATCTATCTACCTACCTATCTGTCTATCTATCTAAGTCTGTCTGTCTGTTGTCTATCTACCTATCTGTCTGTCTATCTATCATATGTCTGGTCTGTCTGTCTGTCTGTCTGTCTCTTATCTATTACTCTCTCCGTCTGTCTGTTATCTCTCTATCTGTCTGTAGTCTGTCTATCTATCTCTCTCTCTCTCAGTCCTGTCTGGTAGTGTGGTTGTCTGTATGTATATCTATACTTCTCTCTCAGTCTGTCAGGTCTATCTATCTATCTGTCTGTCTGTCTGTATGTATATCTATCTATCTATCTATCTACATCGTCCGTCTGTCTATTATTCGATCTGTCTGTCTGTCTGTCATTTGTCTGTCTGTCTGTTGTCTGTCTGTCTGCTGTCTGTCTGTCTATCTATCTATCTCTCTCAGTCTGTCTGTCTATCTATCTATCATCAATATGTCTGTCTGTCTATCTATCTATATATCCTCTGTCTGTCGTCGGTCTATCTCTATCTCCAGTCTGGTCGTCTATCTAGCTATCGTCTGTATGTCTGTCTGACTGTCTATCTCTCTCTCTATGTCTGTCCTTGGTCTGTCTGTCTGTCGTTATCTATCTGTCTGTCTGTAGTCTATTATCATACTGATCTAAGTATGTCTGTCTGTTATCTATATACCTATCTACTATCCCTGTCTGTCTGTCGTCTGACTGTCTGTCTGTCTGTCTGTCATCTCTCAGTCTGTTTCTGGCTGTCTGTCTGTCAGCTATCGTCTGTCGTCTATCTATTACCTATATCTATCTGTCTGTCTGTCTGACTGAATATTTGTCTATCTATCTGTCTGTCTGTCTGTCTGTCTGTCTGTCGGTTCTATCTATCTCTCCTCAGTATGTGTCGATCGTATCTATCTATCTGTCTGTCTGTCTGTCTGTCTGTCTGTCTATTATCTATCTATCATCTGTCTGTCTGTATGTCTGTCTGTATGTCTATTACTACTATTCGTCTGTCTATCTATCGAAGTCGTCTGTTTTGTCTACGATCTTATCTGTCTGTTATCTATAATCTCTCTCAGTCTGGTCTATATTATCTATATATCTATCTGTTCTGTCTGCTCTGGCTGTCTGTCTGTCTTCTGTCATCTATCTATTCTCTCATGTCTGGGGCTATCATCTATCTATCTGTCTGTCTGTTACTGTCTGTCTATCTAATCTTGGTCCGTCGGTCAGTCTGTACTGTCTGTCTATCTATCCTCTCTTCAGTCGGTCTGTCTGTCTTCTGTCTATTATCTATCTTACTATCTATCTATCTAAGTCTGTCTGTCTGTCTATCTATCTGACTATCTATCTATCTATCTATCTATCTATCGTCGGTTGTCTGGTAATCTATCTAAGTCTGTGCTTGTCTATCTATCTATCTATCTATCTGTCTGCTGTTCTAACTATCTATCTATCTATCTATCAATCAATCTATCTATCATCTATCTATCTATCTCTCTCAGTCTGTCTGTCTATCTATCTATCATCAGTCGTCTGTCGATCTATCATCTATTATCTATATGTCTGTTCTGTCTGTCTGTCTGTCTGATCTATCAATCTGTCTGTCTTCTATCTATCATCTGTCTGTCTATCTATCTATCTATCTGTATGTCTGTCTGTCTATCTATCTATCTATCTATCTATCTATCTATCTATCTATCTCTCTCAGTCTGTGTCTATCTATCTATCTATCTATATCTATCTATCGATTCATGTCTGTCTGTCTGTCTGTCCGTCTGTCTGTCTGTCTGTCTGTCTATCTGTCTGTCTGTCTGTCTGTCTGTCTGTCTGTCTATCTATCTATGAGTAATTAGTAATATATAATGCAATATTAAACTTCAGAGTAATTAGTAATTATATAATGCAATGATAATCACTTTGTGACATTTACCATTGCATTTTGCTATACATTTAATGATGCTATAAAATAAAATATTCATATATTTCAGAGAAACGCGAAATAAGGCTTTATCAATACTCACGATCACTCAATCCACTCAGATCTCATTCTGCTGTCAAGTCTCCTTCAAACACGCAGCAGCCGGTTTTCTGGTGCGTCGTCTTTCAGCTTCCCCCCTGAAACGCCACGAGGAAAGTTACGCTCACATTGGTTCCGGGCTGGACGTGTTATGCACGACCTCAGCGCTAGATGGCAGAGAGGTATTGGATGAAAACTACAGCTGTAGCTCAGTCGTTCTTGAGACGTGGGACAAAACAGGTCCAGCAAGGGTAACTGCCATTAGCTTAAAAAAATACAAATATTTTCAATTTAAATGTTTCCCCCCCCCCCCCATGGGGATTAATAATAGAACGTATTTAACAAAATTATCACCTTCAATTTAATTTTCTCATTATTATACCAAATCTGTGTTTCTTAATGTCCTCTCACTACATCTAAAACAGTGTGTCCACAGAGAAGGGTTCAATCATTCATATGCAATAAAATGGATAAAAATGTTTTTTTAATGATGAAAAAGAGCTTGTTTTATCAAAAGCAACACTTAATAATATCTCCTATCAAAGCAAATTTTTAATGACACATGCATGTTTCATAAGATTTTAAAGTTGCGTCCCCACTTTTTGTCAACACCGTCAGACATTCAATAAAATGTAATAAAATCAGGGAATATGAGGGGCAGCTGTCACTCTAAAGGACCCCCTTGCCACAGTTCACCTCTGCAGAGTACATCAGTGTCAGACAGGCTCTGCTAAATTTTAGTTTTAGAATATTTTAAATCCTAATGTTAATGTTTCCTGTGTCACAGCCATGATATGTCAACCCCATCTTCCAATTTCTGAGGAAATTAATTTGAAATATTTAGATAATTGTATTCTCCCGAAGCAGGTTCCATTAGCATCTAGCATCAACAGAAACAAATAAAATGGCTACCACATGAACTCCATTGGTTTTGTGAAAGAAATGGCAAATTTGTCAACACCGCTACAACTATGTCTTATGACTTATGTCACCACCATAAGATTTTGTGTTCCAGTGATATATCAAAATACTTAAATGTGACTCTTGAATAACAGCTTTATAAACAATAACATACTCACTGTTGTGTTTAATACAGTAATTGACTGATTCAATGTATTTGATAGTTAAAATGACTACAAATTCAGGTTTTCGTCACCACCGTCAGATGTGTCAATATTTTGATAATATTTCATTATGATATTTTATATTTGTTGTGGAATTGTTGGTCACATGTGAAAGTGTAATCTGTGTGCTAACACCAGAATGTGTTTTGAAATGTTAAAAACATCTTGAATGCTGTTAAAGATAAAGTTGAAATTATATTACACAGTCCAAGGTAAAAAAAAAGAAGCACATTTTGTTAAAAAAGAGAAAAGTTGGGAGGTTGTATCAAAGCATAGCTCAGTAGCTTAGTACATATAAGATACAAATGTAGTTTCATTTGTCTGAGTACAAGGTTTTATTTTTTCAATTTTGCACCCTGGTTTGTCCCACTTCTCAAGCATGACTGAGCTGTCAAAGTTCTGTTTTTTACTCATCGCTAACCGGGGGGTTAGGGACGGTGGACTGAACTATACAGTTCTAGCGACGGAGCGCGACTTATTTCAGTTTCGCTTCGTGCAGTTAGAAGTGTAAATCCTTGAATCTCGCGCTCTCAGTCTTAACTGTACATGGACGCGGTGCCTGGAGGAAATCCAGCCCGTGAGCTCTTGCCTCGTGCGATAGATGCACTCTCTGCTCATTTCCTGGATTCGTGATTTTACAGTTGCTACAACTTCTGCAATCCTCAGTGGCTGCTCCGCATGCGTGTGCTGTGCGAGGATCCCGCCAGCTCTTGGCAATGCTGTTGACAGCATACATGGAGATATGCGTTGCGTTTCTGCCAGTGGGATTTACTAGTATAATCCAGTATTTGACAGATCTGTAAGGAGTGTTTGACTCGGCCATGGACGGATCTACGAATAGTCTTGGTGAGTTTTGTTGATGTTTATGTCTATGTGATGTGAATATAAACGATAAACGTAAAAAGTGTATTGTTGTAGAACCAACTAACTAGTTGTAGCAAAACGCTTTGGCAACATTTCTGAGTATGAATAGTTTTTTTTACTTATTTAAGTATTTTGAAGTATGTGGCAACTTCAGGGTGTACGTTAATAGACAGTTACTGACACTATCAGACTTCCCTAGCAAAAATATATTATGGTAACCAAGTTTCCGACAACATATAGTTATGACAGTTATTGTTGTTGTATTATAACTAAGCTGGTATTATTTGATGGTAAAACAGCATTTTAAACAAGCCTAAACTGGTTTTAGCTAGTGTCCTAGCCTGGCCAGGCAAGCTGGTTTTTAGCTGGGAAGTCTACAGTAGATAGTTGAAAAGTGCACAAAACCCCTCTAAAGCCAGACAACAGGCCTGACCAGGCAGAGAGACCAATACATTATTTTAGGCTTAAGAGAGAGCACTGACATTGAAAATAAATTCAAATTGAAGAAAGATTCTAAAAAATTCTTACCCATATTATTTGATTATGCTTTTTTAACGTAACACAAGCCGTAGAAACAGTGGTGTTTTGAAGGAAACATTATTATTATTATTATTATTATTATTATGTTAGTCCTCTTTAGCCATTTGTGCACTATTGGATATCAAATTAATAAATAATCTATCGTTCTATACATGTTGATTGCATGTTTAAGTGTTAATATCATGCAGACTTCTGTGACATACCTACAACAACAACAACGGCCGCAGTTCATTGCGTCATTTTTGTAAAAAAAAATAATAAATTCCAAGCAATCCAAGTTTCACTTCCTCCGTTGGCTTTCATGGTTATCTCATACTGTCTCTTTCCCTACTTTTAATGTTTCTGACACTCTATGGCAAGCCATTTTAACAGTTATTTGTTAACACTGACAAGTATCTTAAATAATAAGTTATAAATAAATTAAAGTTAAATAATTAAAAAGTTTAGTTAGTTTAGTAATCCAAAACTTGATAGCAACTCTTCAGCTATACTCTTCGGTACTTACTATTATTACATTTTTTTATTACATGCTGATATTTATTTATTTTGCAAATAGTCACTTTGCAAATTGCAACAAATATATTTTTCAGTTGTTGCTGGTTATAGTCCAGTTTTACTAGTACTTATTTATTGGAGACTAGTACCCTGTTATCCACCCTGATACTTGCTAGTAAAATTTCAATGAGTTCTGCGCGGGACGGTTTTTTTAGTCCTGCTACCGCAAGGTTATATTCCGCACCCACCTGGTCCCGCTATATATTCATTCTTTGTTCACCCGCTGTTTGTGTAGAATAATTTTCTTCCCGACCCGACCGTTCCCGCTAAATTTAGATCTCGTTTCCAGAAGCTCACATTTAAATTTCCGCTACTGAAAGAAAGAGAGATAGGCTGACAAATAAAAGTGTAGTCTGCACAAAATTGTGTTATTTTATTCGTCTTGTCAAGAGTCTTGAAATGGACTTTGACTTGAATTTATATGAATTAAGACACAACATTTGTTTAATATTTTATGCAACACAACAGGAAAAAAAGTGTCAGAGAAAATAAAAAATTTACAAAAATGGTATTTCTTATTGTTATTCGTCTTGTCAGGATACAATCCTTTTAACATTTACAACACAATAAGAAAAAGTGTCGCAGAGAAAAAAAAAAATACAAATGTAGGTTGTACAAAAATAGCCTAATAGCTATTTTTATTCTCTTGTCAAAATACTAAATTCGTTTGAAATTTTTCTGTTAACACTGTAGGAAAAGTGTCACAGAGAAAAATAAATACGACATCTTTCATTTAAAATTATAGGCTAAGAAAAATATAAACAAAACCAAGTTGAACGTCCTTCAAGGACAGAGAATCCACACTTTGCTCTGCCATCCTTATTCTGCTCTGTCACTCATAGACAACCTGCCTGTTCTGTCTGAGGGCCGTATATTACACAGGTACAGCCTGCTCTGAGCATCGTTATGCACATGCTGCGCACAGACCACGCAAATAAAAACGTGTGACGTTTAAAACATGCGTACACAGGCTGAGCGCCAGCTGTACCGGTGGTCAATAAGAATAAAGTGCATATATGCTGTTCTGAATGGACGTCGGGAACGGGATATTGTTAGACCGACCGTTCCCATTCAAATTACACCAGAGTTACCAACCACGTTTTATTCAGGAATTTCGCGGCGCAAAAAATCTGGTTGGGTCCCGCAGTTCCGCCGGAGAGACGGGATGCAGACCTCTTAATTTCAACATCACTTGTTACAACTTGCTTTTCTTTTTATATATACTGACTATTCAGGATGACCACTTTATAATTTCAGGAACACACTGACTGATGATTAAAAAGGTTTCTATTACCGAATGGAATCCATATTCATCCATCTAGAAAAAAAACTAGGAAAAATGCTACAAATAACTTTAGTCAGATTGCAACAATATAAGTAAGCATTGAATACTTCTGTATTTTAAGGGAAGTATTAGTTTGCATGAAATAGTACTATTTATTTATAATGCGTAAATGTTACTCGGTTGCTGTGCTTGGGTCTAGACAGCTTTCTTGGTTTATATGGGATGTTGGTCTTTTGTGACATTGCTTGCAGTGAGGTTTCAGTGTTGAATGGGTGTAGCAATGGGTGACCCCGCATGTGCTTTGTTTGGGGGTAAACTGCTGGGCCAGTGGAGAGCAGTAAAATGTATGCCGGAAGACCTCTGGCATTCAGTTCTAACAAGATGCTTAATTTTACCAGCTGGTCCTTTCTGTGATGGGCTCTCTGTCGTCTCAAGTGCCTCAAAGTCTGTCATCGGTCAGAAGAGTGCTTGCCCAAAAAATGGGTAAGATAAATGGGGCAATACAATGATGCCAGTTGACACGGTCGAAGTGTTGCTTGCCACCTGTGCGGAAGCAGTGGTAAATGCATAGATTTTAGGTTTGAAATTTTCGATGAGATGCAATTAGGCAAAGATGCAAGGAACTTGAATCAGAATATTAAATTATTAAAGAGTTTAGATTTACATAGTGATCTGTTTTAAATGGAACTTTGACATGCTTTCTGAAACCTTGATATATGAATGTAAATAGTTTTGCATAGGCTTCCAAATCATGTGGAGACGTGTCAAAATGACATTTCTTTGACCTTGACAGCATTTTGAAACTCCTACATACACGCACAAAAAAAAATAGCTGTGGAAAAAAGTTTCACTCAGAAATTGCCAGTAAATTTTTACAAAGACATTTCAGGTAACACGTTGAATAAAGGTGAAACTTTGAAGTAGAAAAACGGCAATGGTGTTTTCTTGTAAAACGCACTCCAATAATCTTTGTTTCATTTAAAACTTCAAAAAAAAATTTTTTTACAGTGTAGGTTGTGTACAGAGTTTGCCGGACCGTTTTCAAAAATCTTAAGTTTTGAAAGATGTCAAACACACGAGTTATTCTTTCTCGCTGTGAGTTTCTCGCTAGACTTTTTTGTCTTTATGCATGTTTAATGCTTAAGTTTGTGGCATGTTTTGAGAGCATAATGTTTCTTCATAACTCACTTGACTTGACTTCTTAACAGAAACAGATCTGAATTGGTTTGGATGAAAAATTTGTTATGGAAAATTCATATCGACTCGGTCTCATTTGTTTCTGTTTATCCCGTAGAGTCAAATAAATGTAACTGACGAAAATGTTTAGTGAAACGCAAGAAAACCTCCCAGCTAGTTAATATTTTTTCTTCTTCAAATAAACTCTGGAGGATGTTGTATCAAGTTTTCTCTTGCTCTTTGTCTCATTGTGGGAGGTGATAATTTGTGTTTGTGAGTAAGAAGGAAGATGCAGGGGCGGACAGTGCCGTACAGGAAGTTCCACTGTAGCCATGAGCGATGCGACGCAACACTTACAGGAAAGAGAGCAGCGAGAGGTGGGCGAACTGAAGTGGAGAAGTATCACACAGAGCTTATGATACTTTCATTTATTATATCATGGCTCAAAGTGAAAACAAACATACTAATATTAGATTTTGTGCAAGGCCAGATTTATCTCAAGGTTTGTTGAAATTGTTTTGCATAATCATTGATTGGTAGTGGATACCAAATGCTTCACAGACTTGGTTGAGCTAAGTTGTTTTAGCTTTAACTGTGGTTTAACTGTTTAAACCACAGTTGAAATGCACTCACTCATCAGTGTTTAATTTATTTTTTGTGTTTTAACATCTTTATTTTATTTGGGCTTGCAGATTCTGCATGCACGTTTGCTTGGGAATCACAGTTACTGTGCAATTGCACTTGACCTGGCCTTCTTTTGCCCCACAATGAACCAGAATCTTTCTTTGGTCGTTGTTGGGTATATGAATGAAAATTACACATTAATTGCACATTAAAAATGTACACAATAAGGTCATGTGACGACGTGAAGTGACGTGACGTGTGGCCAATTATGGTGTCCGTTATTCAGAATTTGTGCTCTGCATTTAAACCATCCAAGTGCACACACACCCCGTGAACACCCACCCGGAGCAGTGGGCAGCCATTTTTGCTGCGGCGCAGTTGGGGGTTCGTGGTTATTGAAGGAGGAAGAGAGTTCATTCCCCCACCTACAATTCCTGCCGGTACTGAGACTCGAACTTCGGGTTACAAGTCCGACTCTCTAACCATTAGGCCATGACTGCCCCCATTATGACAATAATATAGTCATGTATGCATTGCATAATGCATAGTGTTTCTCATACTATTTTAAGTGTGTTTATAGTATGCAGTAAGCAATACTAGTATTTGATCCTGAACATTACCTCAAGGGTCTTAGGTAAGATTATCTTGAATTAGGTTGGAAACGCACTGGCTTAAAGTAATTTTTTTGCATTACTATAAATTCGGATTGTAATGTCTATATTTAGTGAAGGGTTGTGAAATGAGATATGAGATGTTTATAAGATGTTTCTTTTGTGCAAACAAGATTTTTTCGTTGTTTAGAATGACTTGATAGCTTGATAAACACATTTTTGCATATGGTTTGCATTAACGAGAATGTGAGAGCAGAAGATTTAGGGAAACGGACGGGGAATAAGGGAATGTAATTTGGGACATGGGTTGGCTTTGACGTTCAAAGAAACCATGCAGGCCAAATCCAGATTGGTTTCTCTTTCTTGAATTTACAAATCTGATGTTGTGCCTGCATCTCTGCAGTTATTTTCCTCTGTCACTTCTCTCTCATATCAACGTGACTCTAAATGTACTCAATGTTCTCAATGTTTCCGGCAAAATAAGTACACTTTGTTCATAAAGTTTTACAGACTGTATGCTTCTCTGGTCCTGCAAGTCTCACTGGACTCATTTCATTGGTCTCAGACTCCACCTATCTGAAGATTTTCAGCTGCGATACAGAATGTAGAGACTAATGTCTCTCACATTTATTAAATGAATATTAAGGGTTTGCATTGTGCAAGTGTTAGGATTATTATCTTAACAGAAACTGACGGGAAAATTCTACTAGTGAAAAAATATTTTTATTATCTAAATGTTATGTAATTTATCATTTTTTTATTATTATTATTAAATATGATTTCTGTTTAGCTTTAATTTGTTTTTATTTCAGTTTTAATTAGTTTAGTAAGTTCAATTTAAACTTATTTATTTCAAGTTAATTGACAAGGCAGAGCTTTCAAGATTCTAATTAACATTAGTTTTTTTATTTTATTTTAGCTTTATTTCAATAGTTTTATTTTTTATATGTTTAGTTTAAAAATTGGCAAATGTGAGTGAAAGAAAAAATTTTGTCACCTACAAGTCCATTTGCAACTTCATATGTAGAGCGAAAACGAAAGAGAAAACGAAAGAGAAAACTAAAAAAAAACCCACATGAACACAAACCACTAATTGATACCTCATGAGACAGGAGTGCATTTGGCCTGCTCACATCACTGCCTGATGGATGTGGCTCAAGAGCACAACCGACAGACCTATATGAACTGACTGATCTTTGGCCAACATTTTAAAACCCTGGTCACTTTTAGATTTAGACTTCTGCAGTTTTAGAAGCCAGAAGCATGAGGACAATTAAGTTATCTTTGTCCTCATGCTTCTGGTTTCTAAAACGACAATACTCTTAATCATTGAAGGCAATTAAACAGGCTTTTTACGGTCTGTTACTATTTCCGCCGTTCTCGCCTACTCTTTTCTCAAGTGGCAGACAGACTGTGCCACATAATCGTGGCCTTGTTCGTGCCAGATTCACAGCACCCGGCATTTTTCTGGCCCACCCCACCACCCACCCCCCCCCCCCCCCCCCCCCCCCCCCCCCCCCCACCCCCACCCCCCCCCCCCCCAACATGCTGTGTACATGCTGGCTTGATTTTAATAGGTGCAATCAAAAAAACAATGCCTTATAATTTCTTTTATGATTGCTTCTTGACCATCATAGCAGCAAGGCATTTAGTACTTGGAGGACTACTGTTGGATAGTCATGCAGAATTTTACATAAACGGACACCAAATTGAAACACTGTTTTTTGCTGTTGAAATGCAGTGATTTATGTCACATCTGAGCTTTTTAGGTTTGCGAACTGGATTTATTAGTGTTGCATGCTAAGGCATGCATGACTGTCATTGCTCATACTTAGGGTTAGTGATTTAACCAAACCCCAGTTATTAAACTTGGGCTGAACTTGCACAGTTTATGCTATGGGCATATATGATTGGACAGTTTGTTGTGAGCTGTTACTTTTCTGAGTTTTCAAACTTGATTTTTCTCATGGTGGATAAAAAATGGGTAAAAAAATCCCATAGACTGACATTGATATAGGGACTAAAGCCATATCTTAGAACAAGAATATCATATAGGCAACTTTACACAGCCAAGTTAAGGCTGCTCAGTGTCTGCTCAAAATTCTGCGTAAGGATGTAATGCTACATAAAAGCCAGATTAAATTATGTCTGCTTTGACCCACCTCAACCCCTAGTATCAATGTATAGAGTTATAACTGCTGTGTAAATGCATTTATGCCACCTCTGAGCAGCATTTAAGTTTGTGTAAAGAACCTAAATACCACATGCACTGTAAATTCAGCATTCGACACTTGGGATGGGCTCTTCTGACTTGGGCAATAAATAACAAATGAGTAACCACCCAAAATACCTTAGCAATAGGGTTGGGTATCGTTTTTTTTTTTTTTCGATATCGGTGCCAAATCAATACTTTTAAAATAGTTCCGGTGCCTAAACGGTGCCTGAACCGATACTTACTTCAAAAAAAATTCCCCAAAACATTATGGATTGGCCATTATGGAGCGCTATAAACACATGTATTGTCTGTTTCATTCATACTGGAAGCCAGAGGGGGCCCTCGCATATAAATTGACATATCTAGTCATAGAAGTAGCGGAACTCATGACTAGTGGTCGACCGATATATCTGCCTATATTTGGCATTTTTCAAATATCGGCATCGGCCGATAAGTTTTTCTGCTTGGCCGATGTGTTCGAGGCGGGACTTTTGATTTGACAGGCTGCGAAATGACGTACCAGAGCACACAGTGCTCAATTCTCCCTCTTCATTGTTTGCTGTGTCGGGTTAACGTTATGCTAATACAGATAGAATCTGTTACTAATCAGAAGAACTGTGAACAAATGAATTAAACAAAGTATTACAAAAAGTATGATAACGATGCGTTATTATTATTAGTAAATAGGCACACATTATACTACTTCGATTACGTAGATCCGTGCGAATTGAATAAGGCACAGGAGGGAGAGTAAGCTTCACTGGAGACGCGTGATCAACTTTAAAATAGTGATTTCAAACTTGCTGATTATGCATTTGGCACTGTCATATTGTGTCATTTATGCGTGATGCATGTAAAATGAGGTTACCTTGACTTTATTGAAACTATGATTCCCAGCACAAAACTTCCCAGATTACCGAGGTGACCCTATTGGTTACAGTGTTGACTTACTTTGTTTATATATTTTAAAGATCTTATGTGAAAAATACTGTAATAGACTTATAGGGAATCAGAAGTTGTACATCTAAAGTAAAGTGTGTTATTTTACACAGTATTTTTGCTATATTATTTCATTATTTCAATAGTTTCTCAAACGTTAATTAAAAGAAATTAAATGTAATAATTAAAATAAAACTATATCTTCTATATATCGGCTTTATATTGGCCACCCTGCTCTCTAAGATATCGACATCGGCATAGGCTGTCAAAAAAACAATATCGGTCTACCACTAGCCCATATTACAGTAACGGGAACTGCAAGTAGAGTTTTAGCACTGTAGCATATTGAACTTTGCAGAAAACACTGTTAACACTTGTTACCAACAACATTCTTTACTTTTTATTTTTTGAGGGAAAAAAATACTGTAGTGAACTATTGTACTATTGTAACTATTGTAATACTGTAGAGACCGATGCTGTAAGACAGATACTGTAAATTACACACAACAGTAAGTAGCATTTTACATCTGTCTGAAATTAGACTGTTTCACTAGTTTATAGCTACAGTTTGGGGTTTAAGCTCCGTTTTGTGTCGATTAATTGTACTAGTTGTTGGATTTCCTATCCTTTTTTTGTTGTTTTTTCTCCTCTGGGTTCTATTTTCTACATAATATTTACAGTATTAATAATATGCATGCAATATTTTATTTCTGATTCATGTTCATTTTATTCATTGGAGAATCATAACACATTTCACTGTATGTTGTGCTGCATGGTTGTATGTGTGTGAGATCAACAGAATATGAATGTAAAATACATTTCATGATGATCAAGTACTAGTTACACTTCTGGCTTTGTGTTGTTTTTTCCTTGACAGTTTTTGAAAATTGTGTGAGTCGTTTATTTATTTTTTATCATTCTTGTATTTCTTTTGTAAAAATGTGTCACATAAATCAAATCAAAAATAATAGTTCTGTAGCTCACTTATAAAACTTTCTATAATTTCTGGTTGTTATTAAAGGAAATACTCTGTGTTTAAAAACTGATTTTGGTATCAGCGTGGAATGTTATGGCATCTTGGCGGGTCTGCATTACAATTATCCCTGCTATTTTAACGTGAACGTGGTTTGATCATATCTTTAAGATCTTTTGATTCTTTCTTGTGCATGTATCTGCCTGCCTTCAGAGACTGTTGGGCCACTTGGAGTTCAGCCAGAGGTTGATCTAGATGTAAATATACTGTAGATCTGTTGCCACATCCTTGTTCATTCCGTGTTGATCTGTGTAAAATTAGTTGAAACGTCAGACTAAATCATCCATGCAGCCCTGTAGTTGGCAAGCATTTGTAGTTTTGTATAACTTCCATTGTTTAACCCCTTTGTAATGTAAAATCTTCTAGAAAAGTGCTATTTAAAGAACTTGTCCACTCAAAATGAAAGCTGGTTATATGGAAAGACATATAGGTTTGAAACAATGTGAGAGTGAGTAAATAATGACAGTAGGGCTGCACGATTAATCGAATGCGATTGTCATGCGCATCTTGTCAGTAAAGCCGGTTCTTGTAAATCAGCAGTAAATCATCACGTGCTTTCAGATGGAGCAGAATTTACTACACATAGCCGTAGTTCACTGACAAGTTATGCAAAAAAATCGCAGACGATTTTATTGCGCGATAATGACAGCTGTTTGCAGAGCTTCTCAGTGAACTACGGCTCTGTGTAGTAAATGCTGCTCCATCTGAAAGCATGTGAAAATACCAAATTTAATAACATATTTTTACTCCAAACTAACTTCATAACATCAGTCGAGTGTTTGTAATAAATCATTCTGTGAGATTATGTGGTTTCTTACACAGAATAAGGCACGCAACAGATTTCATAATATTTAAGCAGTGATAAAGTCATTGCATTAATATATACTTTATTATAATGAAAATTATAACAAGACTAACTCAGATAAACCATATATTGCCATAGCCATGTGTTTATTAGTCACGTTGAATCAAAAAAGCAGTTGAATCTTCTGTTTATTCAGCTGCAGCTATAGTCATTTTCTGGGTTTCTTCTGCGAGGCGTATTTGGAGTTTCAGCGCGAGAAAGCCCTCTGGCCTTTGGATGGAGATTTACCGCTGATCACAAAACCGTGCTTCACTGAAAAGTACGCATGCCAATCGCAGCTTCTGTCGAATTGCGATCTCGATTCCATTTCGATTTGTCGTGCAGCCCTAAATGACAGAACTGTAATTTTGGGGTAAACTGTTCCTTTCAGGCAAATAGTGTTATTTTGTCCACAGATGTAACTCATCACCATCTGCAGTCATAAATGAAAGTTATTTAATAAAAACAGGGCTATTAAATGATTTGTAGCATTCATAGTGCATCATTAATCTCAGGTTGTTTCAGTAGATTCACTTTTAGTCCATATTTGTGGGCGCTGTGCACTCATAGCACTTTGGCCCTGTTTAAATCTGTTTGGTGTATTTGTGGTTTTGGCCTCTGGTTGGTCTTGTGAAACCGAAAAATATGTTCGCTGGAAGAGAGCGTCCCACATCTTCAATAAACCCATTGTGGGAAGAAAGCAGAGGAGTCAAGGTTCTCATCCAGAGGCATTGAATAGCCCTGTTAATGAGGCTCTGTGTGTGAGAGAGAAAGAGAATGTTATAGTTTAGGCTTCATTTTTGTTCCTATCTGAATAAGCACAGAATGCATTTGTGGTTCAGGAAGTCTGGACCTTTGGTTATGGGCATGTCCTGTTGTATTTCAAAGAACTTGAGCCAATCATTTGCAGCAGCAGCATGCCTAAATAAAATGGGTCATGCGTCACCTTGCTTTGTAAAAGCTAAATTCATATCTGACTGAAATCTGGTTTATATCGTGTCAGACTATAAGTGTTTTTTTTTAATTTGGAATCTCTCAGAAAATTATTTAGGCTACGTGTATACAAGTGCGTTTTCGTTTTAAAATGCCGTAACTTTTGCTATGGTTACGCCTGTCGTTTACACTACTCCGGCGTTTTCGACCTCGACTTTAAAAGACCCTGTTTTAAAAGACCAAAGCGGAGACTTTTGAAAACAATGGCATGGCTGCCCACATTCGCTCTGCGTATATTTGACGACCGTGTAAACAATAACATCATGCTCATTGTTGTACCTGCATGAATGGTCATGTGACATGCGTTTTCAGTTGTGTGGACTAAGATCGTTTCTGAAACGCCGTGAAAATGCCAGTGTAGACAAGGATCGTTTTCATTTTAAAATGCCGCTTTAAAACGAAAATGCATTAGTGTAAACGTAACCTTAGATTTCTCCCTCAGTTTGTAAAAATGTAAACAAAAATCATAACAACAGTACAGTGCACCTACGGTCAAAGTTCATAGGCAAAGGTATTGCACCAGAATAAACGTTAAAATAATAGATTTAAGTTTTATGTTCATATAAGACTAGTGTGATAAAATCACTTACTAGTTACTAGTTTGCATGGTGCATGCAAATATAACAGAATGTAACTATCTATAAAGTACTGAGAAATTCAATCACAGGATTTGATAATTCAGTTTGTTTTTTTTAGACAAATTTAGACAATTTTACTCAATAGTCTTTTTTTATGTGGAATAATATTGTATAAGCATCTATAAGCTTCTTTTAAACCTCCTGAAATGTTTGTTTTACTGTAAATATAATTTCTGCTTGTTTAAACACAAAATGATGGGAAACCTGAACTTGTTATCTGTGGTACTCTACAAAATGCTGTAGATGCTGTCAATAGGGTTTAAATTGCATTAAAGATGCAACATTCTTTTAAAGGATTTGTTAGGGGTGCTCCGATTGATCGGCTACCGATCACTATTGGCCGATAATCACGTTGGGATGTTTGATCGGCGGTCTCTAAAAAGGCCGATCTCAAAAAAACGATCTCAAGCTGATGATGCTGCCGTGAGAATTTTGGCATGACATGCAGCGGCACCGTCAGTCTCTGTCCGGCGCGGGTAAAATAATTGTAATGCTGAAGGTGAGGTAGTGCTGGGCGGTATACCGGTTCATACCGAATGCCGGTGTTTATTTTTGTTATGATATGAATTTTTTAAATATCGCAATACCGGTGTATGTCACTTAAACAACGTTCGGTACGCGACACTGTTTGAAAGGGAACAGCTGTATGTGTTACTAGGCATGAAATTTCCGAAACTGAAGCTGTAGAACTAATAGAACGTGATGACACAGAAGAACTCATCCATAATATCCACATTGACCGCCACAAATATCCACCGCCCTCTGCCTTCAGCTCCCGCGTCTCACACACACGAGCGTGTCTTTAGCACTAGATTCAGCAACTTTCAGACCCTTTAAGCGGCTTTTTCCATAGAGTAATAATACTGACAAACCTAGCGACTTTTTTGGATAAACCTTAGCTATGGTTCAGTTGGAAAATTTCGCCAGTGCTGTCCCGCGAACACAAGGTCTGACTTTCCCGGAGAAGTGTAACCTCTCTCGGCATCTGTTCTGTGCAGTGAGCAGCAGAGAAGCAGCGCATTCAGTTGGCCGCACCGCAGCCGACACGTCAATAAATGAGTACAAAACGGCGTTTCCTAGCACCTGTCGCTTACGATTGTTTGGAATTATAAATATGAGCAAAGTTCGTCTGTTAATATCACATGCACACTTTTAGTTTGTTGTTTTATTTTTTTTAGGTTTACTCGACGCAAGGCAGTGCGTGCCTGAGACAAAAAAAGTAATATAGCCACACAAACTCTTTAGTGCGATGCGTACAGATTATAAAGAGGTGGGGGGGGGAACCCGCTGTTTAACATGTATAAAGGGGTCGGTTTAGTCATAGTGTGTGGTATTTTTGACATATCAATAATTGACAGAAGAATCGGCTTCTAAGTCAATTAATGCCGTATTCCTCTCTCATCAGTAAGAAACTGGGTAACCTGGTCATGCATGAAAAAAAAAAATACCGTAATGTACCGTGAAACCGGTATAATTTAAAAAAATACAGTGATATAAATTTTTGGTCATAACGCCCAGCACTAGGTGAGGTACATATTTCTTCATTAAAACTTATAAAGTAATTTGAAAACCTTGTGTGAGACGTAATTTCACAAACAGCGTGAGTGAATCACCGCGCGCGCTCTCTCTCTCTCTCTCAAAATACGCAAATGGCTTCAAATCACCACACATCGCGTCTGCACTGTAAAGCGAGCTGCACGCTGCACAGTTGACACAGGAATTGTCACTTGCACAATCGAGGCAGTGTCACATCGTCACTAATGTTTATAAATTGCATTTCTTTTTAATTCTTGCCAGTGTTTAACCATTCAGTGCTCACGTGCTCTCTTGGAGACCGTGCGCTCATGCACACTCGCAGCACACACACATAACACCAGGTTCACATTACTCTGTTTGCAGTGCTTGTATGTGGTGCATATTTTTTCTGCGCTCCTGTTAACGGATGAATAAAGTGTGCACACTGTACACTTATTATCAGCATGACATTTTGCATAGAGAAAATGAATACTTATTTTAGAACCATTATTATTTTTTGCATCTCATTGCTATAATGCAAATAAATAATGATATATTGTTTAAACTGTGAAGTATTTAAGTAATTATACAAAAGAGAAGTATATGTTGTTCTGCCTTTATTTTTATGCTGATTTTAATTTTAAAAAGTGCATTTAATTTTAAAAAGTGCTTTGTTTCCCCTTTTTTAGTTTGACATGTTTTGTCATCTTTTTTTATGTGATTTTAATTTTTTCATTGTTGTTTTCTAGATGATGTGTCTGCAGAAAGCAGCACAGAGTTTCCTGACAGGCTGTCTTTAATGGAGGTGCGCCTCCAAGCACAAGAAGATGAAATAACGCTACTGAAGTCCTCATTGGCCGATGCCTTGCGTAAACTCCGCCTCCATGACCAACAGATACCCCTGCTTAAACAGCAGCTCATTGCTGGTAAGAGGTTTGTTAAAGGAATAGTTCACCCAAAAATGAAAATTTGCTGAAATTATTTTCACTTTCAGGCTATCCAAGATGTAGATGAGTTTGTTTTTCATCAGAACAGATTTGGAGAAAGTAGCATTACATCACTTGCTCACCAGTGGACCCATGCGGTGAATGGGTGCCATCAGAATGAGAGTCTGAACAGCTGATAAAAACGTCACAATAATCCACACGACTCTAGTCCACCAATTAATGTCTTGTGAAGTAATGCTAAATTTCTTTAAATTGTTCTGATTTAAATTTAAAAAAATCTAGATTTGGATGGCCAGAGTTCAGCAGATTTTATTTTTGGTTAATGATTCAGGGTGTTACTATAAAGGCTGCAAAAGGTGGGTGGGATTTTAAATGTATTGCAAAGATTTTGGGTGCATTGTTTTTCCTGAATTAAAGTTATTGCCGTGAAGAGACTTCACTCATGTAAATGTGTGTGTACAGTGAACCCTGCTGCAGCCCGAGTGTTAAATCAGTCCTGTTATGTGGATGGATTCTCTAAACCGTGCAGACTGTCTACAAGCTCACTTGATGGATTTCACCACACATCCAACAGGTATACAGAGGATTCTGGATAGTGTTATTTACTTTAATAAGTAGCTTGAAAGGCACCACAGCAATTTCCTGTCTCAGTACATTAAATGTGGAGTTATAGTACAAACCTGGTTTTACAGAAAACACAAAGTCAGCTCACAGTCACACAGTTATTTGTCAAAATATCTGTCATCTGCAAATTAAATTCAGTTACGTCTTGAAGTTTCAGATATGCTTGATGATACTGAGAAGAAAAGCTTTGTGAAAATCAGTTTGGCCGCCCACACGTTTAATACAAAGAAGCAGAGCAACATTCCTTGGCAAACTGCATATTTGGGACATTCTGAACAGCATCCAGGGAAAAGGGGAGAACAGTGAAAACTGTTATTTGTGTTCATTATAATATTAATGTTACTTTAATGAGATTTTCTCATTTGTATGGTGGAAAATGTCAATTACAGTTCTTCTTTTAAGTTTACTGCAGGTCTGCGTTATTGTACTGTTATGGTGTCGCTTTGTGGTGAAAGGTTGTTGGTTTAAACCCCGCATTGAATAATGAACACTGAACTGGTTCCAGTAGCACTGGATAGTGACAAAAAGTAATGAAAGGAATAATTCATTCATAATTGATCAATTCTGTCATCATTTACTCATCCTCATGTCATTCCAAACCGTATGACTCTTCTGCTGAACACAAAGAAATATATTCAAAAGAACACCTAAAAGTGCCATTTTGAGATACTAAGGCCATTGAGCTCTATACATAAAAAAACAAATAGCACCATAAACCAGTGGTTCTCAACCAGCGGTCCAGGGATGACTGTTGTTTTTATTAAAGAACATACAGTTCTTGAAACTTCTAGAATCATGGTTCATTTAATATATCAATAGTTTCTATTAATAAAGTTTGAAACCAAGCAGCTTTGTCATAATTACAGCAGAAATGCTGAAAATATCTTAGAATACAGTAAATGGAGAGGTCTTTGTATATTGTGTTGGACAACTGGGTCAGCAAGTTTTTTTTTTTAGCAAATGTCTTCTATTTCTCATTCAGTGCTATCATATGGCTTCAGAAAACTTGACATGTAGTGTCCAAGTTGCATGGACTACTTTCATGATGCTTTTTTTAAAGCTTTATAGCCTGAAAAAAGCATTTTGGATATTATGCAATATCTGTGTTTGTGTTCCATGGAAAGAAAGTCATAGATGTTTGGAATAACATGAGGATGAGTAAATACTCTGTTTTGTTTGTGTATCTAGCCATATCTCAAACACAGCTGAAAACGGGGAGGGCGGGGCTAAAACCATTTCCAGCCACAAACCGAGCTCTAGCGACAGGTGCACTCAGACTGAACCATGGATCCCCAATCACGAGACTCTCCCGCTGGCCCTGACACGGGCCATCCAGAGTCTCTCCCTGGAGGATGCATTACCTGAAAGCATCCAGTTCATCGATGAAACCCCGATCAAACTCCGTGGAGAGGAGGGAGATGCCTTTGAAGAAGAGATGGGGAAGGACCAAACCTGGAGCTCCATAGTAGAAGAATCCATCCAGCCCACCACAATCAGAACCCTTCAGCAACAACAGAGCAAAAGCAGCGAGGACAGCCAGGGTTCATGCCCTCAAACGCCAACGTCCTCCTCGCCCGCACCCCCAAAAGAGCCGGCATCCAGCCCACACGGAGGCCCACTCTCCTCCATTCGAGAGGGAGAGAAAATGCTGTGCGTTGACCCCCAAAAGTGGAGTCAAGCATTGGCTGGCTGCTTGAATTCACTGCTTCTGGTTTTGGTGTTAATCCTAACATTAATGCTTACGTTGCTGCACAAACCAAAGTTACAGCTTGTTGGGACAGTTTTGGCTCCCAGATTGAGCTATATTTACAAAGAAGCATGAGTGGATAGTCAAGGAATCAGTGGGAGTGTGTAATTTAGGTCAGCCCTGATTTTACTTGAGGTTGTAGATGTTTGTACGTCAGTTTTAGTATGAAACTTGTTACATTGCCAGTGGATGAACAAATTTAAATAGCTTCAAAATAGACACTGAAGTTCATTTAAACTTTAGTAACATTTCAAGAGCTATTTTTAAAATGCATAACTTTTTAATTGACGTTTAATTGTTTTTATCCAAAGCGACTTGCATTGCATTTAAGGTATACATTTGATCATTATGCATGTTCATGGATTTCCTGGGAATAATTTCTTGCACCGTTGAGCTGTCACAGTAATGTATCAGTCCTTTAGTAATACCAGAGACAGACGTTTGTATCCCTAAGAGTGCTTCAGGCCATGACTGTATTGATGTGCTTCTGGCATTCATTCAATTATTTTAAAGAGAACAGCTTTACATTATTTTTGGATATAGTTAATGCTTTGACTTCTTTGGAAATGCAGATGACAGAGTTCTGGAGATTGTAGCTTTGAGTTTTTAGTAGGAAAGTGACAGCTGACACCAAGTGTTTGTTCAGTTGCAGTGTTGATTTAGCTAAGTTTGCATGTCCGTTACCACAGTTGCAAGAACAGTACAGCATTCCGCAATAATAACTGTCATCTAGAACCGTCGACTCTCCTTCAGGTGAATACAGAACATATGAGATCGCTGCTAAAGCCAAAAAGCTGTCATTTTGACAGGAATGCCTGAGTAGATATGTCAAAACAGCTCCTTGGAATCTTGTCTGTAACATGGTTTTGCAGAAACACAAAAGCTCATGATTGAGGCATTGAAATCATACTAACCCATCATATAATCTCACTTAATCTTATCAACAAAGCAAATCTCTTGATTAATTGACTGATTTATCTGCATGCATGCTTTGGGTGGTCTTTCATGTAAATGTCTTCTTGGTTCCCACAAATGTAATGATATAAGTCGTCTTGTTCCATGTAAACAGTGCTTTACAGATAATTATGTCTCATCCCTTCCTGGTATCCTTGCATGGACATCAAGCAAAAGAGGTATTGGGTTTACAAAGTTATGTGGTGCGGTAGATTGTTTTGCAACAGAGCACCAGGCAAAACTAAACGATGTTTGCATAGTTAAACATTCATGCTTTGTTTAGTTTCAGCGTATGAGGGAAGTAATCAAAATGTGACCAAAGAATGTATGTAAATATGTGGTTTACAAATGTACAGTATGAAATTCCAGAACCCGGTTAGCCATAATTAATTACTAATTCATGGTAAAGTATGAACAGTGTGAGACACTGAACGAGATTGTGTTGACGGAAAGTTAAAAATGACCTATAGTGCCCCCCCAAGCATCTTAACTTACAAGACCATTTCAGATGGTGGTCTGTAACTTGTCACTCTTCTGCTGGATTAGCATTGAATGTAAACAAGTGTGCAGTTTTAATAACATTCCATGCAGATAAACTCTGAAACTATCAGCGTACCATGGACCACACTGGCACAATTTGAATGTTAAATGCATAACAAGTCCTATGCACTGATTATGTGGACATTGGCCATATGTTACATTCAAAATGATGTTAGGAAACACATAGTTTACCTTGTTCAGACTGTTTTCTGCCAATACATTTTTTCTTTAATTTGACTTTTATTGTTTTTTTAACAGGCGAGGATTGATTTTATTAATAAAAAAAAATTGTTATGTCTCTGTATTTGTGATACTCTGTTTTTAAATGTATATAATAATTAATTATACGGTGTATCTCTATATATATGTACACACACACACACATTTGCTTTTATATTACACATTCACTTTTATTTACACTACCAATCAGTAAGATTTATTTTTTCTGAAAAAAAAAAAATATAAATAAGTAAATAAATTATTTTGCAAAAGTGACAGTAAACACGTTTATAATTTTACAAAAGATTTCTATTCCAAATAAAAGCTTTTGAACTTTCTATTCATCAACAATTTTGGCGGGAGAGAAAAAAAATTGCGCACTGTCCACCAAAATATTAAGCAGCAAAGTTGAAAATTGCTGGTAAACACAGGAGAAATTACAGTTTCAAATATTTCTAAATAGAAAACCGGAGTATAAATGTAATAATTATTCACAATATCACAGTTTTTACGGTATTTTTGATCAAATAAATGCAGCCTTGTAGAGCATTATAGACTCTGAAAAACATTTTTAAAAGTCTTACTTTTGAACTGTAAACGCTCAGACAAAACGGAAAATTAGACAAAAATACTTATTTACGTCAAAAAAACACTTATTTTATACACATGTGTGATTATCAAGTACAAGCTTTCTAACTATTGTCTATTTTGAGTCAGATATTGAGTGAACAGTCTAGGTAGTGTGTTGGTCTAATGCTCATTTCGACTACCATGTAAAATGTGCCATATAAAGTGTGACAGAATTCAGCATTATTTAAGAGTGGACAGCCCCCTTTATCAGCTGAGTTTCACTTCTCTATCTGTCACCGCAAGTATCATCATTGATCACATGACCACAGATATTTCCTGTTTCATGTAGCTTTTATTGGATGCCTCTAAGGGTATTCAGAAGAACAGGAAATAGGGCGTGCTAAAGGAAACAATCCCTCAGTGAGCACAGACTCATACTTCTACACACATAAGATCAAATCCATTGTGACTTAAAAATTGCATTTAATCACTGATATCTGATTTATTTGCATGGTTTTGTCTGCATGATTGTGGGTGATTGTGGGTAGTGGGTTTGATCATGTGGGTGCATTTGCATGCTGCACATATCCAAACTTGATGGGACTCTTAAATGAAAACATGCTAAGCACATTCTGTCAGTTCTGTTACTGCATGTTCGCATGCTCATATCTGCATTGATGACTACTTGCATGCGCTCTGTGAATCTGATTTCATGCCGCATGCAGAGAGTAACTAATGTCTCTTCTTGAGATCAGGGTGAGGAGGAACAGTGAGAAAAGCAGAGACTCCCAAGACAAGACCAAACAGCGGCTTTCTAAGAAAGCGACCTCCTCTACAAACTTACTCACACGGTCTCCAAGTCTGGAGAGGTGAGAGACTTTTTTTTTTTTTGTTCAAGCATGCACTTTCACATAGCGGAATATTTCAAAGTAAATAATTTAAGTTCTATCAGCACAATCTATGAGATGCTGTCGGTTTCCACAGAAAATCTGCGTGACTCATCCCTCAGTTTATAGAACTGTACAATGCATGTACAATGGATGTCTGTGGGGCAAGTGTACCAGAGGGTTGCAAAGGATATTTTTATTAAAGCATTTACAATGTTTATTTAATAAGATATGTGTTTTTGAGTTGTAAAGTTGCCTAAATCATCCTTTACTGTGGGTGGAGTTTCCTCAATGTAAACAACACTTTGTAGACGGTTGTTATGTCCATCCTTGTTTGGATATCATGTAAAAAGTTACCAGGTTTACCAGGTTTTATCAGTTGGCCCATTGAAGAAAGGTGTGCAACCCATCAGGCAAAATGTAAGGCACCTAGTATTTCCATTGTGCTTAATTTATTTAATTTAAGTGGGATGAGTGAAAATGATTTAGTGTTAATCGGCAGAGTGCCCACAGATGGTTTTAATTGAGATAGAGAAGGAATCGTTCACCCAAAAATGAAAATTTGCAGAAATTGTACTCAGCCTCAGGCTATCCAAGATGTAGATGAGTTTGTTTCTTCATCAGAACAGATTTGGAGAAATTTAGCATTGCATCACTTGCTCACCACTGGATCCTCTGTCTGTTTGGACTCTCATTCTGACGGCACCCATTCACTGCAGAGGATCCATTGGTGAGCTAAGTGATGTAATGCTTCATTTCTCCAAATCTGTTCCAAATTTTCTTTTTTGGGTGAAATATTTCTTTAAGTTAAAATTACATTTTTCTGTGCATTTCATGGGAACCTTGTTATCATGGAATTTCCTGCAAAATGGGACTTAAATATATCTTATTCTCTTTTAAAATGTATAGCTCAAGTTTGGTTTTCAACATGAAAATAGTTAAAGAAGCTGGCATGATGTTAAAAAAATAAACAATAAGATTTGTGAAAGTTGAACTGAAGGGTTGATGTGACTGCCGTGTTAATGTATATGTATGTATGTTCTATGTTCACTATGTTAAATGATTAATTCACTAATGAATTGATTTGTTTGTCTCCACAGCCGAGCAAAAGACCTTATCTCCAGTACAGGTAACAAGGCGTCTCTCTCGTTCTCTCACCTTCTTTTTCTTCATTCATCTTTTATGAGCATTTCTAAACAGCATTGATCTTAGCAGCCTAGCTTTGTCACAATCCAGGCTTGCATTAGGCCAGTGTTGTCTCATTTTCTACTTCAGTTTCCGAGTAACTTCTGCCTCTTATATAGAGATAGTCAGTTACTTATGCCGTTTACAATGCTTCTTTCTATTCTCATTCCTTGTGGTGTGCTAGATTACTGGAAAAGCTGTCATGTGTTACGAATATAAGACACTTTTAACCTTTCACTCAACATGTAGTCATTGTCTGTTCAGTTTCCCACAATCAGGATTGTCAGGTTTTAATTTCTTGAATCATTTTTTTATTATTATTTTAAAAAATCTGTTACATACTGTCTTTTAATCTCTTACTTCACATATAAACCTATGGATTCAGAATAATGAAACATTGCTCATAGCACGCAATAATTGTCTTGATATTTATTGATGAATGCAGTGAATTTATACACAAGTGCTGATTTGATTGCTGCAGCGGTGGTACTTTAAATGAGATCAATTAGAAAGCAAAACTTCTCAGATAGTTTTTCTATGCTGACCGTTGGCACACTAAAGCAGAGCACACTATCAGCAAGCTAAATCACTCGCTGAGGAATTGCATCTCATAAAATATTTGAATCTCTCCTTTATTTTTTCATTGCAAAAACACAGTTGCACCAGAAATGATTGAATTTAGTCACCCTCACTAATCCCAGCCCATTCTGTGTTTATACACTGCAGTTCAAAAGATTTGTTAAAAGTTTTAAAAGAAGACTCTTTACACTCACCAAGGCTGCATTTATTTGATCCAAAATGCAGTAAAAACAGTAATATTATGTAATATTTTTACCATTTAAAATAGCTGTTTTCTATTTTAACTTATTTTAAAATGTAATTTATTCCTATGATGCAAAGCTGAATTTTCAGCATCATTACTCCAGTCTTCAGTGTCACATGATCCTTCAGAAATCATTTTAATATGCTGATTTGCTACTCAAGAAACATTTCTTATTATTATATTGTTGAAAACAGTTGTGCTGCTCATTATTTTTGTGGAAACCGTGATACTTTGATTAAGACAAATTTCAAAAGGGCAGCATTTATTTGAAACGGAAATCCTCTGTAACATTATAAATGTCTTTACCATCACTTTTGATCAGTTTAAATGCATCCTTGCTGAATAAAAGTAGTAATTTCTTTTAAAAAATCTTACTGACCCCAAACTTTTGAAAGGTAGTGTATCAATACACAGACCCCTTTCAGTAGCATCATGGACCCCAGGTGGAAAACCCAATTCATAACTGAATAAAAATAGATTAGAGAGCAGATTCTGTCTAAATGCATTGAGGTGCAGTGACCAAATTTTAATTACTGTAACAAGCCATTAGTGGCCTCATGTCTAGTCTTTATGTATTTATTTGTTTGTTTATTCATTATGCATGTACAGATGCCGGTTTCCTTCAGCAGTGAGACACAGGAGTGCTTGTGCTCACGCTGGAAAGTTACTCTCATTGGTTATGCAACAGCACTACTCTAGTTTTCTGTCCAGGATGATGGATGTCTGTTTCCCTTTCCCTGCGTGCCAGATATTCACACCACCTTTTCACAGCACTGCATTGGCCGTTGTATTTGTGTGCGTGTGCCGTTTTAATAATTTATTCACCTACACTATTTAATGGCTGGGAAAAGTAAATGGTGGGAAAAGTTATAAATTTGATATGTTGAAATAAGGTGTCCTGACTGACGGGCTCGAAAAAAGACAGATACAAAAATCAATCGTGAAGGTGTGACTTGTTGCCTTCATGAAGCAGTGAGCGTGGGGCCTCTCGGTTGCTGATAACTAAATATGGCATCTCAGAATCGGACTCCTTGTGCGTGTCACATCAGAACTTCATCCGTGCGACATCTATCTGATAACATTGACATAAGGGTCCTTCTGGAGTCATATGTGGTTTAAAATCAAAACCATAAGATGCTTCTGCGGAATATGGGATATTCCCTCTTTCTCTTGTATTAAAACAACTTGTATTATATAAAAGATCCTCGAAGGTCACAGTGATGTTGTGATGCAGACTTTGATTATTAGTTTCTGGCTATTGCTTTTAATTTCATTCTATTGCAGTAGACACACAGATCACTTGCTTGCCTCATTGCTTTTAAAAAGGCCTTTTCCCCCTCAGTGCAGTCCAGAACCAATGACACCGATGAGTCAGAGAGGTGTTCTCACTGGAGCTCCCTGTCAGTCAGTTGGAGTGCAGTTGGGCTGCAGGAATTCCTAATGTGTTTTGCAGCTGCAGAGATGATGTTTGTTTGCGTTTTATCTTTTAACAGGATCTCAGGGGTCCAGGAGAGGAACTCAGAGTAGGTTTCAGTCATGGTTTTCATTCTAACTAATTGTTGCCTGAAAATATTCTTGTATAAAATATTGTATTAGAAACCCTTATATTAATTTTTTTATTTTTTTAAGTGATATAAATTGTATTCTTGAAGTTAACAAATCCAAATTATAGTACTCGTTGCAACTGTAAACATCAGAGTCATTTGCATTTTCATGTTGTGCATTCTCCCATTTATTTTGCTCACAGGTCAGTCAATCAAGATGTTCATCCGTGGGCGACCAATCACAATGTACATTCCTTCAAACATTCTAAACTACGAGGAGCTGAGAATGGATCTCCCCTCACAGAAACTGGATCTGGATTGGGTGTATCCTAGAGCAATTCTTTCATCATTTATTTTTTTATTAATTAATTACATTTTAATTAATTAAAATGAATTAAGTTATAAATGAATTTGCTTTCATATAAATTAAAAGTAATTATAAAATAAAAATGATTGCATCACAAAAAATCCTGATGCATTTTTTTTTTTAAATGTATCAGTTTTATGCCTAATCAGCTGTATTTTTAAACTGATAAATATGCAGACAGTTCCCTTAGCTGTTGACGTATTGAAAGACAGGACATATTCTTCCAATACATAGAACATTACTCATTTAACTCGGCTTATGCTTTCTCAATTTCATATTTTTGGGGAGTATACCCAAGAAGAACAAAATACTTGTTCCCTTGGTTATTTTGGACACAGTATCAATCATCTTTTTCCGAAAATCTTATTTTACCTCACGTTGCTAAGCACCGTGAATTCGATTTCCTTTATATAATGCATAAATATTAGCAAATGTTCCTTGACTTTTTTATTTTCAGCTATGGTTACCGGGGACGGGACTGTCGAGCAAATCTTTACCTGTTGCCTTCTGGAGAAGCAGTTTATTTTATTGCGTGTGTGGTGGTTCTGTATCATATCAGCAACCAAACACAAAGACATTATCAGAAGCACACAGACTGTGTCAGATGGTGAGTGAAGTGGTGAGTTATTTAGATGTGCACCTAATTTCTTTCTGATTATTATGTTCTTACTTTTTTTTTTTTTTACTTGTTGGCATGTAGTCTTGCCATCCACCCAGACAAGGTGCGTGTAGCATCCGGACAGACAGCAGGAGTAGACAAAGATGGCAAGGTGAGATACACGTATAAATAAATCACATTTTACTGATTAACAAGATGTGATGATATCATGTATTTTTCACTTTGACAGTGCAAATAATTCATGTGTTATTTGACAAAATATTGGGAAGTCAAAAATGTGGTCAAAAATGTGTCATGCTACATATAAAAACTATTTTATCTGGCATTTTACTAATTCTATTATTATTTGCATGCATGTAGATTTTATGACCTCATATTACGTTTAAATATTTTTATTTGATGACGCAGAGCCATTACAATTGGCGAATTGCTCTTGTTCCTCTTATGTAAGTTGCTTTGGATAAAAGCATCTGCTAAATGCATTAATGTAAATGTAAATTAACTAGTGAAGGCAAAATGGTGATTAAATGGTAAAACAGTGTGTTATACAATCACAAAAACTTTAACCTAGCGTCTCAAATAAACCAAACAAACAAGCAAACCTCATGTTCATGTTATGAGCCAATTACCCGCGTACGCTTTTTGTGTGTGCATGTGTCTTCGTCAGCCTCTTCAGCCAATTGTGCACATCTGGGACTCCAAAACGCTAGTGACACTGCAACAGATCGGCCTCGGAACATTTGAACGAGGTGTCGGAGCCGTAGCATTTTCCAGTTCAGTGAGTATTCCTCCCATTTTGCATTCTTTCCAGTTCAAACATAGCAGACAGAAAGAATAGACTGTTGTTCACATGTATTAAACATATATAATATAAATATTAGGTTACACTTTATTTTAAGGTGTCCTGTTACAGTGTAATTATACATTTAAATACTGAGTAATATTAATTAACTACATGTACTTACTATATGGTTAGGGTTAGGGTTTGGCTTAGGGTTACTTGCATGTAATTATGCATAGTTAATTGTTATTATAATCGTAAGTACATGTAACATGTGTAACAAGGACACCTTGAAATAAAGTGTTACCAATAATTATTAAATAATGTAAAATAATACTATAATCCAGGATCCAAATCACTTCACAACATTTCTAGACTATAAACATTGGCATGTGGCAGTCTTTTGGAATAGTACAATTTCAATTATAAATAACTAAATACACAAACATAATATTGTGAAATATTATTAGAATTAAAACGGTTTTCTATTTGAATAATTTGTTTGTTTTATTTTGTTTTTTTAATTAATTAATTTTTATTTTTTTGCTTTTTTACTATTGATAATATTAAGAAGCTCCAGAATGATTTATGAGATCACATCACACTAAAGACTGGAGTAATGACTGCTTAAAATTCAGCTTTGCTATAATAGGAATAAAATGCATTTTAAAATATATTAAAATAGAAAACAAAAATTAAAATTGTAATAATATTTTACAAAATGATTGTTCTTGCTGTATTTTTTATGAAATAATGCAGCCTTGGTGAGCATAAGGACTTCTTTCAAAATGTTGGGAATTTTTTTATTTTGACTGGTAGATTTTTATTTTTTTCTTGTTACAGGATGCTGGTACATTCCTCTGTGTGATCGACGATTCTAATGAGCACATGCTTTCTGTGTGGGACTGGAATAAAAACATAAAGCATACTGAAGTCAAGGTGTGTTTACATACACATACACACAAACACACAGAAATGCATGTTCGGTATATACTTTCTACCATTACAATATCTACACGAAGCTACATGGCTATAGCTTACATTCTCATGATTAGTAAACTAGCAATATCTTTTCAAGCACACAGTATTTCCTAATAAAAACTCCAGGTTCGACCCTCCATCATGTCTGAAATAGTCCTAAATTGTTTCACAATGTATTTTACTTTTTAAGATCCTAGTGATTATTTCAGCAGCTCTTGACTGAATATACAGCCAACTGCCTGCGTTCTGTAAAGCCGTCAGTTTTATTGTGGGTGGTTGTTTAGCTCTGTTGGATCCTTTGTCCTAAATATTTATTTCTTCTTCAGCATGAGCGGTTTGAGCCAATATTTTACAGTAGATTGTGAGTGTTTTTAGGACTGGCCTTTTGTATGAAGTAATCTTTCTTCCTCGTGTTTTATTTTTGGGCTGTGCTGCTAATGGATTTAGGAAGTAGTTGGACTTTGAATAGCACAATGCTTTGTCAAGGGAGTTCTGTTTGCTGACTGAGTTAATCTAGATTTTCATCTCAATATGAATTGGTTTATTTTTTTTAAGTCATTTTGCGATAAATATCTACCAAACCGCTCAGAAATTTCACAAGCCTTCAAAATGTATGTTTGGAGAATTTCTGTGGCGCAATTCTGGAAACAATAGTACTGAAAAAAGAAAGATGAATACACAGAACATGGTTGCAGTACAAAATTAAAGAGCCTGAACAATTTAGAAATCATAAGCAATGACAATATCTTCTGCGGAGCTTTGAAGATGTTTTTACAGTTTCTGGATTACACCTTTTAATGCTACAGGCAAATTACAGTCATTTTCTGTCATTAAACTGACATGAGCTGCTATTGCAGCTGCAGATTGTCTGGATGTTTGAAGTTGAATTGTAGCTTTTCTCCTATAATAACACAGAGCCATTGGCACATAGTCATATATATGCTTTGGAAAACCATATGTCTTCACAGTGTGTGTCTATGTATGTTTGTTTCAGAACACTAATGAGGCAGTTTTGGCGGTGGACTTCAGCCCAACAGACACCAACAACATCATCTCCTGTGGCAAGTCCCACGTCTACTTCTGGACCATGAGCGCTGGCACACTGACCAAGAAACAGGGCATCTTTGGAGTGAGTCCATATCTGGCCACCAAGTTGACTGTCCTCCAATGTAAATTTGGTATCATTTCCTTTTTCGTGTATGAAAATGGGAAGACATTTTGTAAATTAATAGCAACTCACTTACAAAAATGTACAATGGTATTAACCATATTTTCATTGAACATGGTACTATATAGAATCAGTTATTTTTTTATTCGTACACTGCCTTTAAAACGTTTGGGGCAGGATTTTTTTTTTTTTTTTATTAATACTTTTATTCACCAAGTATGCATTAAAATTAATCAAAAGTGACAGTAAAGAAATTTATGTTACAAAAGAACTTATTTCTGTAAAATAAAAATCAAATGCACAGCAATTTCACAATAAATTGAGAAACCCAATTTTTTTCAACATTGGTAATACTAGAAATGTTTTCGTAAACACCTAAATAAGCATATTAGAATGATTTGTGAAGGATCTTGTGAATTCACATTGTTTGGTATTCGTTAGTGTTTGTGATTTTGTTCATTGTTTCATTAACAGAAATACAAGAAGCCCAAGTTCGTCCTGTGCTTCGTGTTCAGTCTTACGGGTGATGTGTTGACAGGAGACTCTGAGGGGAACATTCTCACATGGGGAAAATCAGCTGCTGATATCAAAACATTAGGGAAAGGAGCAAAGGGTATGCAAAATGATTTCTTCATTTTTACCTGATAGACTTCCATTTTAAGTATTACTACGGATTCACAATATTAATCACTACTGTATCAGTTTTCATCTAACATTAGAGATTAGATGACCTTGTAATTTTGCATCAGAATGCCAACTCGGTCTTCCAGTGAAACATCTCTGGTGACGTATTTCGCCCAATCATCTACCTCAATCTAATCAACAACCGTAGAGTCCCCGCCCTACAATTTTTATATTAAATAATCAGTTTCACTTGGTTGTATGTTAAAATACGAAAGAAATTATGTGACGTTACTTCCTAACATGCAATTTTAAGTTTCTTGTTCTCGTACTTTAAAGGGTACCTATTATGTCTTTTTACAAAGTCTTGATTTTGTTTTGGGGGTGTACTAGAACATGCTCTCATGCTTGGTGGTTCGAAAAACGCATTATTTTTCACATAATTTACATTATTAAACTACCTTTCTCCCCAGCCTGGCACAAACAGCTCGATTAGTTCCGGTTTTGATGAAGGTCCACCTTCCGAAAAAGATAATGTGTTGTGATTGGTTAGCTGTCCCAGTGCGTTGTGACTGGTGAACAGCTTAGACTGTGTTTCAGTTCTGCAACGCCCCTTGCTCCGTCTTTCAACAAAAGCTTTTTGGCGAATCCGGCAGCACTGTACTCCCTCATGTTGTGGAAGCTGTCCTCAGTAAAATGCGCAGCACACAATAGCAAATTGGGGTTATAATGCTCAGGGACAGAGTTAAAATATAAATTGCAACCCCTGTTTCCTGACATCATCCGCTTTCGGAAGCCCAAACAAAGACGTTTGGGCACAGACGTGAAAAAAACAGCATTTCAGGCGGTCACACACCGGACGAGAAGCGCAGCGTCGCGTCGCGCCACGTCTTTAAAATTCAAATACTTTATTTTCTGTGAGTGTAGGCACACCGGCGGCGCCCAGCTACGTCGTGTTGTACTTGTAAGAATTGTTCTAGACATGCAGAAAATTTGACGCTACAGCACAGCAGCTCTTCTTCTTGGTTTTCTCTGATGCACTAACTCTGCAGCAGCTCTTCTTCTTCATCGTCTCGTTTGATGCACTCACTCAACCAAGCGTTCTAACCACAACCTCGCCCTCCCCACCCCCCAACCATTCGAAATTTCTGTAGGTGGGAATTCTTTGTAATGATATTCCAATGAGCCGCTTTGTGATATCATAAAGCCCGGAAAACAACCGCTGTAGTCCAAACGAGCCGTTCGTTGTAGTTCTTGAAAAGGGATTTTTTAAAAACGAAATATCTCCCTTTGGAGTGGACTTTGAGATTTGTAACTTTCTAGATCTTTTTTATGCCCAAACATACACACTACACGCTGACTAAAATTAAAAAAGTTAAAAAGCATAATAGGACCCGTTTAACATCTAAATAAATATCCATCTTTCATATTTTCACTTATAATGTTGTGCTGATTACATTTATTTGTAGCATCTAAAACGATTCATTTTATTTTAAGGTTTATATTCAAACAAGACAGTATATTATTTTTGGACTTTTAACTACATTTAAAAAAAATGTGTTAAATTGTGTTAATATAGCCTGTATTACTTATTTGATACACAATGGATACTGTCCTTCTTTTCAAATTCACCAGTTTTTCTTCTCTCCCTGCCTGCAGAGACATTTCAGATCATGAAGCAGACGCGCGCTCACGAGGGCAGTGTTTTCACTATGTGCGTCCTGCAGGGTGGAGCTATACTCAGCGGTGGCGGCAAGGACCGCAAGATCATCCGCTGGAGCGCAGACCTGGCCCCTGAAAGAGAGTGTGAGGTGAAACGTGAATCTCTATTATCTTTGAAACTGTGTGTTTGCAGCTATATATGAGTTTATACAATTATAGAGTTTATATATGTCAACAACTTCTTGAATGATGGTCTTTGTTCTTCCAGATTCCTGAGAAATTTGGTGCAGTCCGCACCATTGCAGATGTAGATGGAGAGGAACTGCTCGTTGGCACAACACGAAATGCAATCCTAAGAGGAACATTTTCGGATGGGTTTGTGGCTATTGTACAGGTAGATATATTGGATTTATATGTAAATAATATGCATAGTTTTTATATGCAAGTATACAACAACATTGAATGTCTGAATAGGGGTATTGATGTCAATTAAGAATCGACAATAAAGTTAACTTTCATTTATAAAAAAAAAAAAAACGAGTGTGGATCTTGTAGCGTGCTCCTAAGTGAATCTAAAAAAGTGTATTGAATCGACAGGGTCATGTGGATGAAATGTGGGGTCTGGCCACACATCACACTCAGAACATATTTCTTACCTGTGGAAATGATCGTCAGGTGTGTGTGTGGAATGCAGAGGACCACAAACTGGACTGGTGCACAACACTAGAGGTCAGAGAGGTCACAGGAAACTAACTGTTTTAAAGGTGCACTAGGTTTTTTGTGTGTGTGTGTGTGTGTTTGTGGTGTGTGGCACTGGCTGTATACTACACTTGTACTGACACCTTTTGGTATGGATTTCTGCATTCATGCAATATGCTTGAATAGAGTAAGTAACAACTGAGGTAATTGATAATATGAGCAATTACTGAGATACTTAATTTGAGTCTCACACCCTAACACTAAAGTGCAGAAATCTCTTATGCTCACCAAGGTTGCATTTGTTTTTTATTAAAATATACTGCAAACAGTAACATTGTAAAATAAGTATTACAATTTAATAAGAACTTCATATTTTATATATGAATACCTAAAATAATATAGATAATAATAAATAAATAATTTAATAACTGATATTTTTCTATATTGTTAATTAATGTTATTGCTGGGTGCAAAGCTGAATTTTCAGCTCCTTACTCCAGTCTGATCCTTCCGAAATCATTCTAATATTCTGATTTTGCTGCACAATAATATTTCGTAATAATTATCATGGTTGAAAACAGTTGTGTTGCTTAATATTTTTGTGAAAACTGTGATGCATTTTTAGGATTCTTTGATGAATAGAATAGAAAACAGCATTTTTAAAAATAGGAATTAAAAAAAATAATATAGAGAGAGAGAGAGAGAGTACGCCCCCCAAATTTGAATGGCAGTGTTACTGTAGTCCTAGAGTTTGTTTACACCACAGATATCACGAATAATTCGATTGTGCATATTTTAAACATATTTGGCAGAATTAATATTTCATTTATTTAACTTAAACGTTTATTTTTGGTGCACCTTTAAATATTTTTCCCAATATTATCATAAACACACTGGGGGGGGGGGGGGGGGGGGAAAGTACAAAGAATGAAACATTAATTTGTATCACTTTTAGGAATCTGGTCTGTGTGCTGATTTCAGCCCAAATGGAGCTGTTGTCTCTGTTGGACTGAGTACTGGAAGGTAAAACATTTACAAAACAGTTGATGATAGTTTCCACTTCAGTTTATAGTAAGCTTTTTACAGTGAAATGTTCCCTTTTAATGGCTTTATGATGTTTTTTAAACCCTTATCTATATAGATGGGTTGTACTGGATCTGCAAACCAAAGAAGTGGTGTCCGATTTGACTGATGGCAATGAGCAGCTGTCCGTAATGAGATACTCACCAGGTCAGAGGTCAACAAAATCACAATAATAAAGGGCACATTATAAAACAGAACTACATTTTTTCCCAAAAGTGAACCTTATTACATTTATTAGTAAATGAAAAAGCGATAGCTGTTTGTGGCACATAGGGCATGTTTCAATGTGGCAGCTTTTACCGCATGTAAATTGTTCTGTAGCTCTTATAAGCCTGTTTACGGTCAATAGCTTATATTTTACTGCTTACCAAAACACAGATGGCAGCTTTTTGGCAGTTGGTTCCCATGACAACTTCATCTACATTTACAACGTCACTGAGGGTGGCCGGCGCTATACACGATTCGGAAAGTGCACAGTAAGCCAAGCATTTGGGTCAAGTATTCTAAATGATGCCAAACTATTTAATATTGGTTTGCCGTGGTTGTTTGTTGTTTGTAATGATTTATAGCAGTCTGTTTGTGTGCTAAACACTTCCCTGTATGTTCAGGGGCACTCCAGCTTCATTACTCACCTTGACTGGTCCAAAGATGGAAAATACGTCATGTCCAACTCTGGCGATTATGAAATTCTATACTGTAAGGCTGCATGCTTGAGTTCATGATACAGAAACATATTCACAGAAGACAATGAGTAATATAAATGATAGTGCATTTTGTGCATTTATGTTTGTGGAAAAAGGGGACGTCGCAAGCGGTTGCAAGCTGTTGAGGAACCGGTTTGAGAGTAAAGATCGAAAGTGGGCATCCTATACCTGTGTGCTTGGATTCCATGTCATGGGTGAGAGAAAAACTTTTTTTTTTTCATTGATTAATGTTTGTGTCAGTGTCAAACTTCTTTTTGAGTGGAGGTGGGAAAAAAAACATTGCTATATGCTGGCCGGTTTTCTTTTGATTTGTTCATTTTTAATTTGCACATACACAACATAAACTTTTCTGAATGCAATGAAGTCCAAAATCAACTCTATCTTGCTTTAATAACCAGTATTATTTAACATTTGTGACCAAACAAAACCAGTCTTAAGTCGCTGGGGTTTTTTTTGTAGCAATAGCCAAAAATACATTGTGGGCCAAAATTATAGATTTTTCTTTTACGCCAAAAATCATTAGGATATTATGTTCCATAAAGATATTTTTTTAATTTCCTACTGTAAATATATCAAAACGTACTTTTTGATTAGTAATATGCACTGCCAAGAACTTCATTTGGACAACTTTAAAAAAGATTTTCTCAATATGTGGCTTTTATTTTGCACCCTTAGATTCCAGATTTTCATTTATTCAGCTTTCAGATGATGTTATGCTATCACTCTACAATATCGCAAACTGGACCCTTATGAACTGGGGTTTTGTGGTCCAGTCACATTTAATCATTCATTTACTCTACTTTGTTAAATGTAAAAAAAAAATGTTTTGGGGTTTTGAAAATCTAGTGTTTGTATGTGTTATATCATATAATTATATTATTTATGTTATTATTATGTATTATTTAATCATACTGCATCATGTGTACTCGAGTGTTTATGCATCTGGTGCATGTGCATTAAGTATATTCCCCAAATGTTGTGAGTCCCTAAAGTCCTGTGCACTGAAAGCACGTATATGGGTATGCTGACTGTCTAAACTGTATTGCTGTCTAGGTGTGTGGCTCGAGGGATCAGATGGGACAGACATCAATGCCTTGTGTCGATCACACAGTGAGAGTATGGTGGCAGTAGCCGATGACTTCTGTAAGGTTCATTTGTTCCAGTATCCATGTCCCAAACCAAAGGTCAGTCACTGCCTGAAATATTTGAGAGTCAAAGAAATTATCATTTTGGAATAGAAATAAAATGAAACCTTAAATCTCACTAGACTCAGTATGCTTAACAATGCATTAAACTTTGATATAACAGGCCAGATGTAGTATGTACTGTATGCAGATTAATAATTCACGTATTTACTCTATCAGGTAATATGTCAGGGAAAGTGTTTGTTTATACTGCAAGACATTAATAATTAATTCCCTGATCTCTCTGTCAGGCTCCAAGTTATAAGTATGAGGGCCATGGCAGTCATGTGACCACAACCACGCTCACGCCACTCGTCGCTGCTTTCACACCCTTAATGATCAGTCTAACCTTCTGTCGAGTTCGGGAAAGTGACCCTGCATCCTCCAGTGAGAGTTAAGGTGCGGACTGGAGACCATAAGGCAACCATCTAGCTTCTCCCGTCTTCTGTTGCCTGCCTTCCTCCTAGCTCCGTCCAGAGAACATGGAACATAGAGTGACCAGTAAATATAAAACAGAAAAACCAGGAATCAAGACAAAACATAGAGATATATGTACCAGGAATCAAGAGAGGAACAGGCATGAAGATATTCTAGGAAATGAAACGAGGAGGAAATCTCATTGCACAATCTGCTGTGACATGAAGCATTTGGAAGGTTATGCTAGTTTTTACGAAATATGTCACAGTGTGGTTTTACCATTGAGACTTCATAAATAATGCATCTCCTAATAATTCACTACCTATATTTCTTCATGAACTGACCTGGCCAAAAAGATATTGTGTCTGATATTTGCTTTGTTTTTTTTTTTGTTTAAGAAAGAAAGAAGAAAGAAAGAAAGAAATGTATTTTGCATTCCAAATCAAAAGGAAAAAATGATAAATATGAAAAGCCTAAAGAATTGTGGTGGTCCTAAAAATGTCTATTTTCTTCATGCAAAAACTTACAGTTTCTTTTCTCTCTTTTAATTTTGTGGCCTTGACAGTTTTTGTGAGATTCACACATTTAGCAAAAAAATTGTGAATTTTCCCAATAGCTACATTTCTGCCATTTCTATACATCACGAGAGAAGGATGTACTAAATGAAATTAAATAATCTCTAGTTTTTACATGTATCGTGCTTTACTCCGTGTACTTTCGAGTTTACAAGTGCTTGTTTACTTCATAGTGCTTTTCATATGCTTATTTTAGTCATCTGCTGTGTTTTTTTTTTCTCCAGTCATTAAATACTACATACATAATTGTGTGACATTACATAATTAATCATAAATCATGTCTCTGTGAAGCGTTTTGTTGTGGGCAGTAGGATAATCAGTGCTTTATTTGCTATCAGGAATATTTCCTCTGTCCAAAAATTTCCAAAAGGCTTATCATTTATGGATCAAGTCAGCTTTTCACGGCCTTTTAAACAATGTGAAATTTTGTTCGTTTTAATCAAATAAAAACATTTTAAAGTAAGAATGTTTTGTCTCTGTGTACTTTGTTGTGGAGAAAAGTCTTCTCTGTCTTGCAAAATAATGCTCAGGAGGCAGAGTTCCAGAAGTCAAAATGAGACTTTATTGCAAGAAGACAACAAAGCCGAGATGCCTGCAGAACATCTGAATCTTTCTTTGTCCGGACTACCATCTTTGTACAATTTTTTTTATCAGTCACTGTCCAGTGAAGTGCACAGACCATTCTTTGAACTGCCATTCCTTGTACTTTTCCACAATTGTTTATTAGTTTTCATAATGCTTACTTTCATTGTAGAAAACCACTTGCTAGTCTGTTTTTCAAGAGATAACATCTCTTATCTACCACTTCCCGGGTGCCCAAGGTTGCAGAGGCATATACATTTTAGGATTTCAATGAGTTTTACACACATTATCTATTTCCGCATTATCTCATCCTGTGGCTTCTCACATCTTCCTACTTCCTTCTTCCTTCTGTATTCTCTGTTCATAAGAGCAGTCATATAGGCCATGAGGCCTACATAGACAGTTAGTTTGGCCTTGAGGCCTTCAAATGCACCCAGCTCACATATGAGGCAAACTAACTTTCACAAGCATGCAAAGCAACTTCTTCAGTGGTTTCTATAGGGTAAATAAAATATTAAATCAACGTCAAGTTTCATAACCTAATGTGATTCACAGTGTTGGGGAAAGTTACTTTTAAAAGTAATGCGTTACTCCATAAAAAAAGTAACTAATTATGTTACTTAGTTACTTTTTTATGGAAAGTAGTGTGTTACGTTACTTTTGAGTTACTTTTGAAATCTGGGCAGGGCTTGCTTTGTTTTTCAAATAAAAAGTTATATTTTTGGCAAATATAAAAGCCTTTTCAGTTTTCACGCCAAAAGTGAAATGAATAAGCCTCAGGCTGCAGGGAAAGTAAGTTTACGTCCGTACAGTAGAATGCAGAAGAAGACATTTCAACACACTTCAGCAATAAAAAAAGACACAGATGTTCGTCTAGAGTAATTTGTGCTTATTATTAGTACGGTTGAACCGGATCATCGAAGGTCAGAAGCAAAGACTTTGGTTAATAGAATGGGATTAAATACGTAAAGGATATTGTTTTGGTTAACTTATTATGGGGGGGGGGGGGGGGGGGGGTATTGCAGGTTTTGCTCATATTCTGAGTTGTATTATTTTTATTCATTTTGAGGAATACTGAATCGGTGTTTTTTTTTTTTGTGATTTAGATGAATTAATGCATATTCATATTTCTTTTAGAACTACAGTAACATCTTCTGATTTCCCTCAACGTGGGGACAGGAGAGCTGTCAATCAATAAATTGAAACAGTAACTCAGATAATTCCTTCTAAATGAATTAAGTAATGCGTTACTTTACTAGTTACTTGAAAAACGTAATCTGATTACATAACTCGCGTTACTTGTAATGTCTTACCCCCAAAACTGGTGATTCACTGATTCAGTTTTAGTATTACGAAACGCCACCTACAGGACAATAGGAGCAAGACTTCTTTTGAGAGACTGTGATGCTGTCTGTAAGTCTATAGAGGGAAGTATTGCACCAATTTTCACTGTCCTAACCTGATTCTGGGTTATGTTCGCAAGTGAACATTTCTTATAGTTTAGACGATTTGCTGTCTCATACCTGCAATTTAATTTTTAGTGTAAATGTAATTAACATTTGATAGATCTCAGGGTGTATGTAAAAAAAATAAAAACAATTGTACAATTGATTACAAAAGTAATGCACAATAGTCTCATGGTGCAGCTTTTTATTTTCAAATTGAATGGGAAAAAATAAAGTTTCTGTTTTAATGATGTTCTTTTCAGAATAATACATATAAATCATAAAAAAAGGACATACAATGATAAATGATTTTGATATCTTTATTATCCATTTATGTACACAAATCGTTATAATGATAACAATAATCACTGATGTTCGATTTTGATAAATGAAGTGGGGATAAGCCTCTCCACGTTAACGTGGTGCCACAAAATGCTTCTCCAACAGTCGCATGCTTCTCCTAAGAAAAAGATGGTTTTGCTTCATCTCTCGTAAATGTTTAAAGAGATTATTGACGGACTTCAAGTTTCTGTTTCCGGAGAGTTCCGAAGTGACGTTTTGAGCTTCCGAAGATGACGTTGGAGAAGCGTCTGTGTGTGTGTGCGCGCGCGCGTGTGACAGAGCGGAGGTGAAGAAGAGGAAGATGAAGCAGGGAGCGGAGGATGGGAGGAAGAGTGGAGTGAGAGAGAGAGCGCAAGAGAGAGAGAGAGAGAGAGAGACAGGCTGGCTATCAAGGGCTCGTGTGAATGTCTGAGAGGGGCTTCGATGGGAGTTTTATCGCAGCGCCGAAACAAAGACGCGATTTTTTTACCATCCGGAGAAACATTGTAGCGGAAACTTTAAACTTTTACCCGCCAGAGCGGCAGCGCCGTGCCGGGTCCCGGCTTTGTCTCGCAACGGGGGGAAGTACGCTAGTACACGCGAGGATATAAAGAACCAGCACCTCATTTGGATACACATTTTTAATCCACACAACGAGAGAATCAGTGAAGATAGAGTTTGTTTAGGAAAGTGAGAGAATGGCGGCCAACATGTACCGAGTTGGAGGTGAGTATTATTGTTAAGGCTAACACTAGCAGCAGGCTCGCGGGGGTTAGCATTAGCATTAGCGTGAGCGGCTGTTTCCGCCTTAGTTACAATGAGCGGAATCCCGTTGCTAAGCGAGCTAGGCTAGTTTCGTTACGGCTACATCTGGGTTAACGCAATATTCATTCCTTATGCCTGTATTTAACTTAACTTTCAAATTCACATGGATGTAGAAACTTGCATTGGGTCGCAAACTCTTTCTTTTGTTCTTCGTTTTGGTTCTTCAAGTAATTAGCCGCCGCAAGCGAATGATGAGAGAACCCTTCCCTTAGTGTATTCACTTATGTTGCTTGTGACTCACTTTTTCGACTTTCATTCAAGTTTTTGTCGTGCACGTTGTCTGAAGTGAGCCGTTCTGTCAAACTTTTGACAGCTGGATTATGGGGAGTGTATATGGGGGAGTCTCACAGCACGCGGGATGCAAAGACTTGCAGTTTGGTCGTCTGTTTGAAATGGAACGAGGGCAAATAACTGCTTGTACGGGTATCTGGAAATGTAGACATTTTGAACTTGGTGAACCTAGATTTAGGGTTCGGGGAATTGTTCAGAACAGAAAAACGACTAAAGTTCGTAAGTGGCACTATAAGTTCTTTTATTTATTATTTAATCACAGTCAAATATAGTGCAAATATAAAGCATTATTATACAGTTCAGAATGTGAAATATGAACAACAAAAAGGCAACAAATATGTAAAAATAAAGAATAAAATAAAAATATAAAATTTGGATAGTTACATAAATGTAAAGATCTTCGATTTTTATAAGTTTCGAAGTCTATTGTGAGAGAGTTTTACAAAAGGTAATAATACATTAGTTTTTTTAGCTATTCTTGTCTTGTTAATATAAAACTGCCAAAAATAATGTCGTAATTTAGTTTTTCAGAAAATGTTTTTTTTTTAAATAAAGTAAAATGTCATATGTAAACATAAAGAATAAAATAAAAATATAAAATTTGGATAGTTACATAAATGTAAAGATCTTTGATTTTTATAAGTTTCGAAGTCTGTTGTGAGATAGGTTTGCAAAAGGTAATAATACATTAGTTTTTTTAACTATTCTTGTCTTGTTAATATAAAACTGCCAAAAATAATGTCGTAATTTAGTTTTTCAGAAAATCTGTTTTTTTTTAAATAAAGTAAAATGTGCATATGAAAATAAAGGTAATAAAAAAAAATATCTCAATTTGGATAGTTCAAATGGTAAAGATCTTCGATTTTTATAATTTCGAAGTCTATTGTGAGAGGTTTGCAAAAGGTAATAATACATTAGTTTTTTTAGCTATTCTTGTCTTGTTAATATAAAACTGCCAAAAATAATGTCGTAATTTTGTTTTTCCAGAAAATATGGGTTTTGTTATTAAAGTAAAATGTCATATGTAAAAATAAAGAATAAAATAAAAATATAAAATTTGGATAGTTACATAAATGTAAAGATCTTTGATTTTTATAAGTTTCGAAGTCTATTGTGAGAGAGTTTTACAAAAGGTAATAATACATTAGTTTTTTTAGCTATTCTTGTCTTGTTAATATAAAACTGCCAAAAATAATGTCGTAATTTTGTTTTTCCAGAAAATATGGGTTTTGTTATTAAAGTAAAATGTCATATGTCATATGTAAAAATAAAGAATAAAATAAAAATATAAAATTTGGATAGTTACATAAATGTAAAGATCTTTGATTTTTATAAGTTTCGAAGTCTATTGTGAGAGAGTTTTACAAAAGGTAATAATACATTAGTTTTTTTAGCTATTCTTGTCTTGTTAATATAAAACTGCCAAAAATAATGTCGTAATTTTGTTTTTCAGAAAATGAGTTTTTTTTAAATAAAGTAAAATGTCATATGTAAAAATAAAGAATAAAATAAAAATATAAAATTTGGATAGTTACATAAATGTAAAGATCTTCGATTTTTATAAGTTTCGAAGTCTATTGTGAGAGAGTTTTACAAAAGGTAATAATACATTCGTTTTTTTAACTATTCTTGTCTTGTTAATATAAAACTGCCAAAAATAATGTCGTAATTTAGTTTTTCAGAAAATGTTTTTTTTTTAAATAAAGTAAAATGTCATATGTCATATGTAAAAATAAAGAATAAAATAAAAATATAAAATTTGGATAGTTACATAAATGTAAAGATCTTCAATTTTTATTATTATTTTTATACGTTTCTTTTTTGTGTTCTCATCTTTGAAAGGGGTTCGAAGTCTATTGTGAGATAGTTTTACAAAAGGTAAAAATACATGAGTTTTTTTTAGCTATTCTTGTCTTGTTAATATAAAACTGCCAAAAATAAGGTCGTAATTTTGTTTTTCAGAAAATATGGGTTTTGTAAATAAAGTAAAATGTCATAATATTCTGAATTTAGAGTTGTTTTGTCATGTCCATTTTTAAGTAAAAAAAAATTCAATAGCCTTCAATTGTAAGTTTATGTATGGATTGTGAAAAAATTCTGTGCATGCAGATGTAATTGATAACATAGTTGCATCTTATCCAACTGCAGTTTTTTTGTATATACATTTACCATTAGACTTTGTCCTCTTTACTGTCTATACTGTACACTGTCATGTATGAGCATCTGTTGTCAGCAAGATGCTCCTCGTTGTGCATTGTAATGCAGTTTACCTTATAATAAAATTGTATGTGCGTTAACATCATTGACTGCAGCGTGACATGGTGACCATGCACATTATAGTGCCTTTATTTTCTTAAATCCGGGAATCGGCCATAAATAGGTCACGGCAATCAGGCTATGTTGCTTTAGCAGATGCAGCTGATTGCTTTATCACAATTGCAGATTGAACAGGCAGTGTTTGATGGGAAGTTCTGGAGGAAAAACTCACTTATTACATGCTTGTCAAAATATATTAGAGTTTATGACTCAAGACTAGGTTCGGAGGAAGGTGAAGTCTGCCTCTGCTCACAGCAGTCATTTTAAATGTTTTATACAATTAAGATGCTGGTTATCATGCTATGTAGGATTGTAATGTAATGATGGTCTTTCATAGTTTTCATAGATACTGCAATGTATTTTATTGTGGTGTTTGCTAATGTTTTGGGAGGTGCAGGTTTAGGTCATTGAACTTGACCTCCTATTCTGGCCCCAAGCTCTTGCATCCCTACATTTGACCTCTGTGATCTGAAGCTTTGTGACTAACTGCTGTCGCCTTGCTCTGTTTTTGGTTTACCCATTTGATCAGAGTGTGCTTTTGTTATTCAGTTTCTTAGAATGCATTTGTGATAGACCAACATATCAGCCAATATCTGCTGATTAGTGCTGCACTGATATATTGGCCAGGCTGTATTTTCAGTCGATATTTGGCCATTTTAATAAAATGGTATCTGCCTTTAACTGTCTCTGCTGTATCTGTATCTGCTCGAAATTCTGTTTTCTAAATGCATGTTGATTTTTTTTTAATGATTCTACTGAGCATGTTTAAATAAAAAAAATTAAATACATTTTTAATTAAAATATCATAACTTGACCTTCTGACCTCCCTTCACCAATCATTAAATCCATTTAAACCCTGCCCCTTTCTTATAATAGACTGCTACCTCACATTCAGATCTGCCTCTATTAAATCAACAAGCATCATTTTTTACATCCATTTTACTCTGATGTACATCACAATATGGAATAATAGTCTGTAATTCCGATACATTGCAACTTTACCAACAGCCCTGTCAATGGATAATAAACGGTTTCTGTTTTCATTCTTTTGTAGCGAATGGCTGGGATCAGATCATGTACACAATTTCGAATAGGACATTCCAGAATCACACACAAGTTCTTAATATGAAGTGAAGATCGTCTGATATGCTCTTCTTGCCTGAGTTCAGTATCTCTTAAAGGGTGTATTCACACCAGGAAAGTCCGCGAGTTCACTTGCTTTGGTCCAGACCAAATTAGGGATGTTCATTTCGGTTATTTTTCCCTAACTTACAGTATCAGTAGTATCAATTCAATATATTATTCTAGTGCTGCCACCATTGTCAGCTGTAGTTTATTTAAGTCTGATCAAGCCTGGTGAAGTACCGAAGTACTGGTGTACACCTATTCTAAAAATCATGGTAATCTTCAGGCTATATAATACCTTTACCATAGGGCTGGGCGATATGGACAAAAAATGATCACAATACAATTTTTCATATCAGTTGATATCGATAATTATCACGATAAATATCAAATCTTTATTTCTTTCAAATTTAAAGGCATATTTTTGCTCCCAAGTGAAAGTTGTGGTTTTAAACTACTCTTTATTGTCAGAACATGACAGACACGTCGCATTTCTTAGTTTCTGCATGTTCTAATGAGTGATATTGTTTTAAATCATGAATCAGGTTTGTGTTGCTTGACTTTGATGGCACATATCTTTGGCACAGTTTGAAGTGCAGGCTGCAATATTAATAATATGACAATAATATGACAGTTGACAGTAGTAGGCTAGTAGCTTGAGTTAAGGCCCGTTCACACCAAGGATGATAACTATAAAGATAACGATAAAGATATAGTTCTAAAAATCGTTCTCAATATTAAAGAATAGCAGAGTTCACACCGCAACTATAACGATAAAGACAAAGAGAAACGATATCGTTGGAATCACTTTCAAAACTATTTTTCTCCAGCAGATGAACGAAAAAAAAAATTGACAGCCAATTAGAATCCATCCTGCTGTAACGAGCTCGAGAATTTAAAGCGGCAGACGTGCGTGCGCTTAGAATAAATGGACGATACCGTTCGCTGGTGTGGACGCTAATATCGTTATCGTTCTTGGTGTGAACGGGGCTTTAGAATGCAAATGTAAATTTATGTTCATTAACAAAAATAGTAACATGGTGTAAAAATTGCAAGAACCTTTTTATGGTCAAATTTAAGTTGAGGTTTAAATACATTTAGTATAAATGCACAAATGCTATAGCTGAATCACAAAAAAATACTGTAATTATATGCCATTACTCATTTAATACATCTACATTAATAATATAATACAATTCTGTATGAATATCCCACATTTCTGCCACAATACCATGGTACAGTTAGTGTTACTACAGTAAATCCATGGTAAATGATGGCAATTTGTAGATTGAAAAGCCTTCTGAACTGTGTTTCTCCTGTTTGTCAGCGTGGTTTCATCTGGCTTTAAACTAGTTTAAATCAGAGATGTGTTCTTCGCTGGATCTTACATGGTTGTTTAGTGGTCGCGTGACCGAGGTGATCAAGTGAACGCACCTGCTCTAGTAAGCTCGCGCTGCGCTGTGCTGCTGTTTGAACTTTGAGCCGAGCGGATAAATGGTCCTTGTGGTGCGATTCAGAGGAGTAGCCTATATAACTGAATTCATGCTACATTTTTAGCCACAATTTCGTCATCTTTGGATGACAACTCAAGATTAGTTTTGCTTTTACTTTCGTTGCTGCATCCACACATTTTTTCCTCCTCGTGTTGAGGAAATGGGCGTGTACTTTGACATGCAAGCTAAATGTTGCATGCTGACTGTCATGTTACACTCAGGAAGGACAGAGCGAAGGAGACGCAGGAGAATATTTTCGAACATGGAATTTAATTTAACACACTGGGAACTTCGGAGACACAGCAACACGACGTTTAACAGCAGACAAAGAAACTAGGAATTAGACTCACTATAAATACACAGGACTTGAGGGGAAGACGAGAAAAACCTGGAACTAACGCAACAATGAAAACATGGAAACCACCTGGGACAAGCAAACTAATAAGTCAAATACAAAACAGGGAGATGGAATTCACATGACGGAGGACAGGAAAACACTAGACGAAGGCGGATCAGGAAGCACATGGCGGAGCAGCAGTTCGGTTGCAATGAGCGGAGCAGGGGACTCGGGAGGCCATGGCGGATCCTCCGTGGCCTTAGCCGGCTCGGCCACGGGTATATGACCCCCCCCAAAAAAAACATTTCTTGTGGAAAACTAGGAATTCTGGGGGGCGCTCTGGAGGAACGGGCACTTGAGGGCGCTCTGGAAGGCACTTACGAGGAGCGGACACCGGAAGCGAGCTATGGGGGCTTGGAGCAGGACACTGGAGCGAGGCTCTGGGGCCGACCACTGGGAATAACTGGGATCAGGAGCCCTCACTGGGGCTTCACGGGGGATCCAGGCAGCCATCCATGGGATTAACGGGGGGGAAAACAGGAGCACCTCCGTGGGCTAATACTAGGGAAAAGGAGGCCCTTCCTGGGGCTATTACTCGGGAAAAAGGAGGACCCTTCAATGGGCTGAATAGGGAAAACAGGAGACCTCAAGGGGCTGAAAACTCGCGGAACAGGAGCCCCTCCTTGGGCTTTAACGGGGAAGCCGGAAGACCTCCCCGGGGGCCTTAACGGGGAAAGCCGGAGCACTATGGGGGGGCTGAACGGGGAAGCCGGAGCCATCCAGGGCTTAAAACGGGGAAGCAGGAGCCACTCCCATTGGCTAACGGGGGAGAGGAGACCTACATGGGCTATAATCGGGACAAACAGGGGCCCTCCGTGGGCTTGACTGGGGATCCGGAGCCCTCCGTGGGCTATACTTGGGAAAAACAGGAGCCATTCCTGGGCTGAAACTGGGGATCAGGATCGGCTCCGCGTGGTGCTGGCACTGGAGGGTGCTGGAGGAGCAGGCCAGCGAAAGGGCAGATGGGTCCCGAGCGGGAATCGGAAAACCTCGACACCAGAGGACTGCCTCTTCCAGCCCGAGGGTGGTGGTTGTTGGGAGCTCCGGGGTGATGGGTAGTAATCACGATTCCGGAACAGCGTTCACAAGGGTTTCAACCCTCGAGGGGAAGCTGGCGAGGGAGGGGCGAACGGCACCAAACCGCCCTTGTGTAGATGATCGGGTCACAGGGCTCGCGTTGAAAGCCAAGGGCGAGGGAACCTGCTCGTACTCCATTATAGCCAGGGAGAAAACCGAACACGGAAAAAAAAAAAACACTTTTAAAAAACGGAAAAACAAAAAAAAACTAGGGTTTTGGGTCTGCAGTTTGTCGCGTTTAACCAGGAAGGGACAGAGCGAAGGAGGACCACAGGGAGAAATAATTTTCGAACATGGAATTATGTAACACCAATGGGAACTTTCAGAAAACACAGCCAACACAACGTCTAACAGCAGGACACCAAAAAAAACTAGGAAAAATGAGATCACATTAATACACAGCTTGAGAGGAAGACGCGGAACCAACTGAAACTAATGCACAATTGATTGGGACACACCCCTGGGGAACAAAAATGAAACTAAATTAATCAAATAAACAGGAGACGAAATCACATTGCACGCGGGGACAGGAAACATACATCGTGACACTGACTGGCTTTGCGAATTTATTTTTCTGCAGTTCGCAATGGCTGTTAGATAATCCATATATCGAGGTTTAAAAAAATGTCCAGAGCTTAGTACGCGTTTTTCGGGACCACATAAATCTATTACGATTCGATATGATACGATTTTCAGCCCGGCCTATTTGCCATACAATTATTTAATGAAAAACTGATTTTATTACATAAACATTAAAAATTCGCCTGTTCAATGGATCTGAAATTTTTGTACTGAAATTTTACTGCTATTAGTATAAAAATTACTGCGTAATTCTGACAACCTTAAATTTGTTGGTTGTTACCTCTGAGAATTGTCCATCACCAAACCCACTGTAGCCAGCGCAGGCGTGGGAGGCCTTTGCCCGCTTCCCGCTGCTCTCCAGGTTAACACCAATCCCCTGGCCACCAAGGAAAAAGGGGAAGGAAAGAAAAAAAAGAGAGGAGAAGGGAAGGAAAAGGGGACAATAAAAAAGAAAAAAGGGGGGAGAGGAAACAAGAAAAGGGGGAGAGGGGGAAAAGAAAAGGAAAAAGGGAGGAAGAAAAAGGGGGGGCAAAGCCCTTTATTTTGCCCCAGACTAACTCTCCAATACCAAAGCCTTTATTGTCCTGAGGAGCAGAAATGTAAATAAGACACAGTTCACCATGATTTAATATTTTCTGTTCACTGATACCTGTAGAAGTCATCACAAATTTCAAAATGTTTGTTCCCTTTCAGCCTAGACATTCTGCTAAGTAATTTCTTTTGTGTTCCACAGAAAAAGTAAAATCATACAGGTTTGAACTCGTAGATGTTAATTTATGAGTGAACTATCCCTTTAAATAAGATGGACAATTAAGATGATCACTGCACAGATTTCTTTGATCCAGTTACACAAAAAAGGACAATCACATGCTCAGTAGCACTCAGACAGCTGGATTGAGCCTGGACTGAGTCACAAGCGAAACCTCTGACACTGAGCTTGTCTGAGCATGACTCTCAATCAATCAGGACCATTTCAGCAGCGCTGTTGTTTCCTCACCTGTGCGAGTATTTATGAGTCTGTGGTCAACAGTGACTTACCCAGATGCTACAACCCACAAAACCCCCATTCAAGACCTTCTCGGTCTCTTTGTCTTGGTCATAAGTGCTCTCTAAACGCACAGCTTCCTGTCTTAGTGATACGCAAAGGAGAGGATAAACCGTGAGAACAAAGGTTGTTATCTTCACATTCAAACAAGAGTCATTCTAAGAGGTTACATGTCAAAGGCAGGTGGACAAATACAGATACTCGTGTGTTGTTTGTGCATGAACATAAAGAGGAATGGGACATGATAGAATAGGTAGATAGGTGTGTGTGTGTGTGTGTGAGAGAGAGTTGTCCTGGTACCTTGTACTCAGGTTGGTTGACTGTGTCAGTTGTCGAGGTGGATGTGGTGCTGCTCTGTGCAGAGTCTTTAGAGTCCGAACATGCCCCCGCGTTCCCCGAGTTCTGTGCAGGACCTCAGGAAACCAACAACTAGATACCTTACAAACCCACACACAATTACAATTCTCAGTGAAGGTATGTAAATAAACCACAAAACAAAAAAATTGCAACAAAAATAAAATAAAAACAACAAAAATTCTAAATATTTACAATGACCTGCATGATGATTTACAAAGTCTATGGTGCAAATGTAAACAAAACAAAACAAGAGACAGAAAAATAAAACTTTAAAAATCTAAACAGAACAACAAAACAAAACAAAACCCCAAAACATAAACAAAACAAAAATTAAAATAAATATAAATAAATAAAACAAAACAAAAAAGACTGTGAGACAATTCAAAATTATTTTTTGTGATAAGTGAATGCATTGCCAAGAGATACAACACAGCTAAGTTGGAAACTTTAACCAAGCGTAGTTGCATGTGGAACATAGGTACAGGTTGCTGGTTCATGAAATGTTTTTGCCAGCAGGAAACCTTGGTAAGAGGTTCTTCCATGGCGTGTTTTCTTCTGTGCAATGCAATACCTAAACAGCCTAAACTATCCTAGACAACGCATGTAGAAAATCATTAGATATAACATATTTACACGAAAAATAGTAATGGAACTGTTAAACATCTGTTCAATAAAAAACACGTGGTTTCATAGGGGTTGTCGTTAGAATGTCAACGTAAGGGGGGGAGTTAGCAGCTTCTACTAATTAACTGGTTTGAGATTTAATTAATGTCAGAATATTGTTGTGATTAACAAACATGGCATCTAAGGACTACTTTGCTATGTTTGATCTCTGTTGTTTTGTTTTAATTCCAGCTGTTTGAACTAACTAATATTTATATATTTGATACTTTTATATTTAAATTTATTTTGCAAATTCTCTCCAAACCATAATGCAATACACACTTTGTCTGTCTTTGCTCATTTCGCCACAACACAGACAAAACAACTATGGAAAAATATATCGCAAAGGGGGAGGGGTAATTTTTCCTACTTTAATTTCCAAGACCACTGGTTTGATTGGCTGTGGTACAGACAACTTCAGATGTCTGACAACATAAAGACACAGTGATAGACAGCTCAACTTAAAGGTGCTGAGATAAGTGTGAGGAGCTGACAGTGGCATGACTTTAATCTGCCGTGAGGGTGATCTCTGTACATCAGCCTTGATTTCACTGTGTCTGGCAGACAGAAATTCACTTAAAGAATAAAGAGGCTTTGTGTGTGCGAATGTGAGCATTACCAGGTTGTTGTGATCCTGTTTGCTATGTCCGCTCTCTCTGTTGCAGAGTTTACTGTGAGCTGTCAGTCCTGCCTGGAAAATAGTCCTTGGACGAGGCCTTTGCCGCAGACCCGTCTCACAACCAGACCCAACGTCAGCCTTTTCCTGAAACCATAATGTCGTGATAGTAAGCTGATGCATATGTGGAGCAAATATTCCCAGCTAACAAAAAAAGGTCCCCAGAACATCCTCCAAATGGCAAAGACATCCTCCGGACATTCAAGGGGATATTCACAAGACATCCAGTGACCATTCAGGACATTTAGGGGACTTTTTCGTTTAAGTTCCTTGAATGTGGTCATGTGATTTACCTTTCGGCTAAACACACAGACACACAAGGAATGTTGTAAGGAGCAAAATACGTTTATTTTAATTGAACAATTGAAATGTGCGGTGCTCTTATGTGTGTGTGTGTGTGTCTGTGTGTCTGTGTATCTTGGGTTGTCAGCTGTGGGTTTAGACCGTGTGCAATTCTTACGTTGGCTTCAAAAAAACTAGATAAACAAAATGAACACATTCAGCAGTGTTTTGATGTTATATGTCTAGGAGTATCGTTTGTCCATTGAAAAAAGATTTGAAAAGACTGTTGACAATTTGGATTTAGACCAAGGTCCGAAATCTAGCGCACATATGAAGATATCTACGCCATCCTAAATGGGCTTTTTGCCACTTATAGGCATCTCAGTGTGTATTTACCATATGAAAATTCAATATTTATGTTCAATATTTGTTGATATTAGATACATTAATCATTTCAGCTTTACATGCTAGCTTCGAAAGTGTTCACATAACGGTCAGCAGCCATACACGATGGACAACAGCTTCAGCAAATCTATTAAAAGGTAAACTTTTCATAAAATGTAAACATTATAAGATACACTGTGGTTACAATAACTAATGTCTACAAATCTAAAATTAAAAATACCTTTTCGAACAACTAAAGAGAAAACTCAAGGCCATGTCGGAGGAAATCACAGGGAGGACCGTTAACGGTCTCTACGCAGCTGAGCGTTGCCATGGATGCATGCTGCGTGCCTTAAAGAAATGGCGCACTCGATCCTCGATCAGGGGCAATTTCAATCTCCCAAATTGCGTGTACTCCCAATGGGGGCTATATTATATTAAACTTGTGGTTGTTGCTAGACTGCAAGTGCTATACCAGTTCTTCTTTACAGGGGAGGGAAGCAAGTTCAGGACAAAAGTGTACAATTTAGTAAAAGTGACTTCCTTCACTTTAAATTAAAAACTATTATAAACAAGCAACCAATTAATGTAACTGAACCACCAAAACTGTCTACACACGAAGTTTGGCTCGTGGTATCCCAAAACATTGTTTCAAATGTGAGGTGCAAGTGATTGTAAACAAAAAAAAGATTTTGTTAATATTCATTTCATGTGGATCTTTATTGATATGACAGAACATTTTGGCAATACCAACTGACTCGTCACCAGGAAAATGGTATGTAAGGTATTTATGTTCACCTGCGACTACAAATATGCTTACTGCGTATTCTCATCACCTATTGAACGATTCGCTTCCTCACGTTTATCATTCTAAACATTATTCTTTTAAAGTGATCATTGTTTTAACCCATGCCAGCGTAAACAGTAAAGTCTTTTTAAGGCAATTCCCAAGCGGCAGAAGTGCTAAAGAGATTCAAGTGCGGTGCTTGCGTGCTGGATATACCGGTTCCGTTTTGTTGTGACATGACATTATTTAGAAGGGATTCATTTTATTTGTTGTCGTTACTGTGTTATTTTCCGATTTCTTGTCCCGCAATGTGCTTTTCCATCTCATGTTTTTCCTTGGCTGCATTTCATCGTCGGGACTCTAACATTCTTTAGAGCCCCTGGGATCAACATTATTTTCTGATGTATGGGGGGGAAGGGAATACAATAGGACTAATAAATTGTAGCCTATATTCAAATACTATATTGAAGGGTATCTGTTTTTTGATGTTTAAATGATAGCCTACTGCGAAAATGTCCTATTTTGTTGATTCTTTAGTTACAGAAGCTCATCCTTGCACTTTTTTTCCAGAATTGAAGTTATTAATGTTTAAACATGAAATTCAATTTCCACATGAATTCAAATCTATTTTTTTTAACAATTGTACGATAGTAAAAAAATTATAATTTTCCATAATATCATCTGCACACAAAACAAGCACGTTTTTTGCAAGGTCAATTCCATTATCCACAGTTAAAATCAAGGGATTTTGTTTTTTAAGGGAATAACCACCATCCCTTTAAAAATCAGGGTTGTATATTTTTAGATTTCATTTTACTGGTCAGAGTTGAAGGTCAGATCTGATTATAAAAGGCCACGCATGGGTGACTGGGAATTTGTTGCTATGGAAATGGCAGATGAGGGAAGAAACAGGGACGTTCGCAAACTGGCTCGGACGAATGTCCTCGGAGCGTCTGTCAGTGAATGTTACAAAGCCGGGGGACAGATGGCGGGAGTCCAGCAAATGTGGTTTTATGGGGTGTTTCAATGCCACTATCATGCAGTGTAGGGGGCTTATTTTTTTTATTTTACTGATATTACACTGTTCACTTAATATTTTGTATTTTATATATATTATATATATATATATATCTATATATTAGGTATATATATATTAATTAAAATGATACAACACTTACCATTACGGTCTCCATTGTCACATCAGCTTAAATGATTAACTACATGAAACTAACTAAGTTACTGTGTATGTTATGAAGAAGTTTATAATTCGGTCCGTTTCCATAGGCCATTCAACTAATGTGTAAAAAAGATACTAAACTTTTGATCGTAAAAGGAAATGTATTAAGGCTTACCTTTAGCTAAGATTAAAAATGCCAGGAGTATTGCTCATAGTTAGTTCATGTAACTAATGTTAACAAATGAGACATTATTGTAAAGTGTTACCTACTATATGATATGCTATTGCTCAAAATTGTTTAAATTAATTGAATATGATTATTTATTATGATTAATTACTTTCTTTCTAAATTTACTTGTTATCTGCTGCATATTTACAATTTTATAGACAGGAATTGTCAAGTAATGAGCTCAATTCAACTTACTCAATATTTCACAAACTAATTCGATATATTTAATAATTTCACCTAAAAACGGTTAAAAGCAACCTGCTACACACAGTACAGCACCTGTTCAGTCTGTAAACTGTATAAATGCCCATAATCTGACTCATATCTTCTACATTTTGCTTTTTTTTCTCTTTGCACTAGATGCACAAGTTTTATCAATACAGAGTAAAACCACAGATCAGCATGAGCACCACAGAACAGATATAAAATAGTCAATTCTGCTTATCATGATTTATCTAATTGTAAGGAGTCTTTGCAGTAGAGAATGAATAGCCCTTATCACCTTGAACGGTGAAATGGGTTGATGGAACAGATATGTATCACAACAACACACACATAGACATGCATACACATGCACACAGTTTGCAGTTAGCATGCATGTGAATGGCAGTGTTTGTTTAAAGGGGGGGCAGGAATGCTGCACAATGTGATCTTCTGCAAATCTTATTTTTAACACTCACAAAAGTGATACCAAACTCAGGTTTCTATGTGTTTTCCTGCATCTGTTCAGACAGGTTTCATGATGTTTGTTTATGAACGTGAATTGTGGTGAATGAATGGACGCATATATGATTACACCACTCATTTTGTTGTGTTTTTCTTCTCAATTATTTAACAATACTGCCATTGGTTTAAAAAATAATAATATTTCCTGTAGTAAAGCAACTATGTTTTGTCCTGTTTCAGCCATGTGTCTGGAAACAGCAGCTAAATGAACTTTGGAATGTGAACCGTTCTGTCAGTGTGCGATAAGATCAGATGTGTAGTACATAAATTCTCACCTCACTGTAGGATGAATCCCAGGCGCTGTCTTCCTCTGTGTCAGAGCGCTTACGAGATCTCTTTCTTCCGATGCTGTTCTCACTCTCATCTGAAAGAATAAGAGAGTTCACGACAAGGTATACGAAATTTCAGACACTTAGATATACTGCATAATGCTTTATCCTAAGCCTACCTGGTTATGAAATTTAAACACCAGAGTGATCATTTCATTTATTCAATTGTATTGAATAACAGTATGTAGTATTTGTAATAGTAATATAATATGTGACATAAATTAATCACACCGTGTGATCAAAAACAGAAAAATACATTCCAGACAGCAAAAATTGCTCCTTAATAATCAAACTCATTTTTGACACTGTCTGTAACACTGTTGATTTCCATTGAAACTAAGGCACTGCACCAAAGATAAAAACAGGATACACCAGTGCTCCAAAAGTATGGCCACATTGTTGTGTTTGTTTAAAAGAGACTAGGTGAGACAGAATTTTGAGAAAGTTATATCCCAATCTTTAAATTCATGTTTCCATAATTCATTCGGGACTATCTAGCATCCACTGTTAATACGCATTTAAATTGGACAGGAAGTTAATGATACCGTTAGTTACTAGTGTAAAGTAGTAGTAGTCTGTGGACCTCGGGGTAGTTGCGCCCTGTTAGTTTGGGGCGGAACAGAAAGGAAGGTGAGGGGGCTTCTGCAGCGGGTTCACGGGGGGATGTTCTCATTGGTAATCTCTAGACCGCTGTGTTCTCTGACATCCCTCTCCCACCGACATTCAACCATTCACCAGCAAGCCTGAAAAAAAAAGAGGGGAAATTCTGTTTAACAGTGGGGTGACCGTACAGGTGTTGGCTATTTTCTCAATCATAAAAAAGATACTCATTGTGAGTAGGTCAAACATCTCTACAACACTAACTGTCAACCTTAAACATCAGCGCCATTAGGTTAATCAACGGAATGGGTGACATTAGCAGACACCAGGAGTATGGGTTCATGCAACAGCCAAACCAGGCACAACAGAGTACCTGAGCGGTGGTGATTTCCTCTGTTGTAAAACAAGGCGCCGCACACTGTGTGTGTATGACTAAGCGCAGCAATTCACACGCCAGGGTAGTGGTACTATCGTGAAATAGGAGAAGAAGAATTGTTTTAATAACAAGTTTTATTGGTGTTCTTTGCGCACAGACATATTTCTCGTAGCTTAAAGGAAAAGAAAATGCAGCCTGCGTGAGCATATTAGAGACGTATTTGTATGTATGTGATTAAAGACGTTTTGGTCATTACGTTTCTTAAAGGCGTGCTAGAGGTACTAAGAGGGACAAATTGTCTACTAGTGTTTAAAAACTAATACAACTGTAGATACAGTCTAGTCTATAAAATGTTATATTTGCCATATTGTTGGTAATCATTGAGAACAAAATTTCACCTTTCAAGTAAAGAAAAAATATAACAATGTACACAAAATAATACAGGTTGAAAACAAGATGTCATATGATATGAAATTGTACCGACTTTATCACCAGCCCCTCATTTGAAACACTGCCAAAACAGTGAATAGTGTTTTCTGTATGAGGACAATGGGATTTATGAAAATTTGAAAAAAATATTACTAAGAACAAGAGATAAAACATGTATCTTAAAGCCACTGCCACTGAGCTAAAGAACACAGGCTGAAAGAATTGTGTGTTCCATGATGTCGGGAACAATACAGGCTGCTCACAATTCTGGAAACGTGTCACTGGAATGCAGAAATTTTCCATGCCAAAGCTGTGCTGCAGCGGGATCAGAGTCTTGCCAACATGCACACCACAAGCAAACACCTCTCACTCACACACAGACACACACACTCTCTCTCTCCCTCTCTCTCTCTCTCTCTTCTCTCTCACACACACACACACACAAAAAAAAAAAACCACGTGTAGCGTGGTTAGTCTTCAACTTCTAACTAAAAAATGGTTTGTGCATGCAAATATTTCATCATGAACGCTTCCATGGTTACTAAGATGTGCTGCGCTACAGTATTGTGTGTTTATAAGTGGAGTAAAAAAACCTAAATTTCACTCGTAATCATATTAAGCCCATCGGATTCTCTTCCACCAAGACTTGGAAATTAAACTCGTTCAAATAGTAGGATTTATTGGGACGCAAGATGAGGTTGTTAAATGATGACAGCATTTTCGTTTTTGGTGAACTAATCATTTCAAGTAAATTTGAAATTTTCCATGAATGGATTATTGCTAATGTTTCATCAGCCTATGCATAGGATCCACACATGACCAAGTAAATCTCTCTATAGAGAAAGCACAACGTGCTCAAATCACCTTACCCAGGAAACACCACAAGAGTAAGCTCATAAAACTCAACCATTATTCAGTTTAGGGAGGCAAAGTACGATAGGGATGGACACAGGTGAAAGGGTTTATCGGGGCTCACTCATCAGTTGTTCTTTTCAATGGCGTCATAAATGCCAAAACTTGCACTGGTTTTGCATACATGCTCAAGCTTTTGAAAATGCAGAAGAAAGTCCAATGGATCAAAACCAGTGGCTCAGACTTTCCCATTTATTAACCACATAATCCTAACAACATAGGGATGTAACGATTACCGTTTTGATGATAAATCATGATAAAATTCCCCATGTTTAGTATTACCGTTTCATATTTTAATTATAATTAAAACCGTATTAGATTACCGCGATGTGAACAACTCGCTATAAATAAACACTGTCCAGCATAAAGCACAGTTTTAAATAACAGTCTCACGTGCGCACAGCACACAGAGTATTTTCGTTTTGAGTGAAAACAGGGTGGAAAAGATGGGAGGTTTTAAAAGAGTGCTAAGGGAATTATGCAAATTAATATATGAATGAATTAATTATATAATTGTACCTCTGAAGGTTCTGACTGTCTTCAGAACGATTCGATGGCATTTTGTTTTCATATTCGCTCCATGTAATACCTAAAGGAAATGTTCTTAATCGCAATACTGCTTTTGGGTCACAGAGGTTACGGGAAACAGCTTTTCCATAAGCGCTACCTGCTGTCAGCGAGTGGATTTACAGAGATTTATATTTACATTCAGTCTGTGTGCAGTTTGGCCAAAAAAAAATGGACCGAATTTGCATGCCCTGTTGTAAATTTTGACCGGTTGATGAAAAACAGGCTTATGTGGATTCTACACATTTAAAAAATAAGGTATGTAGTATTATTTATGGAGCAGATAAATATATAATCATTTATTAATCAATTATCAATTTGACTTATATCTTTTCTTTATTTAAAAGCTGAAATGTAAGGTTTACCTTTTTATTAAACTTTTTAAAAGCTTTATTTGAACATCAACATTAGATATTTCAACATGCTATTAAAACTGTTGTCAGTCAAGTTGTCATTTAAAATCCGAAAATCATTGGTAATGTTATTGTTTTAGTGATTATGCAAACAAAAAGTCATTTTATTGTGTTTTTTTTATTTTTAAATAAAAAAACAAGTGGTTTTTCGTGATTTATGTGTCTGACTTTTTTAAACAATCTCCGCACCTTTGAACCATTACTGTGATGAAGTTGGGCCACTATTAATCGTGATAAGAATTTTCATTTACCGTACTGTTCACGAATCCGGTCCGTGCGCCTTCGGACGATGGCCACTGAGGTCACATCTCCACTACATTGACTCTACACACAATACACACAAGGACTGTGAAATGCACTCTGGAATACAGGCCATCTCAATCCATTGCACTTACACAGTGAATCACTGATCACCAGCCGTCAACATATCACACCGCTCACCTGAGAAGCATTAAACACTCTATTAAAAACACTTCTATCAGTTCCTGTTCAAAGATCGCGGTATTGTTCTGGCGTTTAGCCACTTCATCTAGTGCATAGCTGCATACCGAAGCCTAGTGGTCTTGTTCCCTGTTTTCTTTGTTCTTGGCTTGTCGGTTTACCAGATGTTCTGATCAGGCCTGGTCGCCTGGCTGAATCCTCGAGTCTAGCCAAATTGGACACGTTCGCCCTGATGGATCTTTGCCTTTCTATCCTGGATTTCCCCTTTGCCTTGCCATAAATTATGTTTGCCATTGTCTAACCTATGCCTGTTTTTGACCACGTCTCAAATTAATAAAGCCTTGCAGATGGATCCGCACGCTTTCTGTGTTTCATTCTCGTTTACAGAATACTGGCCACACAAGGATCCGCCGCTTTCCAGAGGAAAAAACATTGCCAGGTATGGGGGACCACAAAGCAATATTATTAGCTCTTAAACAAGGCCCGCGTTCGCTGGAGAGCTATATTCAAGAGTATCTAGCCATTGCCTATTACTGTGATTTACCAGACTGTTTTTTTGCGATGGCATTAATCACCCGCTGAGGTCTAAGCTTAGACGCGAGGGTCCACGTTCATAACTCGCTCAGTTCATGGATTATGCTTTATTGACTGTCGGATCTTTATCATTGTTGGGTGTCGCGGAGGAGGAACGTGGGGACACCGCTCTATGGCTGAGATGGCAGCCCAACACAAACCGGGTTCACTTCATTTACTGCATATGTGAAGCCCAAGTCACACCATCTTCGTTGAGCCAAGTCATAGTACAGCTGATTTCTTCGTTGAGGCCAAGTCAAGTCACAGAGATCTTCCTGAAACCAAGTCAAGTACAGTTATCTCATGAACCAAGTAAGTCCAAGCATGTCTTCAGAACCAAGTCAAAAGTCACAAGCTGCATCTTCCTGCACCAAGGTCAAGTCAACAGCTGGATCTTCCGGCCCAAAGGTCAAAGTCAGCCACGGCTGATCTTTCCTGAATCAAGCCAATTTACAGTTGATCGTCATGGGAGTCAAGTCAAGGTCACAGATTCTCTTTCATGAGCCTGTCACGTCACAGGCTGAACCTGCAAGAGCCACGACACAATCTACGCTGTTCATCCAGGTCCGTCACAGCAAAGTTGCTCATTCCCAGAGTCACCGTCAACAGCACAGTTGATAATCAAGATCACAGCACACGCAACAGCACAGTTGATCATCCAGGAGGTTCACGTTCCACACTTCGCAGGATGATTTCATTCCAGAGTCAAGTCACATCAGCAGTGATCAATCCAGAGTCCTGTCTGTGCACCCCAATCCTCAAGACTGTCTTAAGTATCACAGGGGACTGGCCATCCAGCCGTGGAGGACACACCGATGAGGTGTCGGAAAGGCAAGCTGGGTATCCCTAAACCAACGCTTCTTAAGCCATCACAGTTCATGAAACTGTTTTGCACTGTCTGTTCGCTTCCCACAATGGGGACTCGCTTTATGGTTTGATTTGGGCTGGTACACCACCACTGAAACTTAGAGACCGGCGAGCTGGCCACTGCAAGGTCTCCCGACGGTGGAGGGGATGCGCAGGAACCTCCCAAGGGGCCCCGGTGCTGCCTCAGTTCTTGCACGGTGGTTGGCGTCCCCAGCAAACGCACTTCAGGCCTGTTTGTCCAGGTCGAAGGAACCAGATATTGAACTCTCCCCGTAGCCCCTATTGGTACACTGTAGAACATCCAGGAGGGTGGCGGCAATCGCTTGCAGAACAACTCTCAGGTGTGTCAATTGGTGATCCAATTATGAATTCTCTGTCTGTTCTGTTCCGGCCAGGGAGGCCGTTTGTGAACTCTCTATCTGTCCTGTCACGGCTATGGAGGCCATCGAGGAATCCTCATCCTGTCCTGTCACGTTATGGAGGCCGTTTGTGAAAATAATGTCTTGTTTCACAATTATGAGACTGTCTATTTGCCATGTCTGCGATATTGTGTCTAAGTTTTCCCCAGGTCCCACAGTCACGAACAGGGGAGGGGATCCTGGTCGAGTATAGCCCGGGGGGAGGGCTCCCGTTCCCGAGTTAAGCCCAGGGAGGGCTCCGGTTTCCCCGTCTCCAGTGTCGGCTCCAGCCCTGGAGCTCGCTCCAGTGTTGGCTCCAGCCCCAAGGCTGACTCCAGGGCCCGGGCACACGTAAAACGCGACTCCTGGTCCCCGTACCCCTGGAGGGTACAAGATCCTCAGTTCGCAGGAAGGGATAATGTCCCAACCGAGTTAGGCAAGGGTTGGGGGATCCCTGGTCAGCTCCGACCATGGAGGTCTTCTGGCTCTGTCCGGCCTTCCCTGGGGGCTCTGTTTCCATCTGTCAACCTTGGTGTGGCTGCTCCGCTCTGAATGGTCTGACCTCAGTCTCCCAGTCTATCCATTCCAAATCGGAAATGGACCACAGTCCTTCCCCCCACGTTCCGCCTCCCACTCACCACCCTATGGATGGTATGGTTTTGAGCGTCTGGAAGCCGCTCCTGGGGGGGGGGCTCTGTCACGAATCGGTCCGTGGCCTCCGGACGATTCCACTATGAGGTCACTATACCCATTACATCTGACTCTCACACTACACATACTCCGGACTATAGTTCCCATCATCCATTGCACTTACACAGCTGAATTCACTGATCACACAGCCGTCTCATATCACACGCTCACCTGAGAGCCATTACACACTCTATTTAACACTCTCTCAGTTCCTGTTCAGATTGCTGTGTATTGTTCTGCATTTTCCACTCACCTAGTGTTACAGTAGCTGCATTACCAAGCCTAGTGTCTTGTTTTCCTTGTTTTCTTCATCTTGCCTTGTCTATTTCCCCGTGTTCTGATCACTGCCTGTATACCTGGATTATCCCTCGAGTCTCGCACAATTGGATACTGTTCGCCCCTGCCTGAACCTTTGCCTTGTACCTGGATTATCCATCTTGCCTTGCCATCAATATACCTGTTTGCCATTATCTGACCTATGCCTGTTTTTGACCACGTCTCTTGTGAATAAAGCCTTGCAGATGGATCCGCACGCTTCCAGTGTGGAAACTCACCGTTGTTCTGTGTGTGTCTGCTGACATGCTTGCAAACCATGTGAATACACACTCTCACAGTAGCCAAAGGCATATTTGAGCACATTGATGAGCAGAGAGGCTCATCAGATAACAGTTATGTTAAAGCAGACATACATAATTCCAGACAAGATGCAACATGAGCAAAATGTGGAAGCACATGTCATGTCGTCAAACCTTTAAAACAACTTGTTTTAGCCAGTAAAGCCTGTTATCACATAATTAATCCACGAGTGAAACTCAAAATGACAACACAAACTACAATATCCCAGCCTGAAAAGGGCACGTCCAACCCAAAGATAAAAATTCTGTCATGCTCAGAATTATTCCTCCACATGTGGTTCCAAACCTGTCTGACTTTTTGGGAAACATAAAAATTATATTTTAAGAATGTTGGTAACAAAAAACAGTTTGTTGACCTTGACTTCCATTGAAGCCTTGAAACTAATTTTTCAAAATACCTTCATTATTACATTCCACAGAAGAAAAGAAAGTCATACAGATTTGAGGTGAGAGTAAATAATGACAGTGTTTTCATTTTTTAGTGAACTATCCCTTTTAACTTAAAACGCTATGGCTGCGATAAATGACTTTATCTTAATAGTCAATTAATCTGTCAATAATTCCTTCATTAATCAATTCAATCAATATTCCATACCTTGCCCAGTTCTCTCAAGTACAAGTGCAATAATGTGCAATGTGTTTATATAATGTATATATAATGTAAGTTTATACAATATATGCTACACACTGTGATCTGAAATATATAGGTTACAAAATGTAAATTCTTTATTTTTTTTAATTAAATTTGTGTTCATTTAAAACCTAATGATCCAAATGACTTCATATTTTAGTGTTTGGCAAAACTTTTTGAATACTTAATGTTTCAAACAAAACAAAGCAAACAAATCTCCATTAAAGCTAACCAAACTGAGATATCCTCAAAACGAGAGGGTGCGAGGTTTACTTTGTTTTCACATTCAGGTCATAAATATGACAAGATTCAGGATTTCAGAAAAAAAATACTGGTATCGTGACACCCCTACACCACAGACTTCCATTTCTGTCAATGCATTTTTCCTTACAAGCTAAGAGGCAAGTTAAAAAAAACTGCATTCTGTAAGTTTTGCCTCTTTGTCGCCATCTCTGTTTGAAAACCTGAAATTGCAGCTTTTTGCGGAATTATCTTCCTTACATGGGTTGTGAGCCAGCACGGCTCCAGCGCGGATGAATCTAATGTTTTGAGGAGGAGTGTGTGGCATTCAGTCACAGCACCGGTGTGGATATTGTACTTTGCACTCACAGATTCTAGCCTACGTCTTGGAATATATGACCCAATTAAGAATTTTCACCGGATATTGTCATCTGAACAAGTAAGTAACAAGTCTGCCAAGTTTGTTCTGAGCAACTGAGGAAAAAAGCATTACAATAAATCAGGCTACCAATGGTGATTTAATCTAAAAATCGGTTAGCTCATATCACATAAAACCATTCAAATTATTATTATTGTTAAACTTTATTCTCAAATTATTAATGAACAACATCAGCCAATTGCGGAATATGAGTAAGTGAGTGATTAGCGTGTAGGATTGCATTTCTGTACAGTCTAATCTCTAAAATGTTCATACAATCGAAATTTCACCTTAAGAACATTCTTTTAACGGGAGTGCATATGACGCTTGCTACAACCGAACATTATTTTGTGTATTTGAAATGTGTTTATGCGGTTTAAGTTTTAAAAACACATTATTTTCCACATAATGCACATGATTGTTTTCCTCTATGCCCCGCCTTTCTGAAAACGCGTTGATTTTTACAAAGCTCATCCGTCTGAAAAAGCAAGGTGTGCTGTGATAGGCCAGCTATCCACAGTGCGTTGTGATTGGGCGAATACCTCAAACGTGTGACGGAAAAGTTACACCCCTCACCATACTGTGTAGGCGCCTTCCCAACAGGAAACCTTCCTTTTTTAGGGCATATGCCCTTCGAAGGAGTAGGGCATAGGGAGCTCACTTGATGTTTGGAATTCGGCCCCCCCCGTCTTTCCCCCGCCCTTACCCTCTATGAGCATCTCCAGCAGGCCGAGACAAACCCAATCTAAAAACCCATTCAAAGGAGGGCAGTGGTTGCATACAGGGGGAAATAATTCCGGAATTATAATGACTTATACGTCTTTGTAGCGTTGGCATTGGTTATCGCGTCGCGTAAAAATAAAACCCATGTCTGCATTTGTGATCGGAAAAAACGACAAACAACAAGCCAACTCTACACTGCTCAAAACTCGCATTAGAATCATCAGTGGCAAATTCTTTAAATATAAAAAACTTACTTATAGGCTGTGAGGCAGAAGCGCCAGACTGTCCTTGCAAGTTGGAATTGCCCCACTTTTATAGAAGCAGACTTTGTGCCACTCGGACCATTATAGGCTACTGGTTCCGGAAAACGTCATCATCCTCCATGCAAGCACCATGCACCATCTGAATATGGTTGGGTCTGGACTGTTCTGGACAGTGCTGTAAATACAACTTTAACCACTGTTTCTAGTTGTGTACTCTTTTGGAAAGGCACAAAAACCAAAGTAGTTTAGCTTCAAAGAAAAACCCAGCAAACTCACAAAATGGACAGAGGCAGGCACAACAGCATAGGATTAAAGGTAAGATTATCTTATTGGCAGGAACAGGGGGGCTGGGGGTGTTAGGCAAATCGTAACCAACATATGTGTGGAGATTTGTTGGGGGCGTGGTAGAAGAGACGGTTAGGTAGGAGGGGTTGGAGAGGAAATGTGTTAAAGAATATCCTTTGGGTTAGTTCTGTGATCCCCCCCCACAGTTCAGATTCGTTATGCACAAGAGTTGAACAAGCTTCAAAGAGAAAGGAAAAATGAAACTCGCATCTATGAAACCTTTAACCCAAAAAGCAACTATGCTCCACTTCGAAAAACTGGTTTTCTTTAAAATACAGATCTTGTTTATTCCCAGGCTATCTGTAATCAGAAGCATTTTTATAACTGGAATATAATTTAATTTCATCCACACGTGTTTAATAAACACATAATCCTTTCTGGATTACAATCCGCCATCAAAATGATACATTTAATTAATCTAGCTGCTGTGAGAAAAGGCTATAAACGCCACCTGTAGGATCCTCACATATGATAGCCTAGTAACCGGGACAACTTCTTTATGTTTACAGAAGTGAAGTAATGACGCAGTGCTGCTCGAATTTCCCGTGGAAAACCCGTACCACTCACATGTGGAACTTACATATTCTAAGTACCGTTGGAATCGGGCCTCTAAGTGAGTAAGTAAGGCGATAGTTTTGAATGCTGGCTGGTTATGTACCTGCTCAAATATTGATTTCGGATCATTTTTACCAAAAAAAGTTACAGACTGCAGCTTTAAGTTAAAAAGAAATAATTATGTTAGAACACTGACATGCTGCAACAGAGTAAAAGGAGGTCAGAACCATTTAAAACGTCTCATAATACAGATTTGTTAGTACAGACTAGGTTCAGTTGAGCTCAAAATGACATGACACGTGTTCTTGGGCATCTGAATGGCCAGTGTGCTTCTCTCTCCTCCCCGGCCAAGCAGCTGGTCTGCGGGATCCAGAGCACTTCCTCAGCTCAGC
>JADLZN010002065.1:0-141320 GCA_018155175.1 Sinocyclocheilus anophthalmus | reverse complement strand
TATAACAGTGTTAACATTATTGTCTATGTTTTGTTTAGTTTTGCCATTAAAGTTAAAAGAGCTCTCTGTGCTTTATCTGCAAGCTGAGCCACTCAGAGACTGGCACAGGGAGTAATACAATGATCTAAATGAGACCATGGGCATCTGCGAGCCACAGTTGATATTGCTGAACTGTCTAAACAAACGCTTTTGGCGTACAATAACAGGCATTTTGTGAGTATGATGAAGATGCCAAGTTGTAGGGGAGGGGTGAGAAAGATACAGAAAAAAACGACGCCATCATGAGACACTGCAACATTGTAGCAAAGAATAATAGACGCGCTGCGTGTCAAGTGACAGAACTGCGCGTGAAACGCACACATGACCGCGATGGACAAGCCTCATGACCATGTAATGGTTAATGACAGCTGAGGCTGTTTAAACGTTAAAACATGGAATGAAAGTGAAATTCGATAGCAATTAAGTTCTACACTGATCGCTGAGGTCAGATATTACAAAATGACTTTGAAAGTTGAACTTTAAGGTCTTCTGATCGTAAAAGTTGCATTCCCTGTAGGTAAACTGTCACATGTTAAGGTAAAGTTACATTGTCCGTAAGACTTTTGTGTTTATAGTGATAGATGGTGCTTGTTTATGGATGTCTGAGACGAGTAGAGAGTAGGTTCGGGGAGGGGAGTCTGCTCATTATGTAACTGCCGTTTGGAAAAATGTTTTCGTGCTCAGCTTTCTGAGTCTGACATTCCTACAGTTCCAGTGGGATTCGGTTAGACAACACAGCGAGAGCAGATCACAGAGAAACAACGTGCTCATCCTCATCCTGTCATATCGCATGTCGCACTTGTGGAGGGTCTAACAAGGGTTTTATACAAGAGAATGACTTTGGTGAGAACCCCTTTCCGGTAGGAGGTTATTTTATGGTTGTTAAAATGAGTCAAATGAGTTTGAAGGACGTCTGAATAATAATGTACGCTATGTATTATGGGTGTAAGGAGTTGAAGTGTCCTTTAATATGTTTATGCCATATACTTTTTGATACTGTAATAGTTTTTTACTGCAAAACAAAGCGTGCTCATCCTCGTTCTGTCATATAGCATGTTGTATTTAATTCAGGTTAAAGTAGTCTAATATGGGACAGCATAATCTAGTAGTTGTACAGATTCCCTTTAGGCCTTCGGGGAAACTTTTAGTGCATGTGCATGAACCCCTATCTGCAGTATAAGGAAGGAAAAATAATATCTGGGAAGTGTCCAAGAGCAACAGATAGTGGAGGGTACATACATTGATGCAGCCCTGGTTTTTTTTTTTTTATTATTATTATATACTGACTGGACATTGAACCGTAATTAAGACACTTATGAAATATTCTTTTTGAACAAAATAAATCTGGAATCTGCCCCTAATATTTTCGGAAGTGTTCTTGGATAAATAATTTCCGCAAAGTCATTAGTATCAGAGGGTGTGCTGAAAATATCCCAGAATGTCAGATGGTTATTTGTGGGTCTTTTTCCACAGCGTTAAATCATGGTTTATTATTTTCTTGCCTCCTGTTTTCACTAGGGCTTATGTGCAGCCCATGACCGGAAGCCATTGTCAAATTGTTTTGAAAATAATTTTTGAATTGATAAAAAAAAAATATGTACTGGTGTTTTTAAAACCTTTGAAATAATAACAAGCGCCAATTATTGCAGTTAACTGTATTTGTGGAACAAGTTCCAAGCATTTTAAAAGGTTTTCTCCATCACCATTAATGCTAAGAGTGTAAAGGAAATGCATATATTTTAAATGTATAGCCTATTTGATCATTGTACAACTAAAACTAAGTGCACCTTGGCTTTAAGTGATTTTTGTTTTCCTTTTAATTGCACTCATGATTTTGCAGAGCACTATGAAATGTAAGCACCATTTAAAAATGACATTGCAGACTGATGCAAGAAGTGTTATTTATATTTTCCTGAAGGGAAGACATCTAAAACTGTTGTACATACTGATAATGTTTCTTTAATTGTGAGCTTTCTTGTATAATTTAATGTGTTTTGAGGGGAGCGGATGGGGGCTATGGGCCTTGACAATCTAATGAAAGGGATGCGTACGTGATCAAATAAACCTCAATTTCCTTGACACATTTCTCAAGTGTTTCATTGCTGTTTGGTGTTTCTCGCAGATGTTTGGGGTGTTTTTGTTTTTTTCAAATCAGAAAGTCTTTATGCTCAGCCCGGGCCAGCTGCGCTCGCAAGAATTCCAGAGAAAGGCTTCCGTATGGAGTCAATATAATGCCACATTTTGCCACCATATGGACTCTTCCACAGAACAGTTATCGGGATACAATCCCTCCCTTGTGTTTTGTGTGGTGTGTGTGTGTGTGTGCGTATTTTGTCCGATACGATAATGCTTTTATCTACTAATATGACTGTAGTATTCTCATCTCTAATAACAGTTTACCTTCTGTAGATCCATACTGATTTCTCCAGTCAGCGTTGACTGTGTGAAATGGACCTGTAATCCACATTCCTTCCTACTTAACGTAGGCCTACTGAGTTCTCATCTTGTACTGAGTAGGCTACTGTACGCAGGAAAATATCGATATTAGCCTAAAATCTTCGAGATGGCATTGGGGAATCGTTTTAACGTGCTGCCATTAAAACACACAGCGGTTAATAAACTTGTTCTTCTTGATCCCCTTTCCAAAGAGACTCTCGTAACTCCCCGCACCCACCCTTCCACTCTGAGATCCTCCCACTACTTCTCACACTTCTGCTCGTGTACGAGTGAACTTAGTTGTTTTCCAAGACGCGGCTCTGATAAGTTTAACATGTTTAGCTCTGGGCGAAAATAATTTAAGGAAACCTGCGAACACTTTAAGCAGGTGGGTGTTTTCTTCTTCTCGTAATTCTTTTAACTTCTCAAGAAAGGCTTTGTGTAATGTTTATGTTCTAATGACACGAATCAATGAACCTATAATATGACTAACTATACTATAACTAACTATTACGGTTCATAAGGAGAGATGAGCAGCGCTCATGTCTTTGCCTCACTTATTCGATTAATTCTGTTTTATTAGATTAGGTATATTTTATATAACACACTGGTTCCGTTTTTAGTGAAATCAGTTATTAATTGTTTGTCAAATACGTTTTGTAAAATATTTCCTTTTTAAATAAAAAAGCAGGCACATGGTCCTGACATCATCTGTAAAGAATGATTACTTTGCAAGTCCTATGAGTAATATGGGTCTTTTTATACAAGAAATATCAACTCTTGGGCCATGTAGCAACTGAAGAGATGTTCTGAACAATTGAACTCTCAACAGAGTACAAAAATTAAACCATGTATATTATGTTGCAAAATAAACAAACAAACACACATGGTGCACATATGGTGTGTGAAATCCAGATGAGAAAGCAAAATATATAAAGGATTTACAAAATTCCGTCATCCATGGTGTTCAGTCATATTAAGTGATCTCTAAAACAATTGCACTTCATGTTTCTGGTGTGTTGTGATTGGAAAAACAATATTGTCAATGTTAGTCACAATTTAACTCCTGGTTAAACACGTAATGGATTAGTATTTGATGTATTGGATGTGCTATTGTTTAGAAGTCTCTTCAGTCACCATCTGTGGTGTGTTTACTGTTTACTCATTTTCATAGCCGCAGATCATAAATGATGATAGTCTTATCTACAACAGACTTTAAGCCTCTAATTTTCCAGTAGTAATGCACCAATAATCGGAATTGTTGCTTCTTAATGGCCTAATGAATTCTGTTTGATTTGATTTTTATTTATTGTTCATAATCCATTTCTGGTCTTATGAGCAAAACATTTCATTTTTTGAACATGATTAGAGGGTTTAGAGTTTCTCCATCAGAACAAGAAAAGTTGTACTATTTGTATACCTGAATCACAAATGAGTTGAAGGGTTACTGTCTATAAAAATCAACAAAATAATCTAGTTTTTATAAAAAAAAAAAGAAACAGGTTGGGCTGTGGTAGATACTGCACATACTCAAGGTAATGCAGTTTGAGTTTGTGTTGAATCATGTCCTGATGATTCCATTTTCTCTCTCTCCTTCCACTTTACTATCTCCATCTCCTGTAAATTAAAACCCATTAGGGAAGAAAGATAACTTATTTCTACTTTTATACCTTATTAGAAGATGCTATTCAGCCATGCTTAATTGATTAGAACCATTTTGTTTCCTTATCAGATCTAATTGCTAATGGAAACACTTGTGAGCCATTTCTTGTCCAGAATCTCCTGAGATCAATCATGCCAGTCTGGCTTTTGTGTGCTCTGCTTTTTTCACTGATTGGCCTAACAAAACAGGATGGTGAGTCTTGAACGCATTTAACTTGTGAAACTTTTAAAGAGATAGTTCAACAAAAAATTTACATTTGCTAAAAATTTGGACACATCAGGGCATCCAAGTTTGTTTGTTCATCGAAACAGATTTGGAGAAATTGAGCATTACATCTCTTGCTCACCAATGGATTCCTCTGTAGTGAATGGGTGCAGTCAGAATGAGAATCCAAACAGCTGACAAAAACATCACAATAATCCACAACTATCACACGTCTCCAGTCCATCAATTAACTTCAGCGAAAAGCTGCGCGTTTGTTATAAATAAATCCACCACGTCTTCAAATGAGTCTTCTATAATATTGCTTTCTCCAGTGGAAAAAGTCATCTGGTATGAATCAGGAGAGAAATATGCACAGATTAAGCACTGTTTCAAAGTGAAAACAATTCAAAACATTTCTAAAAACATGCGTCACTGGATTTAGATGTGAGAGGACAGCAGGGGATGGACTTTTTCAATGGAGGAAGCGTTTATTATGGATTATTAGGGATTATGGCCAGACGGTTTAAAGTTAAAATGTCTAATGATGGATTTGTTTCTTATGAAAGAAACAAACACACATCTACATCTTGGATGGACTGAGGATGTGTACATTTTCAGTAAATTTTCATTTTAGGGTGAACTATTCCTTTAATGTTAATAAAAATCATATTTCAATTGTTAGTTGAGACCATTGATAGAAGAACTTAATTATAATATGTATCAACAGGGCACCCAGTTCCTATAAAAGAGGTGAAAGTGTATGCAGAGGAAACGGACACATTTAATAATGGTGCATGGGTGTTGAATGTTGCATGGAGAGATGAGTTTGCTGAAAATGATGAATTCAAGAAAATCAGCTACGACATAGAGGTCCTTCGTACTGAAGAGATGAAGACAGTTCACATGTAGTGTGATTTTTTACAAAGCAAATGGAAATATAGGCATACACTGTAAAAAATTATTGTTAATTTAACGGCAAAAGACTGTAAAAATGCTACAGTAAAAACCTGTTAAATGGTAAACGGTAAATTCCCCTACTATATACGGTGAAAAACTGTATTGGACATTACATGTATTGGACATTAATTTTACAGTAGTATACCGTTTTTGGAAGTGAAAAATACCGTATAATTTACAATGAATAACCGCAAATTGACATTCCCAGAATTCCATGTTACATTTCAAATGTGATATTTTTTGTTGAAATAACTATGTTTCTTCTTAGTTTTTTCTTATCAGTTTTGTATATTCGGGTTGTGTGTTACACCTAATGTTGTTGAATTAATGTTTATTGCATTATTTCAGTTTCATGTGTGTTACCATGATGGTGTTTGGTGTTTGTGTGAATGACACTGTGCACCTTCTATATATGTTATTATCTGAAAGCTGCTTGTGATGGGCTTTGGTTCATCATGTGACTTTCTCATCACCACCTGCATTTGGTGGTTATCAGTGTATTACAAAGGTGCAAAACAGATAATGAAAATACAGTATTTAACTGTAAATTTAAGTTAAAACCATAAAACCTAAAACGTTGCTACGATATTTTTTTACGGTAAAATTTCGGCAACCACAGCTGCCGGTTTTTTACCGTAAATTTTACGGATTTTTTTTTACAGTGTACGGTCATTTTTTTCAATGAGAAATAACTTTTTTAGGAAACTATACATGTGATGCCAAACAAAACAACCTTTTATCATTGGAAATGGACCTCACCTATACCGCTGCAGTGCACTTCCCATTCGGTCAGACTTAGGCATCGAGATCAGCATTACATTGGTGAATGGACACCATTATATACGTACAACGGTTTGTAGCCACAGGTTGTTCTTACACTTTATGCATGTGTTATGCAAAAGAGCAGGACAACTGAACAATAACTGAACTGTTTTGCCTATAAAATAACAGGACAAGATCTAAATGCTACAACAACAACTGTCTTTCCTTATGATCAAGTTTTCATGGTTGGGAGTAACATCACGTTCTGTTGCATCATGGAGACAGATTCCAATGTTCCATTGGTTCCATTTCTAAGTCCAATCAGCAACAGGACATACATCACAGAAGAACCAGTTCACTTTGATAGGCCTTCTGAATCCACTTCAGACATACGATGTGGAGTTAAAGGAAACTCTTCAGTATTCCATACTGGCGCTTCAGTATTTATTGGCTGTAAGTCTACGCTCATCCTATTTAAAAGGAATTGTTATTTTTTTAAACCCATCAGTTTTGAAATGTTTTACTGTAAGTTAAATCTTAAGCAGCTGGACTTCATTTTCCATTTGGTGAGGATTAGTCAGAGCTTTTTAAATATTTTGCCCACATATTGGATTTTGGCCACATGTGGGAAATTCCCACCATTTTAACGATGAAGCCACTTGGATGAGTTGGCAAAAGTGTGGTATTTTCTATGGAGGCTGGAAGATAGAAAACCCCCAGTAACAATTACTGTATTCCTTGCATTCATTTATGAAAAAAATTATAACATTATATGCTTACCAGTTCATTAGTTAGAATTAGTAAACATGGAATAATACTCATAAAGCCTCGTTCAAAAGTTTGGGGTCAGATTTTAAAAAATGTTTTGAAAGAAGTCACTTCTGCTCACCAAAGCTGCATTTAATTGATCAAAAATACAGTAAAACAATAATATTGTGAAATATTATTGCAATTTAAACCTTTGATTAATGTAATGAATCCTTGCTGAATAAAAGTATTAATTAAAAAAAAAAACTTTGAACTGTGTATACCAAATGTTAATTTGAGTTTAACTTCACTGGATGCTACAGATCCCCCAGATGACCAGAATCTTACATGTATAACACGGGATCTCAGCTCTGTGGAATGTCACTGGAAAAGAGGCAGAAACACCCATCTGTATGTTAAAAGAGAGACAAACTACAAACTTAATGGAAGGTATCCACATTGCTGAATATATCCGTCTTAATGTACAGTGTGAATTATGCGTGGTTGCTCTCATCATACTGAATTCAATTCTCTGATGCTAATTGTTTTGCTTTTGTCAGAGATTGTAAATTTGGTCAATGTGTCCTACATGCGATGAAACCGGAGGTGACAAACTGGACCCTGATTGCCAAAAATCCCCTTGGTGTGAAGACTCTCACAGATACAGCTGACCCCACACACCGAGGTAAAACTTATTTTAATATAGTTTTATTATCTCTTAAAATACTGCATGGCCTCAACGTTTAACTGAATTTAATCTTCTGTTTTCTTCTTGCACAGTATGGATGAGAGCACCCATTAAAATATCTCATGCTGCTTATGCAAGAGAAGTCACTCTTCGGTGGAGTTGGAATGAGAAAAATTATACTTGGTTTCCAATGATTTGTCAAGTGAAGCTAAATGGAAGCATTTACAATGTTGGTGTCATCAGATTTGATCTTGCATTAAAATTGATAAGCATTCTATTTTTATCTTTCCACTGTTTGACTTACAAGGCCTGTACATGCATTTTCACAAATGTCCACACATTTTCATCTTTCACAAAGAAAACCTTCAGTGGAACGGGACTTTCGTCACTTGTCCTTGTAAATCTGCAGCCTTTTGCTAAATACACAGCTCGAGTAAGATGTGGGTCTTATGAGCACTTCTACGAATGGGGCAACTGGAGTAAAATTACTGAGTTGTCCACTAAAGAGGACGGTAAGTATTCAGAGGATTAACATATTAGAAAATATAGTGTAATTAATTTATATATGTATACAACACTTTCATATATCCACCTTATTGCAAGAACTACAGGTGCTGCAATTTATTCTTAGTTATTTACCTATAGCGGCTAATGAATCGGAAGTCCCACACATTCATAGAAAATAGCTTACTTCTGTGTTTAAAAAATCTGTTGGACAAGAAGTTAATACTGAGCAACTTACAGTGTTCACACAACTTACATTTTACTGTGTCTATTTTTTTCTCTGTTGATGTACTGTAAATAGTTTTAAGGGAAGCCATAACAATATCAAACACTACGTTTCAGACTAACACACAGTTCTCTTTCTGAACTAATTAATGTTTCTGAACTAATCAGATGAGTAAAAATGATTCAGCAACTGCCAGTCAAATTCGAGGAATTTATTGTGACACACTAATGATCTCTCTTCAGTTCCAGAAGCAGTGGATGTTTGGATTCAATATTTTGAACAAAATACATATGTCCTGTGGAAGGTAAGTGCAGTAGGATTTGGCACTGCTATTTTTAGCTTTTCTCTGCACTTTGCAGCTGCAGTCAAACAAATAAAAATGACCCTTTTTAATGTTTTAAAGCCTCTAACTCAACAACAAAGCCATGGGATAATTACAGGATATGAAATTACCATTGGAAACCCCAAAGGAAGGAGCAGAAAAATTGACATAGGACTAAATACGCAGCTGTGCTACAAAATCACCTTTGGGAATGAAACAAGTGATCAAATCATCACAGTCTCAGCGAAAAACTCTGCTGGTCTTTCTCCTCCTTCTACCATCATCGTCCCGAGTAATCCTGGTGAGCATTTAAAGTATATTCAAATGCTGTTTAAACAGGTTGAAAAGGTTGTGATTTAATTAATGATGTTTTATAATACTTTTCACAGACAATGAAGTCAGTATAAGCCATATCAATAGCAGTAATGGTGGCTTTGAAATGTCTTGGGAAGAATACCCCTATTCTACTTGTGGCTATGTTGTTGAATGGTTTCCAACCTACAATAAGAAGCAATGTGATGTAGAATGGGAGAAGATCTCAGAATGTGACAGTGACGCCTGTGACACCTGGAATCGGTCTGGTCAGTTGGGAGCTTAAAGATGAATTATTTGACTCACTTCTGATCTGTTTTTGTTCTGATATTGAATTTGTGCATGTGTGTAATGGTCCATCAGTGGTTCAGTGAGCTGTGGTTATGTTCAGAAAGGGAGGATGACTGCTATTTTGAACAAAATATTTCAATTGTTCTATTTCTCACAGGTATTTTTGAGGCAGTGAGATACACTGTCTCGGTCTATGCCTGCACTAATGATGCACCAAAGCTTCTCAAGAGGAGTCAGTGTTATGCTATTGAGCAACGTAAGCAGTCAAGATTCAATATTTAAAGGAATAGCTCACAAAAAAAAAAAAAAAAGAACATGTTTCATGTTAACCTCACCTCGTCTTTCTTATTGTCCATTCTGCTATTTCTGTTCACAGAACCAGGGAAAGTTCAGAATCTGACAGTTAAAAGCAATGGAAGAAATCTTGAGCTTTCCTGGGACGAAGTGCCCTTAGACCTGCAAAAAGGCTTCATACAAGGCTACAATGTCACAACATTGCTTTCTGATTCTGAAACAGTTATTAACACAATAGTGACAAAGGGTGGGTTCATTCTCTAATTTGACGTCCACTGTTTTTTCTTAGTGTAAAGATTACATTACAAATGGACATACTTTGTGTTTTAATTTTAGAGCATAAAGTTAATTTGAAATTAGATCCAGGCTCCTATACCTTCCGCGTTAGTGCCTTTACATCTGGAGGTGAGGGTGAAGGTGACTACACTACATTCAGAATGGACGTGGAAAAAAACTGTATGTATGAAGATATTTAATTATATATTTTGTATATAATTATAAGATTCAATATTAATTATATAATTGAAAGATTAATGATTGAACTACTTTATTATATTTAATAAGCAAATATAAATAGCATTGATGAATATAGCATTGCACACAATGATAATATTGTGTGCAATGTGACAAAATTTTCATAGTTGACCAGATGATTGCGGCCACTATTGTGGGTTGCAGTGCAGCAGCACTTGTCTTCATTATCATCACAGTCCTTTGCTACAGGAAATGGAAATGGTAAGGACAATTTTCCTGTGTTATGTCATATATGTTTTTCAAACCCCAATATTTTCTATAAATTTTCACTCTTAAAATCCTTCAGGTTAAAGAAACTATTGTATCCAGATATTCCTGAACCAAAACTTGCAGGGAAATGGATTACAAAGGTGAGTCATCAGTGCTTATTCAGCCTCCTTATCATTTCTAACATTCCTAAAATATGTTTTTTTTAAGTAAGTATAATTTGCATGTAAGTATGTGTGTGTGTCACAAGCCAAAAATGGGTCGCAGGTGTGTTCTCATCGTCTCTCAGACAAGTGGGAATCAACTATGTTAAATCCTAACAGTAAAATGCAACAAACCATATACTTGGTCATAGTAAACATAGCAAAATAAATATGGTTATCAATTTTAAAAGAGAAGGGAAATATTTACCAAATATTTTTGTAGTTGACATTAAAGGATGTGTGCATATTAATCTGTCACTTGATAAAATGATCCAATTAGGCAGATTCCAATATGGAAAAGTTGCATGGCATGCTCAAAAGCTATGCAAGATCAAATAAGTTATGACTTATTTTGTGTGGTAAATTATTGGCTTAAGAAATTGGCTAAATAATATTTTGCTACAGTGTTAGCAAATTGTATAATCTGTGACAAACCAGTTAACTGGTCAACAAATGTTTGTTGTTTGCAGGGCATTTATTGTACCCAGATGACCGAGGGGTATATGAAGTGTGAGATTCAAGAGGTCCACAGTTTAGAGCATCCTGCGATGTCAGAAAGTCTACATGGCCTTGACCTCATCAGCTCTAACTCCAAAGTGATTCCTGGACATTTCTACCTGAACATTTCTGAATCTCCAGTTGATGTCTCATATTATCCTGTTGAGAAGCTTACCTCAATTCTTGAAAACCCTTCTTATAATTTGACCATGCCAGAACCAGTTGATGTTGCTCAGATGTCTGATCTTACACTGGAAATGCAGGATGCTTACCTCCCAGCCCCTAACTTTGTTCAGAATAATCTTGTTGTTAAAGACTCGGAGAGCTACAAGCCCCAATCAGCATGTCGTACAAATGTATAGGTCCCCTAGATAGACCAGTGTCGTGCTATGTAACACACACCATGTATATGCCAATTACACCAAATTGTAAACGCCAGTGAATTCATCTTATATATAAATGTATTCTTTTTTTCAACACTCCCAACTCTTGTAAAATGAGTAGTAAAAATGCTTTTTTTTAAATACTGTGATGGAAAAAAAAAAGCTGTGAACTTCTTTAGAACTGCCTCTGTATATCTGATTGTATTTCGCATGGATAATCTTTATTTGCATTATCTATTTGGCACATACTCTAAACATGTGTGACCCCCGTGAATCCAACCCATGACCTTGATGTTGCTAGCATTATGCTTCAGTAGTGCAATAGTTCCCTCTTGTGGCCTAATTAAAGACTTCGATGGAATATAATGACTATGAGGAAAAAAATGTCAAACGTATACATATCTAGATGTTTTGATCGCTGTCTTATTAATGAACGAGAGATTGTACCTAAATACAAATTCAGTTTATGCTTAAAGACATTAAAATTGTGGTTTACACGTATTCACATCATGTACGAATTCATTCAATTAATTGTACACTTTCCAGCAAACAAAATATTTGATTTTGATTCCAAGATAAACTGAAGTAGGCTAATCACAAAATAAATGTCGGATAGTTTCATACAAAACTTCACAAAAAGGGTCGTATGTGTCAACGTAATATTCAAATTTCAAAGAATGCTTGACATGGTAAAATATATCAATTGAATGAGAAATCCTTAAACTGATGCTCCTAAAAATCACTTTTATGGGCGTGAAGGGTTGCCTAAGGGCGTTGCAACAATGAAAAGCTTTCCTTTTGATTGACAGGCAGAACAGTCAATAGAACATCAACATCTACACGAGTTGACCAATGTAAACGTGGTCGGTTGACAACACTGGACTGTGACTGGAGCATTGATGGAAGGAAGTGACGGTAGTACCGGAAGTGATCCGGAGATGGAGGAAGAATGTAGCGGTAGGAGTTCAGGAGCAAATGATTGGAGTAAAACTGTTAATCGTAAAAGAAAGAAAAGTTGTAGACAAGAATCGGGAACTGACAGTGAAAAAGACAGTATGCTGGTACGGACAAGCAAGGAGGATTTCAAGGTACTGATGAAGTTTGCAGATGTTTTTGTGATCAATCCAGTAAAATTGACCAAAGCAATAAAGAAAGCAGTAGGAGATGTAGAGAGTGCCAAGACTATGAGAAATGGGAGTATTCTAATTTTCTGTAAAAATGAAAAACAACAGAAAGTGGCACAGGGCATAAAATCAATGCTAGGTCAATCGGTGAGTTGCACAGTACCAAGTAAGAGAGTTTGGTTAAGGGGAGTAATCTATGGAATTCCAATCGATGTATCTTCCGAATCAATAAAGAGCAACATAAAGGGGGCTAAGGTGACTGAAGTGAAAAGACTAAAATGTGTACGTAATAAAGAGAAAGTAGATAGTCTTTCTGTAATGCTTCAGTTTGATGAAGAAAAAATGCCAGAGAGAGTATATATTGGATATGTCAGCTATGCAGTAAGAGCATATGTACCACCTCCAATCAGGTGTTTCAAATGTCAAAAATATGGGCATGTTGCGGCAGTCTGTAAGGGAAAACAGCGATGTGCTAGATGTAGTGGTAACCATGAATATGGACAGTGTGAGCAAGGGGCACATTTAAAGTGCTGTAACTGTGGAGGCGAGCACAGTGCTGGCTTCGGGGGATGTGAGGTACATAGGAACGCTGTAAAAATTCAGAACGTCAGGATGCAAGAGGGAATATCGTATGCCGAGGCTGTTAAAAAGGTGAAACAGACAGAAGTTGGGCAAGGAAATGGTACAACGGTCCTAATGAACAAGAATAGTAGGCCATCTTCGCAACACAAATTAAATGAAGACTTTCTAAAAGTTGGAAAAGTTGAGTTCATGACTTTTCTAGCTGAGGTAATAAACTGTGCAGCACAAACTGAAAGCAGAACTGAGAGGATAAAAATTAGGGCTGCACGATAAATCGCAATTTAATGCACATCTTGTCAGAAAGCCGGTTCTGTAATCAGCGGTAAATCACCATCACGTGCGGGCTTTCACATGGAGCAGCATTAACTACACAGAGACGTTGTGCACTGACGAGCTGCGCAAAAAATCGCGCGAATATGAACGTGGTGTTGCGCAGCTTGCCTGTGAACAACGGCTCTGTGTAGTTAATGCTGCTCAATTTGAAAGCATGCAGGTGATGGAGATTTACCACTGATTACAGAACCGGTTTTACTGATAAGATGCGTGTTAAATATCGCATGCGATTAATCATGCAGCCCTAATATACAAATCAAATAATCAGGCAGCTGAAAAAACAGCTTCAGTTGAAGGAATCACTCTGAAAAAGTCAATGAAAAACTTAAGGGTCAAATAGCAGATACACAGGCATCATATGGAGGCTCTTAATGGTAATATCAGTTCTACAGTGGAATGCAAGGAGCTTAATCGCTAATGGGCAAGAATTTAAAAAGGTGATAGATGATAAAGAATTCAAACCACACGTAATATGCATTCAAGAGACATGGTTGAAATCACATTTAGATTTTGTAATACAAGGTTATATAACTATTCGAAGAGATAGACAGACAGGTAATGGTGGAGGGGTGGCAATATTTGTAAAAAATGAAATTTCACATAGGATTATAGAAGTGAGTGATGAATATGAATCAATCATAGTAGAGGTGTTTTTAAGAGGACAGTGTATCACGGTGATTAATTTTTATAATCCTTGCAGTAGACTTAGTATGGAAGTGTTAGAAAGTATATTGGGAATAGGTAATCAAAAAGTGATATGGTGTGGGGATTTTAATGCGCACAGTACTCTTTGGGGAAGTGATAACACTGATCATAATGGTACGATAATAGAAGAAATGCTGGAGTTGAAGGGACTGGTGTGTATGAATGATGGTAGAGCTACTAGAATTGATTTGGCTCGGGGTAGCTGTTCGTATATTGATCTAACAATGGTGTCAGAATGTCTAGCAGGGGTATGTACATGGGATGTTTGGGAGGACTACGATAGGAAGTGATCACTATGTTATTTGTTGTAAAATAGGCGTAGATGTTAGTGAAGATTTAGAGGAAAAGATAGGTAGATGGAAATTTAAATCCGCAAATTGGGAAGCATTTAAATATATTACTGATGTTAAGTTTCAAGAGTTGAGCATAAATGAGGAAATGGAGGATGTAGAAAAATATAATGAGAAATTATGTGAAGTATTGTATAGTACAGCTGAAGAGGTTATTGGGAAGAGTAAAGGGGGAAAAAGAAAGAAGACAGTACCGTGGTGGACAGAATTATGTAACAAAGCAATACAAGCCAGAAATAAGGCTTTTAAAAAGGTTAGGAAGACGTTTATATTTGATGACTTTATTTTATATAAAAAAACACAAGCGAATGTGAGGAGGGTAATTAGAGATGCTAAAAAGAATTACTGGAGAAATTATTGTAATTCTATAGGGGAGGAGGTTAATGTCAGTGAAGTATGGGGTATGTTAAGAAAGATGGGTGGTTTTAAGAGACATTTTGGAATGCCTGTTTTAAATAATGGGGAAGGATTAGCTGTGACTAATGCTGATAAGGCAGAAATGTTAGCAGAGGTGTTTGTTAAAGTACATAGCAATAATAATATATCAGAATAAATGAAAATAAATAGAGAACAAGGTATAAAGGAACATCCAAATATTAGGATGGAGAAAGGGCCTTCTAATGAACATCTTGATGTGGAATTCTCACTAAATGAATTAAAGAGAGCTGTTGGAAGAGTTAAAAAAAACTTCACCAGGAAAGGATGAGATATGTTATATGATGTTAAAAAATTTATCTGATTTTTCTCTGAACTTTTTATTGCGTCTTTTTAATAAAGTGTGGAGATCAGGGAGACTTCCTTCTTCATGGAAACACGGGGTTATTATTCCTATATTAAAGCCAGCCAAGAACAAGCATAATGCTGACAGTTATAGACCTATAGCATTAACGTCAAATTTGTGTAAATTAATGGAACGTATGATTGTGTGTAGATTAAACTATATGTTAGAAAGGAAATAAATTATTTCACCACATCAGAGTGGATTCCGTAAAGGACGAAGTACATTAGATGCTGTTCTTAGTTTAGAAACAGACATAAGAAAGGCTCAAGTTAATAAAGAGGTGGTAGTAGACATCTTTTTTGACATTGAAAAAGCATACGACATGCTTTGGAAGGAGGGGCTGTTAATAAAGTTTGAACAATTAGGAATTGAAGGCAGAATGTTTAACTGGATTAAAGATTTTTTACTTAATAGAACTGTTCAGGTAAGGGTTGGGGCTTCATATTCCAGGATATATAAAATAGATAATGGTACTACTCAAGGAAGTGTGTGCAGTCCAGTATTGTTTAATATCATGATAAATGATGTGTTCCAAAATGTCAAAATAGATATAGGAAGATCTCTCTATGCTGACGATGGAGCGATATGGAAAAGGGGTCGTAATGTATCTCATGTGACAAGAGTTATACAATCAGCGGTTAATGAAGTGGAAAAATGGGCTAACAAATGGAGTTTTCGAATATCGGTGACTAAAACTCAACTAGTCTGTTTTGCAAAGAGGAATCATATCCCTGAAATAAAAGTGACGTTATATGGACAAGTACTTGAACAAGTTAAAGATATAAGATATCTAGGAATATGGATGGATTCTAGGTTGACCTTTAAGATACATATCCAGAAGTTGGTAGATAAGTGCAAAAAAAGTAATAATATACTACGATGTTTAACAGGAATGGAATGGGGAGCTAGCAGGAAATCTTTACTAAGAATATATAGTGCACTGATTAGGTCAGCAATTGATTATGGATGCAGAATTTATGGATCTGCTTCTAAATCCTTGATTAAAAAAGTAGAAACTGAATATGTAGTGGAGCTTTCAGATCTTCTCCAATATCAGCCATACAAGCGGAGCTGGGAGAAATGCCTATAAGTTTACGAAAATTGAAATTAACTATGAATTATTGGATAAATGTAAAAGGACATTCAGAATTACATCCAGTAAAGGACATATTGAAGGATTGCTGGGAATATGGGAAAAATAAAATCAAAAGTTTTGGTTGGACAGCAACTAGAGATGCTACGATTTTGGGTATTACAGAAATCTCAGTTAGTCCCTCTGTTGTAATATCGAATATTCCTCCTTGGTTGCTTCCTATGCCTCAAGTAGATTTTCATCTACAACGTATGGTTAAGAATGAGAAAACTATATATTGAGGTTATAAGGAGGTTATTGTTCAACAATATCTAGATCAAAATTACTCTTCAATGCTCCATATCTTCACAGATGGTTCTAAAGATCCTACATCAGGAAAGTCAGCTGCAGCTGTATATGTCCAAAGATTACAAGTCAACATTCAGAAAAGGATAACTAATTTTGTATCAGTCTTTACAACAGAGCTAATAGCAATTTTATTAGCTATTCAATGGGTGGAGGAAGTTAAGCCTAATAGGGTAGTCATCTGTACAGATTCCGTGTCAGCTTTAAATAGTTTAATAAGTGAACAATCAACATCAATAAAGGATTTAATCTATGAAGTACTTATAAATCTTCTTAGGATTCAGTAAATTGGTTTAGTCCTGAGGTTCTTATGGGTACCTGCACATGTAGGAGTAATAGGAAATGAAATAGTCGATAAACTGGCCAAACAAGCAATGAAACATATGAACGTTGAGGTACAAATTCCACTGAGTAAAGTAGAAATAAAAGGAAGAATTAAAGAACACATGAATAAAAAGTGGCAGGAAATGTGGGACAAGGATTTAAAGGGCAGACACCTATATAATATCCAAAAACAAGTTGGCAAAGGGAGAGTATGCTTTAACAATAGAAAAGAAGACATAATAATTACTCAACTTCGAATAGGACATTCTGGTTTAAATCATTCATTATTCACAATAGGGAAACATCAGTCAGGATTATGTACTACATGCAGTGAAGCAGAGACTATTGAGCATGTACTTCTACATTGTGCAGTATATACCAAAGAAAGAGTGGAGTTATTTAAGAAACTGAGAAACATAGGAGTCATTAATTTCACTATATCAAATCTTTTAAGTTGTGCCTCAGGACAGACAAGTATTATGAGAGAAATTCTTAGTTATCTGAAGATAACAGGATTAGAAAGTAGAATTTAAATGTCATAATAATGCTACCGGTTGTTTTATTTATGGAATGTTTTTTATTATTATTATTATTAATATTATTTGATTTTACTTTTATTTTTATTTTTGGTCCTTTTTCCCTCTTTCCCGTTAATGCTTCACACTCCAGTCCAGTTGGTGGCGGTAATACACCATAAGTTGGCTTGTCAACCGCCATAAAATCGTACAAGAAGAAGAAGAAGACCAATGTAAACAGTTGTGGGCGGGAGTTTTAAATTCCCGGTCATTGAGCCGCTGTTTTCAGTTGTTCGAGGCGAGCTCACTCAGTAGCGACCCGTTTACTGAACATGCTTTTGATAAATTAACATAGAATAGCTTTTAATCTGTTTTTGTTAGTAATTTCTTCGACGCTTTAAATGTAGAGTTTTAATCGAACAGCTCGTGCCTGCCCAACACATTTCCACCAATAACTGGTATGTTGCTAGCGTGCTAGTTGTGTATGGTCTGAGATTCATCTATCATAACAGTAACTTGCGCACATTTCTCATCCTCTGTATTCCCATCTTCCTCTGTAGCCTTCAAAACCACGATGTGTGATATCTTTATTATTCATGCGATTTATTTTATAGTGTTATTGTGTGACTAGCGTTGGCAGTCTTTTGGCACATCTTCAAGGTTAGCAAGTTCTTCATCAGTTTTTAGCTGACATGCCGAGAAGAACTTGTGTTGCATACTGATTCGTGAATAAACGAGGTTACAACCTCTATTTATCTAAGATACAAAGAAATTCAGTGAAGTGTAAATCAGTCTCATTCATTGAAATGGTTCATGACCCAAATCCTGCCTGTGAAGAAGCTGACATTTGTAATGGACATCACAGCTCGGTGTGTGTTAGACATGAACAACATAAAGCAATCACTGCAAACCTTCAGAATGAAAACTGTCTGGTTAAAATGACTGTTTTGATCTGATAACGATATGATTGTTCTCTATATATGAGCTGTGTTATGATACAAAGTATGTCTGTATATTTCTATATACAGTAGTTGTCTATTTGTCTGTCTATGTGTAACATGGCTGTGATCAAGAAATGCTGATTACAGCATGAACTGCAATGACTCTGTTATTGAACCCTGTGCAATGATCCCTTCAGGCTGTCAGTGGCAAGCAATGGAGGTTGGCAAAGTTGTGCAGGAAGAAATGAAATTTCGGGGTGCTGAATTTGCCGTCAAGGTCGAGCTGGCGGAGAGGTTACTAATCGTAGAGATTTCAGATGTGGTTACAGCGGACCAGTGGAGAGGAGAGTTCGATCCAGCCTGTAAGTTGAGCTTTTAAAACTGATATTTAGTTTTTGCTTACATGAAATGTTGTTTTATGTCATTACAACCTTTTTTTTTATTATTATTAGATATTGAGGACCTGACCCGGAAAACTGGGAATTTTAAACAGTTTCCAGTATTCTGCAGTATGCTTGAGTCTGCTGTCAACATGGTGGGTCCAAAGAATAAAAGCCATAAAAATCCTATTTACTATGGCGTCTTGATTCTTAAAGCTGGTCAAGACAATAAATGCACTATGGCTGGACATTTTGTGATTTATTTTCTTATTTATTTTTAAATCCAGGGTTTTTTTTGTACTACTTTGTGCAGCTGCATAATTTGCACAATTTGCCTTGCTATTATACATCAATATAACTATAAAATATTAAGAATAATTATTGTTGTTTTTTTATTCTTCTTATTATTCCTATATTGAAAAATTACTGTTGTAATATTTCTCTGTACAATGAAAGCAATACTATTTAGGAAAAATTATTATTTTTTACAGCTGTAAAATTCCAGTACTAAAATTTAATTTAACTGTCGTAATTTCTTCATTTTCAGACAAAGAAAAGCTTCTCTTTTGTTGACAACAGTTGGTTTATAAGCGCATCTCAAGTTCTCATTACAAGTTTGGGAGTAGCGTTGTTGTGTTCTCAAATGTACGTTATGAGGGCCTGTTTACACCTGGTCACTTAATGCATTTTCTCTGATCGGATAGCTGTGGTGGCTTTGGTTAAAACTTAACATAACATTGGCCCCCAAATTGTCTCCGCGAAAAGGATATTAATCCAATTTAAAGTTCCTGTACTATATGCAAATTAACAGTTCACGACAACGAAAGCAACAGATATGCACTGCATTTTATTTATCTTTATTTATATTTGTCTTTATTTCGTTTTATTTTAAAGTTAATTTGCTGTTTTAGTTTTATTTGGATTAATTTGGCTTATGCAGCACTTGATTTATTGACAATAAAAAAAGTCTACAAAGTGATTAACCAGACTTATGTTAATAATCACATTTAAAAAAAGAAAAAAAATCTTATTTACTCCCTTAATTTTCTTTTGCAGTCCAGTGAATCGGTGACCCTTGACCTCTTGACCTATTCTGACCTCGAGCTTCTGCGGAACAGAAAGGCAGGTGTAGTTGGCCGACCTCGTGCTCAGCCACAGTCTCCTGCCCTCAGTGCTAAACGATACCTCATCCTCATCTACACTGTGGAGTTTGACAGGTCTGTGTAGTTTTGATCACTCAGTCTGTTTTAATCTGCTCTTAATAGGCCAGTTTTTAAAAAGTTCTATTTTTGTAGGATACACTATCCTCTTCCACTTCCACATCTTGGAAAACCTGATCCTGCAGAGCTTCAAAGAGAGATCCGAGCTCTGAGGGCCGAGCTGAAAACACTGAGACTGCGAGGAGGCCACAAAGTATCAGACCAGGAAACACGCAAGCTCCGTGCAGAGTCAGTTATTTTCTAATGAAATATGTATTTAGTGTTTTTATCATGCTTTCGGGGGGGGGGGGGAGCACACACACACCTTTTGCACACCTGGTTAGTTGCTGGCAGGTGCACAAGGGCACAGTCAGCACAATAGAAGAAAGAAAAATCCTGTACATTGCTGTAGCTTGAAAAATCTTTATTAGATAGCAGTGTATCTGTCAAAGGCCTCAAAGTGATAGTTCACTCAAAAATAAAATTGTCATCATTTCTCGTTTCATTCCTGTTGGACTGACTTTCTTCTGCGTAACAAAGTTAAGTATTTTAAAGAGCATTGGTAACCAAACCATTTTGGGTTACCTTTGACTTTAATTGTTTGGACAAAAAAAAAAAGTCTCAATTTTATTTTGTGTTCCACAGTTTTTTTTTTTGTAAAGTAACAAAAACATTTTACCCACAGTGAGTAAAAAGAGAATGTTGTGTTTTCAAGTCTTTTACCTTCTGTTTAATGTCCCCTTCATCAGGTTGGCTTTGGTGAGGGATGAAAAGGAAGCCTTGGCCAAGGCTCTGGATCGTCAACAGATGGTAGGGGCTGGTTCTGCTCCTGGGCCCCGTGGGCTCAGAGAGGCAGTGCACAGCCTGGAGGAACAGCTGCTGAAGGAAAGGGCAAAAAGCCAGCGCTCTGCAAGCAAGAGGAGCCAGGAACAGCTCCTCGTTCTGGAACAGGTGACTTTAAGCAGATTAGTGTTGTATGGTCATGAGATGACAAGCTGACAATGTAAACACTCATGCATAGTATTAGCACCCACTTAAATGTTGAAATTCACTCTTGTTGGTAGCTGGAGGAACTCAGGGCATCAGAACGGGCTCTACGGATACGTGTTAAAAGTCTGACCACTGAGCTGGCCTTGTTACGACGCGGGTAAGCTTAATTAATTGCCATCTGTGTCTTTTTTTTGGATTTATTAACATTTTTGGAGCACATGTTAATCAACTCATTCTTCCTATTTTGACAGTCGAGCAACTCCAGTCATGTCTGGCCGAAGCGGGCTTAGAGGTGATGGGGAGGTTCATCGGTCTTTATCCAGAGAGCGCAGTTTGACCCGTGTGGGGGTAAGAGCACGCTCTGGGTCGAGGGAGAGGATGGAGGACAGGGCTCGGAGGTCAGAGGAGAGAATTAGGAGGCCCTCTTCAGGGTCTCGGAATTACATCACGAGACCCTCGCCATCTCCAACAGGTGAAATGTGTGAAGATAAACACAATATCTTTATGGTCAAAGTCAAGAAACAAAGGCAGAGGCCCTGTTTATAGACTTTTGATTTGATTCAAGTCTTGTTCTCTCATGATAGGGTCACGAGTGCATCGGTTTGACCCTACGGCCTACATTCAAGACCGACAACGACGCCAAAAAGAGGCTGAGATGAAGAAGTAAGACACTTTCACCTTTTCAGTTTGAAGTTTTTATTATCTTTTCTGTTGCATTTCTGCTGTTTAGTGTTTTATTTGTTGTCTTTTTCCTACAAGCATCGCCCTGTCTGTGTGCAGTAATACAGTTTACTTTGAAAAGTGTGAACTAGATGCTTTCCTTGTCCCTTGCATGAATTAGTTTTCTCAAATGTTGATCCTCAGTCATGGATATGGTACATCAGTGTAAGAAAAAAAAGTGTATGCCTTTTGGCATCAGGCTGATAAAAGAATGAGAGTCTTATGTCTGTTTGACAAGTTATAATCTGGTAGAATTTATTTGTAGGCAGCTGCACCTAGGGCTGGGTACCGAAACCCAGTACCAATATGGCACCGGTACCTATGTAAACGGTATGTACTAGAACCAAATCAGAACGCAGATTTCGGTGCCTCACTTCGGTGCCATGCCTGAGCGATCGATTTAAATATTTGTCCTCTGGTTCTCCGAAACGGATGTAAGAAGCGTCCAGCACCGCACGTGAAAAATTATTTCCCGACTGAGAAAATGCACGTGAACTCAAGTCGGAAAGCTCTATTAATACAAATCCAACAAATCTTTGTAGTAACTCCAGTGTCCATGTTGTTTTCACATTCCGACTTAAAAGCACAACTCTGGAAATGAGAGCATCCGAGGAGCGCGTGTGTGAATGCAGTAATTACACTTGCTCTAATGGCAGCAGGTAGCCTTCCGTTAACTAAAGCCTGGCTCACACTACAGTTTGAGCCCGATTTAGCCCCGGATTTCCTTCGCCCGTCCTGGAATCGTTAGCCAAAATCTTGTCGAGCCCCTTCGTTACGGGGCTTCGGTTACACTCGCTCCCGATGTTCGGTGCGGATTATCTGGTAATGTGGGGTGTTCACAGATCGAATCTTGCACCTCCCGATCTGCTCGCACACAAATCGGGGCCGCACCAATCATATCAAACATGTTTGATATTTAGGATTGAAATCGGGATGATGACGGCTATATGATTACATCAGTACTTTCACAATAGCCAATGCGACTGCAAAACAGCTGCTGTGAAGGCTGCTCCCATTGGCTAGTCGAGACGAGAAACTACTTCTTGATGTTATTTGTTGTGTTTTTTGGTGTTTTTTTTTTTTTTTTTTGTATTAACCGACTGTCTGTATAATGTTTTGTATCACAACCGTAAGGAGAAAGATAAGCGCTGGAGTGAAATCGCCTCAATTTTGAAACGTGTCCGGGGGTGCCAGGGGGGGTCACGACAGGGGTCTGGGGTCCCTCTTACTAAGTTAAACACTTTCATCATCCTCATGAAATGTATGCTGTTTTTACCTAATGGTTGCGCTACACACACCGAGTTTTTTTGTTCTGGTGCTGATCACAATTCGTAATCCTTTCATTATAACCTACATAGGGTTTTACATGCGACGATGTTCATATAGATTAATTGCACAGTGTGACATTTCAAATCTGTCAGTAACCGAACTTTGTGAGCATCACGTGAACTCAAGAGTGACAGATTTTTAGTGGTTTAACAAGGAGTGGCTCTTTGCGAGCTCTTAGGCAATATACCTTTAAAATGTAGAACTTTGTTTTCGGGCCACCCACCGTTGCCAAGTTTTGGGAAAGACACTCCGCATTATTTATGCTGGATTCGCTCTCGAAGTAGTAGTGATTGACATAGTGATAATAACCATAGCAATAGATGGGACAAAATATGTGAAAATGTGCATTAAGACTAGAGCACCCTCACTAATGTCAGAAGCACCCTCAGTGATTATTTCTGGTTGGTATACTCTTTTATTGTATAGCCTACAAAAACAACAAAATACAAAAGCACTAGATAAAATAATTTAATAAATTCTATTTTACATTTCAACTAAAATAAGTATTAGATACTTAAATAAAATACTAGTATAAGACTGAACTTATAACCAGTTTGCTTCCCTTTTAGTAAGAAAATCCTTGGCTACTCTTCACCTGAAGTAGAAAAAAAGCTTCTTCTGGGTGTCAGTGATGCGAGGACAAAGTCTTTGAGCGTGTACACGCAATATCTGAGTGGAGGCAGAGCCAATTACCTTAAAAAAAACAATGTTGTTAAAAGTAGAGCCCAACCGATATAATCAGGTATCGCGAATATGCCACGATATGAATTTTTTTTACAGACCTTAATGCGATAAAAATGCTTGAAATATGTAACTGACTTAGATTTGGATCTATTGTGTGGCTATGCTGCGCCTCGTGAAACGCTTTAAGCGTAATTCTAATTGAAACCCTTGCCCAACTTTGAACGGCCATATCTTCGTAATGAATGAGAATCCGCACCAAATTCTGGTGATCCCTTCAGCTCGAGGAACCCTCTCGACACTAATCGAGTGTTCTCTAGAGGCCCCTCTTTCGAATGCACACCCCCGCGTCGATAGCCCTGGGTTTCGGAGTTACCGGATGGTTAAATTCGCGGTCCGGCGCCGACCGATCTAGAGATCCCGGGGTGCTACCGATGCGCGGAGGGTGGCGTTGGCTGAAGGGATCCCCCGAATTTGGTGGAGATCCGCCGGCGCATTCGCGAGATAGTGACACCAGTCAGCACTTTCCTTTCAGTAAGGAGGTTTCTTGTTCAGGTAGCATTCAAGCGTTGTCTTATTCGACCGCTAGTGCCCTGCGAAGTGGACTTCACGTGATATTCCGCCATGATTCCAGTTCCAATGGAACGTACACGTTACATTCAAAGGGCATTAAAGTGCGCGAGACGTTAATTTATATTGTATTTATTTACAGAGGTAGGGGAGAGCGGGGCACAAAGTAACACTTTTTGACTTTCTCAGTTTGTGTAAATCCAAATGGGGTTCAGAATATATATTTTTTTATCCACAGTAATTTTACACTTGTCTAGTACAAATATGTCGCTTTGTTTCATAATTACAGTGTATACCGTTTTCTTTATTTACCCTCAAAAAATGAAAGTGAAATGTGACAACATGCCCCGTAAGTGGAACACATTGTGACCAGCTTCAAATCCTTATCTGATCGTAATGAAAAAATATACAAGACAACACCAAAATAAATAAAAAAATAAATAAATATATATATAGTCTCTGCTTTCTTTTTTTTTTTTTTATAAAATAATGGCTTTTTAAAGAATTAAAAATAATCTGATTTTGGAGTTTGACAAATGAACACATTGCAACCATGCTTGGACGGCCCACATAAACGAGCAAAAATGCTTTACATGTCTTGAAATAATAATCTCTAAGCATTAAACATTGACTGTCAGTCTTTATTCACCTGTTTCTCATTGTTTCTCGTTAAAATTAATGAAAGTAAATAGTGTAAATTACATCGCTAATGTCATAGAATAGCACATTGTAACACAGCGTTACAACGTGCCCCATCTGCGCAACAGGAATTTAAAACTGGTTACTGTCTTCTGATAGTTATCGAAGCATTAAAAACTATCTGAACTGATAAATAACAGATTGGATATTAAAATAATAGCAGATTTGTCTCATTTAATGAATAATAAAATGTATTGGTCAAATAAATATTTAAACCACGTGTGTTACAACTAACCCCCCCCGTTTGTGCATCGCATTCCTCTATATTATATTATATTACTTTTCAAGTAAGTTTCGTCTGTGTGTGTGAAGACAGTAGCGCAAATCCGTGAGTGAATGTTCCGAAGTGAAATAAATTTCAACGGAATAAAGTTGAATGGAATTGAATTGAATTAAAGTTGAATAAACTTCAACTTTACTGTTCTGTGCACTGATGTCAGACTCATTTTGGATAATTAAGTTTATTGTTAAATGCCCTTACATATCTCCGTCACTATTATAAGTTTTTGATCACCACATTTGAGTGATCATTGCAAAATAATGTGTTTATGTATATATATTCTGTAGGCTATATACTGTATTCTATATACATTACCAGTCAAAAGTTTGGACACACGAATGGGAAAGTGTCCAAACTTTTGACTGTTACTGTACTATAATATACACAAAGAATATCGGCTGATATATCGGTATCGGCCTTTTTTAAACCCCCTAATATCGGTATCGGCCACAAAAATCCCATATCGGTCGGGCTCTAGTTAAAAGCACACATCCAGTTTTGTACGAGTGAAGGAAATCCACTTGCAAGTGGAGAGATTCTTGCTCACACATTACATGGATCGCGTAACATTATACGCTCTCGACATTTGTCATTAAGATCACGCTATAGAAACCACTTAAAATTAAGTACAAAGAAGAGAAGAAAGCGGCCCTAGGCAGCTGCCTACACAGGATCCGCCACTGTCCGATTCAGTTAGAATGACTAAAAACACCTATTCGAAAGATATCTGGTGTGGGCTGGGCACCTGGGTGGCCAGCCAGATTTCAGGGGGGCCGGTGCCACCACGTAGACACGCCCCTGGTCACGAGGCGATCACGTGAGGTGCTCCCTCTGGCATGATATTCTTAATATCTTGTAGTGTGTGATGCACTATGATTTTCAAATCTTGTAGTGTGTGCATAAGATTTGAGGGAAGATAATCTGCAAATATTCTCCTTATGTGTGTGCTGCAACCAAATTTCATAATCGGTTAGGATTTTAAAAACTCCTGTAGTGTGAGCCCGGCTTAAGCTAAAACATGCTAAAATTAAAATGCCTACACTAACCTTCCCCTTGTAATTCACATTTCTAAACCGTTGGCCACAAAAGTAGAACATTATAACCGTTTTACGTTTATATTTCGTAATTTAGCGACGCTTCGTATCCAAAGTGCGACTTACAAATGTAGGACAATGGAAAGCAATTAGGGATGCACCGATACCAAATTTTTCAGAACGAGTTCGATACCGATACTTTAATTTTTTTTGTATTCGCCGATACCGATACCTGTGTTTTCACAGCATTTGTAATTTTTTTTTCAAATATTGGGTACAGAAACAAAATAATAATGTTAATATGAATCATGTTATTTGGCTTCATTTAGCAAACAGATATTTCCTTTAGTTATTTCCACACTTAATTATAGGCTACCTGTTAAAATGTAGTGTATAAGCTTTCGTTATACTTTCAATGTTCATTTTAATGGTGCATTAGAGCTGCTCCATATCAGCAGCTCAATACTGTAATCACAAAACGCTTTCCTAAAACAGTGCAGGGAACCACTCGTTATACATTATACGAGTGTATGCGTACTATTTTGGTGATGTAATTTGCATCACACGCAGTGTACATGGACCCTTGCGTACGAGTAAAAACCGAAGTATACTTTGGCCTTAAAGCAAGCATACGCAGCGCGTGGTGCAGAATGAAAGTCACTTAGAGCCTAGCGATTTTCACACAGGCTGCTAGTTTCACTTTAAATAAGTTGTGTATGCTTGATGTTTAAAATAAATGCTGTTTATAGTGAATGGCCCTATAGTTTTAGTTTGTTTAATATTTACGTTTTAGTTTTAATCCAAATGCATGCGCTAATGGAGTGAACAGCAATCAAGATCATGCACAGAATTGCGCACACTCTGACTCTCTCTCTCTCTCTCTCTCGTCTCCCGTCATCATCTCTTCTCTCTCTTCTCTCTCTCTCTCTCTCGCTCTCTCGCTCTCTCTCTCTCTCTCTCTCCTTACCATCAAATAACTTTAGTGACTTGTGCATTGTTTTACTTACTTGCTTTTGACATATCCGACCGAACTACAACTTTCCAGTGATGTCTGTGAGATATTCATTCGACAAGCTCGCGCATCTGTGCAGCCGCGCGCTCTGTTTATCAGCTCGGGCACATCCGCTATACATGTGTGAATATTGAATGTTTAACATTAAATTAATTACACACATGTACTTTTTTAGACATCCTTAATCTCTAATAACTCAATTCTACTCTCTGTTGTTCTGTTTTCAGGGTTTCTTTTTCTGGACACAGCTCTATTCACACGCTGTTTGGTATCAGCTTTTGGTATCGGGTTTTTTTTACGAGTATGAGTACGAGTACAGGAGCGCAGTATCGAGCCCGGGCACTCGAGAACAATCAAAATCAACAAAAGAGCAAATGATAACAAGTGGCTTAAACCAGTCTCAGTTAGTGTTACCGCAGTAACCTTAACAAGGGTTTTTACTAAAATAATATAACTAAATAAAAAGAAAACAGTAGAATAGAGCAAGCTCGTGTCTTAGAATCTTTTTTGCCTTCTTGTTACTTGGTATAATAAATGAAAGAAAACCACTAGAATACAAACGATTAGAAAGCAAGTGTTAGTTTTTTTTTAACACCAGTCAAATGCTTCCTTCTGTGATCTGATGTGGCTTCTTGTCACAGAAATGAGTCTTGCAGAAATAGTCTCATTGCTACTTTAAAATAACTTCGATTAGGTCAATGGACTTAATAAAAGACGTAATTATTTAAAATAACCAGAGAATGACTTGAATAAACTATAGTCGCAGTCGAGTGTTTATTGTCTTTGTTTTATCATTCAAAACGTTTATATGTTCTGTTTACTCAGTTAACTTACAACTATAATAGCCATGCCTTTATCCATATAAGGGATTTCCTGGAGGATCATAAGTTCCGTTTCTTCTGTAATTAAATATGTGGCTTTTCTGTGTGAGGGCGCCCTCTGAGCGTCGCCTATGAAATGAAAACCACAGCAGGTGTTTATCATGCATAGATGGCCAATCTATAAATGCTTTTGGGGTGATCTTTATTCTGTTTTTTTTTAATAAGTACCGGTTTAGGCACCAGAACCGTTTTAAAAGTATCGATTTGGCACCGGTATTGAAAAAAACAACAACAAATGATACCCAACCCTAGCTGCACCCGTTTCCTACTTACAGATATACATGAGGTCTGCTTTTATTTCCAACAGTCAGAGGAAGATTAGAAAGGACATGTTAGCTTCACCGTCGGAAAGAGGGCGTTCACGCTCCAGAGAGCCCATTCCTCAGCTGATGCGAGCAGGAAGTGCTGGCAGGAGGAGTCGGTGCTCTTCAGAAGGATCAGTAGCTGAGTTTGAAGAGCTTGCTAAGCCTCTAAATAGCAGGCAAGTCAATAAACAAAACAGGTTGCTTATCCAAGTACTGTTGGCCAGGTTAAATGTGATGTCAGCTGGCTAATTAATTATTTCAGGACACTTGGTTCATCAGATCAAACCTGCCAAATAACACGGTGTAGAGGAGCCTACACTTTTACTGCATTTTTTGCATTCCATATATATTAGTCAAGACTAATATACACAAAAAGTTGTAATTTAATTTTACATGAACATTTTCTACCCTCTATCTGAAACCTTATTAAATCGGGTCTGTTCACTTTTTTTCAGCAAGGATGCATTAAATTGATCAAAAGAGAGCCCGAACGATATATTGTTTTGCCGATATTATCGGACGATATGAGCCTGTCGCCGATATGATTTTTTTTTGACAGAACTATAATGCAGATAAAAATGCTTGAAAATGGTGTAATTGCTTAGTTTGTCCAGCAGAGCGCGCTCTATTTTTTGCTACTGGCGACCTGGATGAAACGCTTTAAGGCTTAAGTCTGTGGAAAACCATTGAAACTTTGAACGGCCATATCTCCGTAACGGCGCGGCGAATCCGCACCAAATTCGGGGGATCCCTTCAGCTCGAGGAGCCCTCTCGAACAGAATCGAGGTAGTCTCGAGGGGGAGGGGGCCCCTCTTCGAATGAGACACACTCCGCGTGGATAGCCCGGGGTTAGGGATATTACGGGGGTTAAATTCGCTTGGTTCAGAATTACAGTTGTATATGTTGTCTGGTATTTACCCTGCAAAAATGGAAGTGAAATGTGACAAATGCCCCGGAGGCGGAACACATGTAACAGTCTGAGGGGCAACGTTGTACTTGACCAAGACAGCTTACAAAATCTTATTGATCGAATGAAAAAACTATACAGAAAAACTAAAATATAATTTTTTTAAATATAAAAAAAAATGAGAGTATATATAAATATATATATAGATATATCATAGATATATAGAATTCGTTATTTTTTATATAAAAAATAAAATAATGTCATTTTTTAAGAATTAAAAATAATCTGATTTTGGAGTTTGACAATGAACACATTGCAACCATGCTTGGGACGGCCCACATAAACGACCAAAAATGCTTTACATGTCTTGAAATAATAATTTCTAAACATTAAACATTGACTGTCAGTCTTTATTCACCTGTTTCTCGTTGTTTCTCATTCAAATTAATTAAAGTAAATAGTGTAAATTACATCGCTAAAGCACATTGTAACGCAGTGTTACAACATAACCCATCTGCGCAACTGGAATTTAAAAATGGTTAGTGTCTTCTGCTAGTAATCAAAGCATTAAAAATGTTATCTGAACTGATAAATAACAGATTGGAGATTAAAATAACAGCAGATTTGTCTCATTTTAAATGAATAATAAAATATAATAAATAATAAAAACTGAGATAAAAAATTTACTTAAGCCAGAATTTAAATGTTACTATGGTAAAATAATATTCAAACCATGTGTGTTACAACTAACACCCCGTTACTTTGTGCATCGCACTCATCGCAAGTTTATTGTTAAATTGTTAAATGCCCTTACATATCTCTGTCACCATTTATAAGTGTTTGATCACCACATTTGAATTATCATTGCAAAAAAATGTGTTTATGTATATACTGTATTCTATAAATAGTACCAGTCAAATGTTTGGACACAAATGGGAAAGTGTCCAAACTTTTGACTGGTACTGTACTATAATATACACAAAGAATATCGGCCGATATATCGGTATCAACCTTTTTTTTACCCCTTAATATCGGTATCGGCCCCAAAAAACCCATATCGGTCGGGCTCTAACCAAAAGTAACAGAAAATACTTTGTTACAAGAACATAATACTGTATTTCAATTAAATGCTATTTTCTACTCAAAGAATCCTTAAAAATGTATCATGGTTTCCACAAAAATATTTCACAGCTGTTTTCAGCATTGATAATAATAATAATAATGTTTCTTGAGCACAAATCCATGTGATACTCAAGACAGCAATTACTGGCTGCTGAAAATTCAGCTTTGAATCACAAAAATACGTGTTTTGACATGTAGATGTATTAAAATATAAAAGTTATTTTAAATTTTAATACTATTTCACAGTATTACTGTTTACTGTTTTACTTGATCAAATAAATGTTGCCTGGTGAGGGTAAGCAGCTGCTTTAAAAAATTTTATAAAATCATGTTCTGTTATTTTATGATGTTAAATTAACTAGTTCTAATATCAAATTAGCCAGTTAACTTTTTAACTCATAGCAAATTAGACTGATATTATTGTTGTTTTTAATATTTATTTGTTTATTAATTTTTTTTGCAGAGGAAGGAAATTGGCATATAATGGTCCAGCTGTGGTGAGTAACAATGTGAAACATTAGGGTGTTTTGATTTAAGTTTTTGTTAATATTAGGTCTCAGATAATTGTAATTGCTGTTTTTTTCCATCTAGTCCAGAGGAAGACACATAAACAAAAAAACAATGTGTAGCACCCCAGCCCAAAGGATGAGAGGGGCAGGTACCACATCATTTCCTACTTAATTTTTTTAATTTTTTATTATTGTATATTCGTCTGTAACCAATAGTATATGCATGTAAGCCAAGTGTATTTTTTCTACTCAGACACATCTATTGACATGGGTGCTGACCTGTCAGAGATTGATGCTCGACTCCAGGCCCTGCAGGACTACATGCGGGACCTTGACACGGGACATTAATCCTGGTGGATTCAGATGTCAATCAAGGCTTTTTGCACAAAGACTGAGACTGAATCTTGGACAATCATTTCTTTCAAACACTGTGTACAGACATGTCTGTAACATTTATACTAGTTATACATGTCTGTCAATTATACTAATGAGACTCGAATGCCGTTTGTTTTCTTTATCCCTAATGTAACTTTTGGGCTTGACTCAAAATGCAGTTACACCAGTTTTGTGAAGGGGGTTCTTGAAACTGTTGCCATATCAGACTTGAAGTAAACCAGAAGTGTCCAAAAGAATGACCTCAGGATATACTGTTTTTAACATATTCATGTGTACATTTTATGAATTGGTGTTTTTGACCATTGTTGTTGTTGTTTTTTTATATATGATTAGTGTATATGTTTTATGTCTGTTTTAGATGCTCTCATGTTTTGTTTTTGTGAGATACTGAAAACAAAGTTTTTTTTATATATAAAAGGATTTTGTTGTTCATGTCTATTCTTTACAGACACTCTAGAATTTATATCTTATATCAATGAGCATTAACAGAATGTGAAATACATTTTATTTATACAGGTTATTGTTCCCATAAATCAACTGATAGAGCATGGTATTAGCAACACCAGGGTTACAGATTTGATACCAAGGTAGTGATAAAACGTATGTCTTTATGTAAGTTGCTTTACATAAGCATCTGCCAAATGCATAAATGTAAAGATGCTGCAGAGATCATGTCTTTTGGCATCTAACGTTGCATCAGTTGTGGCCATTTTTAATCATTTTTGCCATTTCTCACGAAGTCTGTGTCTCTTATTTGTAATGTGACCCCACCAAAATCGTGTATGTAGAATAGCAAATGCATTAAATTTGTCTTTAATTGTGGTAATGAGGCCAGAATTTTTAAACCTTCTTGATTTATAAAATGACATGGTTGTCAATAGATTACAATCTGCTATATGATGTACAGTATACTTCAGTAGGTACAAGAGCTGTTCTGAATAGTCACAGCTAAAGGAATTTTGTGACATTGTGCATCAGTTGGACTAAAATGACTTGCATGTTGCAGAATCAAACGTTGCTTTATCATGACAGTATGTCAAAGATTTCCATTAAATAATGACTTACGTTTCACCCTGTTTTTTACACGATTGTTGTCGCATGATTCTAGAACATTGTGTGGGCAACTTTCGTGAATTGTGAATACTTCACATCCTCAAGCATCTCAAAAGGTTTTATTTTTGAGTGAACTGTGCCTTTAAGTACTTTACCCAAATGCTAAACGCCCTTTTTTAGAGACATTATTAAATATGTTAAAGGCCTATAAAGAGCACACATTATTTCATCCTGTACTGAGGATTTTAAGCCAGTATTAAAGGACGTTGTCGACCACAGGTTAGGTGGCGCTGTAAATCTGATTTAGTGTTTTGACCTGCTCAATTTTGGCTCTGTTGCTTTAAAGATAAAAGGGCGGGGCCAAGATGTGCAGTCTGTTAACGTAACGCTTTAACAATACGCCAATGCACTGAGCAAATGATACATTTTGCAATACTGCTGAAAGACGCATGTTGTTTGTACGTGAATATTTGTGGGTTCTTTAAATATTTCAGGTGATTACTATTAATAATTTTCCGAGGCTAAAAGAATGTGATCACGGCACCTTAACGTTGAGAGTGGCCCAATATTGCTTTTATTCTGCAGCAGTGCGTCACGTCACACGCAAGGTGCGGCAGTGCCCAGCGCGAGCCGGTTACGATTTGGGTTTGGCCCTAATCTGGATAAACCCATCAACAACCTCAATGATCTTGTAGATCAGAAGCAGCGGGATGACTAAAACGCCCGATACCCCGGCACCCTGCGCGGGTATGGGTGATGTCCACCACAGCCATCCTGAGGAGCAGCTCTCCAGACGCGCTCGCGTTGCTGTGCCTGAACTGATTGTTACCTGCGAGCCGTGTGTCACCGAGTGTGACCACATCCCCCGCGGACCCTGCTCGGGCTCTCATCACCCCGACGAGGAGTCCATATGCTCGGACAGCGGGCTCAGCGGCTCCCCCGCCTCGTCCCTGGCGCTGAGAAAACTGTCCAGCTCGTCCTCAACCGGCCTCTCGCCAGCTTCTTCTTTTGAGGAATGCGAAGAAGATTTAATGGTTTACGGAGACTATAATCAGTCTTCAGGTGAACCGCTCACGGTGAGAATCAAAAGTATCTAATAAGACAATCTATTTGAACATGTAACGTTATCTATTTTTATGTTAGGCTACTAGTAAATAATCCAGTAGCGACCCGACTTGACTTTTTTTTCTTTTCTTTTTTCTTCATTTTCACTTATAACCGCTCATTAAATAAGATTTCCAGTATTAACTAGTATCTATTCAGTTAGTCACTAGGCAGAGGTGTAAAGTATTGGAGTATTAGAAGGTACTTTATACTATTTTTTTTTAAATGTCCTACTGGCATCCATTTTGAGGAATTGTACTTTACTAGAGTTCTGTTAAAATCGAATAATTGCACTTTCAAGCATCAAAAGTCTATTTAAAAAGCTAGGAAGGTGTTACTCATCAAAGTATTTTTTATAAAATCTATTTATAGGTACTTAGACTTTTACCTGAGTAAATGTTCGTCATGTATCATACTTGACTGAGTTACAATTTTCTCAGTATACACCCTTGAAAACTAATGTCAGTTTTATAAGTGACTAGGTGCTGTATTAAAATAGAAAAGGTTTATTTTTTTTTCAGGGTTTTTTTAAAAATGTACCAATGTTTAAATGAAGCTCCCTATTACATGAACTAGTACATATCTATTGGATTAGAAACATTTTAAACTGACAGTACTGTTTTTTGTTGTTGTTTTTTTTTAATTGTCATAAATAATGACTAGCCAGACTGGCTACTTCATAGTTCAATCAAACGATTAGTAAAATTACTAGTAACATTCTACTAACTAGTCACTTAGGACTACATAAAAGTGTCTAATTAATAGTTACTAGTGTCTATTCAGTTAGTAGCCCTACTGAGTGTATACTTGTAGCTAGATACTAGTAACTATACTGTACCTTGGTGCTATCATGATACAACTACAAAACATGTTACCATGGTACTTTTTGTGATTTATTTTGTTAACTAACAATACATTTACTAAAAATACAACTGATCATTATTAGTTCCATTAAATTAGGTCCATTAAATAATATTAACAGATAAAAATTTTAATAATGTATTAGTAAATGTTAAAAAATAGATTAAGATGAGATAAAGTTTGAGAAGTTATTTTTTTCGTTGTTAGTATTTGCTTAACCAATGTGTTAACCAATGACCAAAGGAGAAGCTGTACTAGCTATAGATACGTGGTAGCTTGTTAATATTGCAGGGTGCGTGAATACAAGTGTGCACAGAAGTGTAGGCGCAGATCGAAATAGCAGTGTTGAGAAATCACTACATGAAAAAGGACCCAGAAAACTACGGGCCTTCAGGTAATGGTCATGTTTCTAGATGGAGGGGGAAATTCACAAGTTTTTCTAAACTACTTTTTCCCCATCTCATGTTCTGATGATATTGGAGGAGTTAGAGGTTTGTATTGTAAAGAAGTGCATCCGGTATACAAACTATCTCTTAGAAGGGTGTTCAAGTGAAAGCAGAGCAGCCAACATCATTGTGATAACAGTGAGTCAAATAAATCAGTGACATGTTCTAAAATCACAAAGGAATTTTATTGATGATGCAACTATAATGGTGTTTTAATATTGTCTGCATTGTGCTGTTGTAGGAGTTATACAGTTTCCAATCCATAGTTTTGATAATGATAATATTGAATGGCGGATTGATCTATGGGTCATTAAGGTACAAAAAAAAAAAAAAATAACCACGCCCCATGAGAAAATCACAATAGCGAGGTGAATGCCGAACCCCCCACCTGACACTTAAAAGGTCAAAGCAATGGACTGCAACCTTCAACGACTACTGTAAGCGCGGGGCTCTACGATTGTTCTGCGGGAAGTATTCTTGTCTGACTGGTTTTCCACTAGCCAAGAGTGAGTGCGTGTTTGAGCTTGGAGAGCAGAGAGAACTGTACAGGGTTGGAGGTTAAGTGGCTTCATACTGAGGGCTGACACTTGGAGGATCGTTACGCTTGATAGACTATGATTATCTCATTGTTACTGTATGTTGTTATAACTCATACAGTCATGTGTTACAGTGACATAGGTTATTGTGTACAGTAGGATGGAAAGGTTTATGAAACGTCAGCTCAAGGTATTCTGTAGACCTTTTTTTGCCAACATCAAAACGGCGGACAGGAAGGAATCAGCGCATCAAGTCGGTCAGGAAGAGGTGTGGGTGAGCAGCAGAACTGATTTTTTAAATGGATAGTTTACCCCAAATATGAACATTTTGTCATCATTTACTTACTCCCGTGTTGTTCCAAACCTGTATGTTGGAATATAAAGAGATATTTTGAGAAATGTCTTAGTATTTTGTCCATACAGTGGAAGTCAGTGGTCACCAAAACTATTCGGTTACCAGCAGCATTCCTAAATAGCCTTAGGTTTCCACAGAGAAAAGTCATTTTCATACAGGTTTGGAATGAGAAAAGAGTGGATAAATGAATGTGGAATTTTCATTTTTGGGCGAACTATCGCTTGTCTTGCACACAAAAATGATGTGCGACCAGCATGCAGGGAAAAAAATATAGAAACAGTTATGCAGACCCTCATGACTGTGTCAAGGTCAATAAGTCCAGTATATTAGTTGATAATTTGACAAGCAAGGTTACTTCAGGCTACTTAAAAAAAAAACTATTAATTCATAATACTTGTAAAAAAAACAAAAAAAAAAACAGTATGTTTTACCTCAGAACTTTTACCGCCTGATGGGGAATGCATGCTAAAGGTGCATCTCAAGAAATTAGAATGTTGTGGAAAAGTTCATTTATTATTTATAATTCAACTCAAATTGTGAAACTCAAGTATTAAATAAATTCAGTGCACACAGACTGAAGTAGTTTAAGTCTGTTTCTTTTAATTGTGATGATTTTGACTAACATTTAACAAAAACCCACCAATCTCAACAAAATAGAATATGGTGACATGCTAATCAACTCAAAACACCTGCAAAGTTTACCTGAGCCTTCAAAATGGTCTCTCAGTTGGTTCACTAGGCTACACAATCATGGGAAGACTGCTGATCTGACAGTTGTCCAGAAGAAAATCATTGACACCCTTCACAAGGAGGGTAAGCCACAAACTCATTGCCAAAGAAGCTGGCTGTTCACAGAGTGCTACGCATGTTAACAGAAAGTTGAGTGGAAAAAAGTGTGGAAGAAAAAGATGCACAAAAACCGAGAGAACCGCAGCCTTATGAGAACTGTCAAGCAAAATCGATTCAAGAATTTGAGTGAACTTCACAAGGAATGGACTGAGGCTGGGGTCAAGGCATCAAGAGCCACCACACACAGACATGTCAAGGAATTTGGCTACAGTTGTCTCCTGTTAATTCCTACAGGAGACATCCTCTTGTTAAGCCACTCCTTAACCACAGACAACGTCAGAGGCGTCTACCTGGGCTAAGGAGAAGAAGAACTATACTGTTGCCCAGTGGTCCAAAGTCCTCTTTTCAGATGAGAGCCAGTTTTGTATTCAGTTTTTAAACCAAGGACCTAGGAGTCTGGGGGGGGGGGGAGAAGGGTGGAGAAGATCATACCACGTGATTGAAGTCCAGTGTTAAGTTTCCACAGTCTGTGATGATTTGGGGTGCAATGTCATCTGGTGGTGTTGGTCCATTGTGTTTTTTGAAAAACCAACGTCACTGCACCCGGTTTACCAAGAAATTTGGAGACTTCATGCTTTCTTCTGCTGACCAGCTTTGACGATGCTGATTTCATTTTCCAGCAGGAGTTGGCACCTGCCCACACTGCCAAAAGCACCAAAAGTTGGTTAAATGACCATGATGTTGGTGTGCTTGACTGGCCAGCAAACTCACCAGACCTGAACCCCATAGAGAATCTATGGGGTATGGTCAAGAGGAAAATGAGAACAAGAGACCAAAAAATGCAGGATGGCTGAAGGCCACTGTCAAAGAAACCGGCTTCCATACCACCTCAGCAGTGCCACAAACTGATCACCTCCATGCCACGCCGAATTGAGGCAGTAATTAAAACAAAAGGAGCCCCTACCAAGTATTGAGTACATGTACAGTAAATGAACATACTTTCCAGAAGGCCAACAATTCACTAAAAATGAAGTATTCTAATTTGTTGAGAGAGTGAATTGGTGGGTTTTTGTTAAATGTGAGCCAAAATCATCACAATTAAAAGAACCAAAGACTTAAACTACTTCAGTCTGTATGCATTGAATTTATTTAATACACGAGTTTCACAATTTGAGTTGAATTACTGAAATAAATTAACTTTTCCACGACATTCTAATTTATTGAGATGCACCTGTATGTGAGTGGCCACACTGGCTCCTTCATTTTATCTGGCAGCAAAACAAGTGCCGTCTGTAAATGTTTCATGAACCTCCTTCTAAGATTAGCTTTTTCTTCATCGCAGTCACTTGGTATTGCTTGATGACTTTGTTTAGTCCGAGATTGTCGTCAATCATTTGCCACATGGGGTGAAACGCGACCTATGGTTAATAGAGGAGAGGGAGTTGCCCATTGGAGTCTGAAGTTGACTGAATGCACTCGGTGCCCCAGTGCAGCTCACTGGATAAGAAAATGAGAACAAAAGAGAAGACAAGAAAAGTCTAGCAACAAACAACCCTGTACAGAACCATTGTGCACCATGCGGCGGCTCGTAGTCGTAGGGTGTTAACTGACATTTGAGTCTCATTCATCTTTTGTTTCTTTCCTATCTCTTCTTCAAAGACTGATCTGTGGAAGAAGTCAAAGAATATGGTGAACTGGTCTCCACTTCCAGTGACGGTGAAAAAGCGCTCTCCCTGGGTGCAGGTGGTCGGCCATGCAGGTTTGCTTGTTCATCTTTTAGATGTTTTTGACAATGTTATTGGTGATCCTTGAACTTTTGATGATTTTCAGTGTCTGAAAGCTCACATTTTCACATTTAAATCTTGAATTCATTATTGTTGTATGGTCATGTGAAATGGATATAAAGTTAAAGATTTTCTTTGTCTTACTTGGTGTTTTTGTTGCTGTGTTGGGTGATTCCTTTTTTTTTTTGACTTGTTTGGCTTGTTTTTGATGGTCCTCTAGGAAACTTTCAGACGGGCAGTGATGGAAGGCTGCTGAAGAAGTACTGCGAGTGTGAGAAGCAGTGTTTTCTGCAGCTCATGAGCGACTCACTGCGGCCCTTCATTCCTGGATACTATGGCGTGACTCAGTGTGAAGAGCAGGATTACAACCTCATGGACGACCTCCTCGCTGACTTTGACTCGCCCTGCATCATGGACTGCAAAATGGGGAGCCGGTGAGGATGTGATTTATAAATTCAGCAATTCGGCACTTATCACAGTACTTTTTTTCTTGCAGAACTGGTAAAACTGCTGCAAATTGCAGCTTTTTTTTAGCCAAGAACCTCTACTTAAACAGGAAGAGGCAATCTAACCAGCATGCAAAGCAACCAACCACAGTCTATTTTTGTATTTATGTGTGGTTTAGGAGCAGGTGATGCCAAAATAATGCACTGGCATGCTAAAAATATATTTTAGTCATGGCACAGCTGTCTTTACAAATGACTACATGAAAACACCATTAGTAAACTAACTACATTTTTTACAGAAATTGAATGTAACATTTTCATTTAGCTCAAAACTGGACAATTTAGGTCAAATTGAACTCTATGCAGTTCAAGGTGTTCTCAGGTGATGCATTAAACCTGTCATGATAAAGTTATCTACTCTAGCATCATTTTTGGTCACAGTGCGTCCACACTCCTGATATATTTATAACATTATGTTCACACAGTAAACTGACACAGTCAAAAGACATAATCGAAGAAGTGTTGATTAAATCAAACTTTTTTTGGTCAATGATTTTGGACCTACTACTTAATAAATAGAAAATAAAGTTGAATCTGCTTTTTTGGGTATCTAGTTACAAAACTGAATATTTTTCAAAGATATGATGCCACAAACCTGACAAAATCTGACAATTCCAACAACTTGTTCTTCCTCATAAGTGGGGATGCACAAGTTATTGGTGTCATATCAGTTATCGGCTGATATTATAGATTTAGTTAACCTATTAGTATCTGTTAATATTGTATTTCCTTTTTTTTTTTTTTATTATTATCTTTGCCGTCATCTAACTTCACTTAAAAGGCAACATGAAATGAAAATGCACAATTTTAGTTCTTTTTTTTTTTATTAGACAAAATAGTATTGAATTTAAATGGGCCATTTATTGTTAATCGGCCACAACGCGAAATTAATTGGCAGCTTATCAGTATCTGACAGAATTAAAAAATCAGCACATCTCTGCTCACAAGCACTTATTATCATCAACCCAGTTTTTTTAACACAATTCCCAGCCAAATTTGATAACTTATGTAGCTGGACTTGTTGCAGTCAGGCATTCAGACTGAAGCTTGTAATTATCATCAGTGCTGTCAGCATTTGGACTCTGGGTTTTCTGTGGGTGTGACGTCTGTGGCTAAAGGTGATGATACACAGGGCTACTTTTTTTAGCAATGTTACCAGGCAGGGTTGCCAAGCAATGTTGCTTGGGCTCTTTCCCATTGAGAATGGGCAACAAATCAAAAAATCTATCCTGATACTTTAGATCGGTCGTGGGGCCTGTGTCTCACTTGGTTGCCCGTTGACGGCAACATTGCCCAGCAACATTGCTCAAAAAATTGCCCCGTGTATCGTCACTATAAGACTACAATGCAGTAGACGGCAGTGTCCAAACAATAGTGGAAATATGATGACTGGTGGCCAGCAGCTCTGTTCATGTCATAGTGGACCAGTCCTGTTAAGCCAGTTCTAACATACAGACGACAATGTTTCCATACTAAATAATTATTCCTATGATCATGTTGACCTGTTTACTGTATGTGCTTTTAGGACTTACCTGGAGGAAGAGTTGAGGAAGGCCTGCGAGTGTCCTCAGCCACGCAAAGACATGTATGAAAAAATGATAGCAGTGGACCCGGACGCCCCTACTGAGGAGGAGCGGGCCCAGCAAGCGGTACTCAAAACCAGATACATGCAGTGGAGAGAAACCCTCAGCTCAACAGCCACGCTGGGCTTTCGCATAGAGGGCATCAAGGTAGACATGATTCAGGAAACCTCTGAATTTACTATAAACTGTTCAAACCAATACTGACTGGAAATGCTTACTAGTATCTTATTTGACCTTTTCTTGTGATGGCTAAGTTTTATGTTTGGCATTTGATATAATGTCTTGACATATTTGATCTGTCTTCAGAAATCAGATGGCACTTGTAACACTAACTTCAAGAGAACAAAGTACAAAGATGAGGTCGTCCAAGCCCTGGAGGACTTTGTGGACAACAACATGTTAATCTTGGTATGAATTTGTTCGAACTGGGCAATATTTACAATATTTATCAAAAATTGTATATATATATTTAATATTATGTATTAATATGAATCTGTCAATATTTAAAGAGATAATGGAAAAATCTTTAAATAAAATTGTTTTTTTATCAAATTGTTAAATGTAATATTTTTTTCAATACAATTGGAATTTTTCTGTACCTTTATAATTTTGTGATGCCTGAATTCATTTGCAGCTTTTAAAATGTTTGATTTTATTTATCTTTTTAATTGGACAAAATAGTATTGAATTTTATTATGGGCCATTTATTATTTATTGGCCACAAAATGAGAATAATTAGCAGCTTATTGTGTAAAACAGAATTTAAATATCAGCACAAATTTGTGTTAGAACTGGGCAATATATTGAATTCTTACCATATGTTCATTATTATTTATTAATTCAAATGTGTATTTATTTACAGTATTTATAAATTGAAATTATAATTATTGGTTATTATAATCATGAAGACAAACTATTTGTTTCTTGGGAATAACATGTACTGTTTTTCTTAATGTTTAAAATGTTTTAGTAAAAATATGAGTAGATGAATGTAATTATTGTTATAATTGTGTGTATAAATAAAAATGAATTCTATTTTACATCTTGCTTTTAAACATGTTGAATTTAGTTTTTAATAATGGCTGTTTGGTTGAAATAATGGTTCCTCTGCCTGTGCCTCTATTAACCATTAATCCATTTAACTGTTTAACTATCATGTAAACAAGTTAATAGTTTTTTTTAATCTCTTCTGTTCACACAGAGAAGTTACCAACAACGCCTGAAGGAACTTCGAGATGTGCTGGAAAAATCAGATTTCTTTAAAGCACATGAGGTGAGATGCATCTTCATTTTCCAAATCCACTTTGTTCAGGAATCATACAGGCTTTAATAGGGATGGTCTTGCTGTGTTTTCCTGCAGGTGGTGGGCAGCTCCTTATTATTTATCCATGATCTGACTGGCAAGGCTGGAATCTGGATGATTGACTTTGGAAAGACTGTGCCTATGCCGCCCCCTCTTACCCTGGACCATCGCAGCCCGTGGGTGGAGGGCAACAGAGAGGACGGGTACCTCTGGGGCCTGGACAATTTTATTGACGTTCTGACCAACATTCTTCCGGGGAAATGAAAGGCATTGTGGATCTTCAGAATTGTCATTTTCTGCACAGACTGTCTGATTTCCCTTTTTTTGTTTCTACATGGAGAATAGATGAAGGTAGGAGAGGATGAACCGATGGAATGGACTGACTGGCCTCAACATTTACTACAAGTCCTACTGATGAACATCTAAGCCTGTGAATTTACTTGCTGAAGCCCCTCGCTATGTTGTTGTTCTCACTACTTTTGAAAAGCTGCATGTATTTTTACACTGTAAATATATTTTTATTTAAGCAGTTTGCTCTTAGGGGTTGATTAGTAAAAGATTAGCTTCGTTTCATGAACATTAACCCTGCAGATGAAAATCATTACAGTCATTTTTTTTTGACAGATATGTTACCCCATGCTTTTGAATACTAATGAAAATCTGGAACTTCGTAGTCTGTTTGTGATGGTTGCCAGATATTTTTCCTGCGTTTTACTTCTTTTTTTTGTGACCAAACGTGTTTGGGGATGAACTGAATTGAAGTGCACTCTATTAACAGTCCCATAAACTGAAGCTGAATCGAATCACAGAACAACAAAAACCTCTTGCACCTTTCTTAGTACTGTTTTAATAACATTGCATAGCTCCTAATATAAGAAAAATTTGTCTTAATCACGCACTATTTTAATTCACATTAAACACTGTTTGTTAAACTGTTACGCCTCACATTCCCATGTTGTGTGGTTTTTGCATGCAAACATGAGCTGCTAAACAGCCCCTCTTAATAGCAAATATATGCCAATTTGACTGAGAATGGTGTGTGGGATATTTGAGCAAGTGCTCCTTATGCACAAATTCAGTGTTTGCACTGTTAATTTGAAATCGCCTTATTGAGGTTTTGTACTGTATAATAAGTAAACGACTTGTGATCATTATGTTGGGAGCTTTGTTGTCCTGTCTGTTTTAGTTTTGCAGTTCTGGGTTCTGTGATAACTATTATAATCTTTTTCCATGCTGGGTAATTTTGTAAAGGTGTTTGACTGTCAGCACAATAAACATAAAAATGATGTGATTGTTTTTCCCCTCATCTTTCAAAACCATACAAAGGTATAAACAGGGCTCCATGCTTAATGTTTGTTTAGGACCACATGTGCTCCTAATTAAATTGGGAGCACAATGGAAAAATGTAGTAGCACCTTATGATCAATGACAGACATTCAAGCAACTGCATGTTATACATTTCTTAGTTTTTAATTTAAACTATAAAATCATAAGACATCTGGCTGTTATAAATAAAATATAATCAGGATCAACAAAATCCTTGCGCTTCAGAGGTGCACAGATGCTACATCTGAGGTGGCATTTATATGCATGCCTTATAGTAAGATATTAAAGTTCTAATAAAGACAAGATTTCCAATACTACTGTACATAATATTCAGTAGGAAATTTAGTTTGAGTATGATTCTTAGAGGATTCTTTTTTTTGTTGTTGATCCCATTAGGATCCTAAGGTTGCTTCTTCTGTGGAACACACACACAAAAAGAAAAAGAAAAATGTATTTGAAAAGAAAAAGTTTTGGTCTGTACAATGAAAGTTTGTGCGGTCCAAAACAGCACTGATCTTTGACAAAAACATTCTTCAAAATATATTTTGTGTTCTGCAGAAGAAAGTAAGTTATGAAGGATATACACTGATCTGATTTTTTTTATTACTATTATTCGTATGGTTTAACATTTATATGTTTAACCTATATATTTTAGGGTGATTTATTTTGGCCTAAAATGGCTAAAAGCCTGTATCTTGTGAGAGCAACATCCAAACTTCACAAAACTTGGTACACACAAACAGGACATTCAAGAAACATGCCAAATATCTAACAGCAATTTAAAAAATATCAGCCATTTATTTCCAATGTGAGTGACAGATGAAGGCTGTAATACTTTATAATTTAAAGGGGTCATATGATGTTGCTAAAACGAACATTATTTTGTGTATTTGGTGTAATGAAATATGTTTATGCAGTTTAAGGTTCAAAAAACACATTATTTTCCACATACTGTACATAATTGTTTCTCCTCTATGCCCCGCCTTTCTGTCGATTTTTACAAAGCTCATCGGTCTGAAAAGCGAGGTGTGCTCTGATTGGCCAGCTCATTGCATCACGCCGCGTAAACATAAAACCATGTCTGCATTTGTGATCAGAGAAATGACAAACAACAAGCCCTACTCTAAAAAATATAAAATATAAAAACTCTTTAAATATAAAAAACGTACTTACAGTCTGTGAGTCAGAACAGCCGGCATTGTAGTCTACTCTTCCAGGATCAGGAAACAGTCCTCCATAAAATGTGCTGCACACATCTGAATATTTGGGTTGAAGTGTTCTGGAACAGTGTTGTAAATACAACTTAACCACTGATTTCTGGTCGTGTCCATTTTTGGAAGGCCAAACAAAGTAGTTTCGCTTTCACAACGAAACACACAGCGCCTTCACGACATGGTCGGCGGCAACAACAATACTACAGCGAGAATAAAAGTTATGCCTTCTTTCTTTGCGTGAACATTTGAGACTTTAGTCTTTGCAACTTTACAGATCTTCTTTATGCACCAAGAGCTTGTAATGCTCCAAAGAGAAAGGAAAAATTGAAATCGCATCATATGACCCCTTTAAGTGTGATATTTTAGCTTCAGTGTAAATGGCAGAATATTTCCTGATTTCCTTAATGAAATAAACTCGGAAATTAGCATGTATTATTGTGAGCTTTATTATCAAATACAATATCAATACGGATTACAATATCAGTAGAAAGTAAAGATTGTTGACTTCGCTTTTTCTTTTTTTAATTATTAGGAATTTCAGAGCTTGTAACCCAAGACGCTGGGATAGGCTCCAGGTTCCCGTCCAGCAGTTTGGAGAAGTTGGATTTCAGAATTTGATAGTATTTTGTATGTTGCCCTTTTGCTGCAATTAAAGCATGAAGCTGAGCAGAAATCGTTAATTTATTTAGATCCATGTTTTCAGTAGGATTTTTAGCTAATATTCTGGTAGGCACATATTAAATGTTAATCTTTTATTTTCAGTTCATCGCAGTGCACATAACAGCATTATGTTGCCTGGAGCAAACAAGCACAGTATTAACAACAGACAACACAATCCCATCCTCTGTTCCCACACAGCTCTTCCCCTGCTTTCTCTGCTAGCTCAGATGAATTGGAGCAGTCTGTACCATCATTTTGTCCTCCAAATCCACAAACACATTTCAGATGATGACTTAAACACATCAGGAAGGCTGTCTTGAAGGAAAATTATTATGTTATCATCTTGGCTGTTGCATACATCTTGGCTGTATGTATAAGGATATTCAGGAATCCAAGAAAGATGGCTGCATTGTTCTTGGACTTGGATTACGCTACAACTCCTCCACAGAAACCAGCTCTACAAATCAGTTCTGAGTTCAGGCATACTAGCCCTGTGAGGTGAGATGTAATCTTTTACCATATATGATAATCATTACACTTTGACCTGGTGAAAATGACCATCTTTTTTAGTTTCTATGATCGTTCACATTGTAGTTCACCCATGCAAGAAAGCTTAGACTGGCCTTCAAGTGAGCAAGTGGAGTTCACACGATTGAACCCCTCCAGAACTAAAGACAATACAGGTCTGGTAGCAGATTCTGCACGCTTTTGTTAGTGACAACATTCGGTCTGTAGTTCATTTCACTTAGTGTAATTTGCCTCTGGTATTTCATCATACATTTCAGAAGGAGAATGGCATATGGTAACAGCCACTCGCTCATTGCTTGGCAGGGAAAGAAGAGGCCAGAGGGAAGACCAGCAGAGGGTGTTTTACACCATCTTGCCAAGAGTGAGATTTAATTCTTTTTTTTTTTATTTTATTTTATTTTATTTTGTATACTCCATCCTCTTCTCATAACATCTTTTTTAAGAGATAGGAGTCTAATGTCTACTGTACTCTGCAGTAGGTTAGAGCTTTGTTAAGTGCTACAGTCGGATCAGTCAAAATCACAAATAAACCAGGCAGTGCAATTTGGGAATTGGTACAATTGATTCAGTGAAAATAAACATCTCAGAAGAATGAGTCATTTATGAACTCTTGCCCAAAGGATTGATTTCTCCCCCACCCCCCAGAACTGAGTTTACAAAAAACAAGGACTGATCTTATTGCAACAATCACTAATGGTATCTACCAGGATTTGCTACCGATGCTATACAGTGTTAAAGTTAGGGATAGGATTAATATTTATTTAATCGTTTTGTAGGCAATCAACACTGTCATTGACATGATCAATAAAATAATTATAATTGGCCACTAAGCAGAGTTTGTGCTTGGAACTCGAATTTCAAAATAAATGAGGAATGGAACATTTTTCTGAAATACTGCATTTAAAAAGCTGTTGGTGCTTAGAAATGAAGTAAAAGTTTCCCAAAAATGAAAATGTGGTAAAGTAAAGATAGCCTACTTGAAAATGTACATTAAGTGAAATTACTTCGCTACTGCTTACCATTTGCTTTTGACTCTTGAAAATTAAAGGAAGCTGTATTTGAAAGATAAGTAACAAATCAGTAAATTGGGGGCAATTAATCTTGACAATTTGTTGCAAACAAATCTTCTTTTTGTTTCGTAGGCGCATTTTCTCCAGCCAAATAGAGAATCAAGTACTTTTTCACCCTATGCTAATGACTTCTGCTTGAATGGTAGAGATGCCAAGAACATTGCTGAGTCCCTCAGGAGCAGTCGTAAACTGCACCCGCTGACACAGCCAGGCTTCTACAGTCCAAAAATCCCACGATCAAAACACTGTGAAGCTGCACAGTCCACAAAAAAATCTTCTTCTACAAACAACTTGAAGGAGTTCTTTGCTCACACGTTGCCTCTGCCGTGCTCCAAAACTGCTGTTCTCAAAGCCAGGTGAGATGCATAAACCATGTCATAATGAAAAGTATGTGCAATTTATGTTGAAAAGGCCAGATTAAACCAGTATGAATTTCCATGATGCCTCATGATTGCTTTTCAGCCAAGATTGAGTACTTGAAATATTATTGTGCCCCTCGTTCCCCTCCCACCCATGAGATCCCATGGGGAGGGGAGGGACAGTCAGTAATAAGTGGGACATTCCCACCACGTTGCATAGCGTTGTTCCCTGTCCCTAAATTCAATCAGTCCATCTATCACTGGAGTTCTGAGTCTGATTTGTTGTATTTTACTGGAAATTACCAACATCACCAAGAAAAAAGGACATTCGAATTGTAATGAAATGACTTTTATGTTTTTACAATGGATCTGTCTTTATTTTTGCAGTGTATGTCCGTTTGCATTGTATGGACAGCTTACCTTATTCTTTGTTTTTATGTGTCTACAATATGTGTGTGTCTGTGGTCTTTGTGTTTTATTTCTGCCAGCCCTTTGTGTTCTAAACCACAAAAAGTTCAAACTTTTGTGGTGGAAAAGCCTCCTTTGATGAGAGCTGTGGTTTCTCAAACTTCACCAACCTCAAATCAACCGGACAAAGAGCACTTCAGCCAACTCCTTCTAAGAGAGGACTGTCTCCCAATAGAACCCAATAGAAAACCTCCTAGATATGACCAACCTGTCTGGAGTCAGAGCCAGAATTTATTCACTGAGGATATTTCTACCAAGGTTCATCTTTCTATTAACACAGTGCATCTGTTCCCTGAACGTCAGTTTAGAGCAAACCAGCCTGCAACGCTTTGTTCAAAACTGGAAAAGGCAACTCATGAGAGATTTAGCTTGAGTGTTGACACTGACATTAAACCATCTCAGGGTGACCCTGACCGGTCATGTCAACCTCAAACCAGCCCAGCTAAACCTGACTGCAGCCCAAAACAAAAGAAGACACAGTACACAAAACATAGAGAAACCGGTGATGTTAGAAACACTGAGCACAACCATGTAAAAAGGTAAGAGGATAGCAGATCTTTATAGGGTATTCTTATTATTTTTTATGTACTATTTTCATAGCTGATAGTATTGTATATTAGTGTGTGCAAATAGTAATAATGCTTTTAAAATTGCTGCTACCACAAGCACAATTTAGGTTCAGTTACTACTTTACAGTTACTTCACTTCTCATTAGAATACTTGATTCTGATTGGTCACACTATGACACATAAGTAAAAATACATATGAACACTATGCATCATTCTACTCATAGAATGAAAAAAAAACATTCAAATGCAAGGTCAAAAGACCTTAACTTTTTTTAAAGTTAAAACTACTTTTAACTTGAGCTGCGTTTTCTAACATGTCAAAAAATCAATACAAGTTATCATCTGAAACTAATTTTCTTAGTAGTTTGTTTTGCACTGGTTTCACTTTTTTTTCCAGTCAGGTGAATGTGAACTCAAAGAATGTGTTTGGTCAGCCTCGAGTGATCGCATCACTGCGAGCAGCATGTTCCCCGCGGCCTGTTCGCAAGAGTACAGTGGTGGAGGACTTGAAAAAACTCATTGTGATGGATGACACACAGGACAGCGCTCAGGGTGATTCAGTATGTGATTTATTTGGCTCACATTCAGCAGTTTGACCCTAAACAACCTGACAACCTACAATAATGTGAAAAAGCAGGTATTGTTCTGCTGAGTATTGGTATGTGAGCAGTGTTGCCATGTTGCAATGTGTTTACTGTCTATTTGTAGTCACCTCAACAAAAAGAGGCGGGGCTTTGCAGCAGTTTGCGAATGTCAGGTTCATACCCAAGTCCATCATTATTCAGTCAAGCTTACCAATCAAACCCAGAGTCTCCAGCACTCACACCCATCCATCTCCACCTGGAAAAACGTCAAACAGGCAAGAGTTATTCCTTCTATGAAGCATAACGTCATTATTATAGTAATTATATGTTCTGTTGCAGTTCACATATATTCTGGTTTTATCAGTTGCTCCTCAACTGGTATGACCTTGACTTAAAGAGATTTTTGCTTTTTCTAGTATACATTGGCACTCACTGGTTGTCTTTTCCTAGAATGTGGAGGATTGCCTGAGCAGGCTGAATCTGACCTGTGGGACAGAGACCAGCATCCTGATCCTGAACTCATGTCCCTGCCAAGCACAGCCAGTGATCTCGACTGGAATAGTTTAGTTCAAGCAGCCCAAGAATATGAGAGTAAGTATCAAAGGACAAATAAATATGTTGAGTTAAGATTGTTCACACACAGTGGTCCCAAATGTCTATTTTTAAATTTAAGCCACATTTGCTATTGTATGTAATTGCAATAGATCAGGGGTGTCCAAACCTGTTCCTGGGAGGCCCACTGTCCTGCGGAGTTTAGCTCCAACACAGGACAGAAGACAATGGCCTTCCAGGAACAGGTTTGGACACTTCTGTTCTAGAGCTTTTCTCTGAACTACAGTAACTTAATTTTACTGTATGTCGTGAGACGCGAGGAAGTGGAATGGAAAAAAACAAAACAAAATGCAAGGTCAAGAGACCTTAACTTCTTTAAAGATAACTACTTTTAACTTGAGCCACATTTTTATAACGTTTTGTCAAGCACAGAGGACATGATCTACTGAAAGTTAACGAAAGTTAATCTATTGTGTGTTCAAATATAGAAAAGCAGCACAGTGGCATGCAAAAATGCATTCTGTGTGAACGGCCCCTTATTCGTCTTTTTTTATATACTCCTTTGAGACATTTTTGAAACTAACCCAATGCCATGGTGATTTTTTGTGGATATATGAATATACCTTAAAGTGATATTTATATTAATTTGTGATATTACTTAAATGTAACAGTTCAGTAAGAAGTTTAACATGCATTTTAGACACAACATTGCCAGATGCTTTAATTTGAACTCAGTAAGCAAAAATAGTTCCAAGTGAATCAGCATAAAGCGCCTCCAAGCATCACATGGCTGGGGTGATTCGTTCCTGAATGAATGAATCAGAATTTTTCAACAATTGTTCAATCATTTGCTTATAAAACAGTTTTTGTTTTGTTCCTGATTGAATCTGTTTGTTTTTTCTTCAAATAAATTAATAATTTTATTCAGACCGTCATTTGTAACTGCATACATAGTTATATGTTGTATAGTTGGCTTCATAATTTGTTTAATGCAATGACTTATTAGTAGTAGTATTAAAATAAATGATTCCATGATTACAATATATTTGCAGCACAAAGGATGGCAACCCTTTTGTCAGAAATGAGTCCTGTATCAAGCAGGCCAGACACACCGTCACATGGACCCTACAAGATTCACCAATCCAGCTCCTACTGCAGTGGAGAAGATATGGCGTAAGTGGGGCATAGTTTTATTAATTGAATGCAATTTTGGATTAATTTTCAAAACAGTAAATTAATGTTTAAACTGCTGAAAAACTACACTCTTAAAAATACATCTATGGTTCCATGAAGAACCTTTAACATCCATGGAACCTTTCCATTCCACAGAAGGTTTATTTTAATCCAAAAAAGTTCTTTAGATTATTAAATGTTCTTCACACTAAGAAAAAAATGGTTCTTAAAAGAACTGTTCACTGAAAGGATCTTTGGGAAACCAAAATGGTTCATCACTGCAAAAACTCCCCATTTGAAACCTTTATTTTTAAGAGCGTACATGAATATTAATTGCCTTGCATGCTCCTTTTTTTTTTAGCAGTGATGTATTCATTGACTTTCCCGACCAACTCTCTCACCTGGAAGGGATGCTTAGGCGACTGAGTGGTGACCTGCTGAAGGTGAGGCTCATTTAGCAGTTAATAAATGAGAAAAGTGTGTACTACGTGCTCTCATAGAGGACAAACACGCTCACAAGCACCATGTGTTCTTCTGTCCTCTGATTCAGGAGAAGAGAGACAAGGTGACTCTTCTGGCAGAGGTGTTGAAGCTTCGCATTAGCAACCAACATCTGAGAGAAGAGTCCCTCTGTGCAGTTGCACAACTACACAAAATCAGCAACATTTTAAACACGACACCTGGAGGGATGGAGTAATGCAGGGTTGCAGACAAAAACTACAAATCTGGAAATTGCCAGACTTTTTTTTTTTCTTTTTGCATTTTCTGCACTAATGTGGGAAGTAAAAATCTGCTGAACGGATTTAAAAATGGTAAGATTTGTTAAATGGAGCCATTAGTGACTGAAAGCCTAATCAAATTATTCGAAATATTTCATGAACAAACCTAGTATGTAGTAACTTATGAACGGACTTACAAATGACAATGTTCCAGTTCTTCTGAACTTTCTGCTGGCACAGGTCTCACATGAGCTTGAAAACCCAAACAAACTGAACTCAATCAAGGTTTATTAACAGCACAGTACAAACAGAACAACTTTCATAAGGTTGGTAACTCTCTTGGGAAGCATATGACAGCTCCTCTAAGGCTTCTTTACTGAATAATTAGGTTAAGGCTATAAAAAAAGCTATAAACCAGCTTAATATAAAACATTATAATAAATATATAAATATATGAAGATACTTAACAATTGCCATATATTATAAATAAGTAATAAAAGTCTGAATTAATTTTAAGTCACAATGAAAAATGCTGAAAACAGTATACGTACAAATGCTCTGTGATGATTAAAAAATGCAGAACAATAAAAAATATACTTAACACACATTAAATTACTTATTTTAAAATCCCTGAGATGCAATTGTGTAAAATCACAACAGTGATTAACCGTAATAAAACTGTATCAAACTATACAATGCGGTTGTTTAAAAAACAGTAGTCTGTTTGGCCTGTTTTTCTTAGACCTTTCAAGCATATATTCTCAATGCAGTAGGTAACTGAGGTGTGAAGACCTTCATTTGACAGCTGCATACTTGTCTCTATAGGCCAGTAACATGTGCAGTGGACTGGGTACAGAGCGTTCTGCCTTCATTTCTGCCTCATGTTTTTGAGTGCGTACATTGCGGTTCTGCTGGCGACTGAAGCTCCAGGCTTTCAAGCTAAAAAACGGAGAGAGGTTTATATGAAATTGCACTGCAACAGACAAGCCTCAATGAAGATTGGAGAATTCAGAGACAGCCTACCAGTACAAACGTCTCTCCCGCTTGGGCAAGATGTGCCATAGACTGGCTAACTCTTTAGTGACTGTAGTAGAGGGGATGCCGGGATAGGATCTATGCCGAAATAATATATTTATTTAGATGGGTTTAATAGTGGATGTATCATTAATGTTAAGAAAAAATAGTACTTATACACACCTGATATATAATTTTCTGTTCATTCGGCAGAACATAATGAAGCCGTTCACACATTTCTTCTTAGGGTTTGGCTGTGTTGGACCACGTCCTCTTCTTGAAGTGTGCCTGTGTGAACAGACTTTTCTTGCTCTCTTCAGGGGAACGAGTTGTTCTGGGGTCTCATCTTCCGAGCTTTTGTTCTCTTCCTCACTCTTGAAGGACAGATTGCTGCCACTTCCAGCACTCATGACAGTCTTCCAATTTGCAGTACAGAGAAGATACCATAAATAAGAGAGCTCCATATCTCAATAAACTAATATACAATAGGGGTCCAAAAATCCACAAGTGAAAATGCTTCTATTTTGCATTTTTTCCTCATTCCAATTTTGTCATTGTAATTTATATTTCAGCTTTTTGAGTGAAATGTTGACAGTCTGTACAAAGGAATCACATAATCAGTTTCACAAATTATCTTATTTGTAGATTCTTAAATTAATTTGACATCATAATGTTTCAAGGTGGGGGGTGGGTGGGGGGGGGGGGGGGGGAAAAAATAATGTTTCCTGATTTAAAATTTTTTAAATGTAAAACGGCTTAAGCCTCAGAGCCCTTTATGAAAGCCCCAACCTTTATTTTTTTAGGCAGAATTTTCATTGCATTATAATTTGGAAAACTTTGCAGAATTGAAATGCTGGTTTGCATTTAGGGCTGCAAAATTTCACCATTTTTGATACAATAAGTGAAAGTTGTAAATTGTGAAAATATACCACAAATGTATTTGAAAAATAATACATTTAAACCAGTAAAGATACAGTCAAGAAAAATTATTTGTCTATTTAAATACTGTAACAAATATTTATATCAAAGCATATTTTAAATGTTTGAATTTGAAAATATTGTTATTGGTACTGTTATAATCAATGAGACAATAATGATGAAACCGTTTGAATTTTTTTTTATGAGAACAGTATTCAAAAGTTTACCACTAATGTCCAGCGTTGTATTTTGGCTACAAAAATGCAAGACAAATTATCTCAAATGTTATAAACTGAATACAGTTATAAACGCAACACTTTTTTTTTGCCCTCATTTTTCATGAGCTGAACTCAGACTTTTTGTGTACAGACTTTTTCTATGTACACAAAAGGCCTATTTCTCTCAAATATTGTTCACAAATCTGTCTAAATCTGTGTTAGTGAGCACTTCTCCTTTGCCGAGATAATCCATCCACCTCACAGGTGTGGCATATCAAGATGCTGATTAGACAGCATGATTATTGCACAGGTGTGCCTTAGGCTGGCCACAATAAAAGTCCACTCTAAAGTGTGCAGTTTTACTGTATTGGGGGGTTGGGGGGGGTCAGAAAACCCGTCAGTATCTGGTGTGACCACCATTTGCCTCACGCAGTGCAACATATCTCCTTCGCATAGAGTTGGTCAGGTTGTTGGTTGTGGCCTTTGGAATGTTGGTCCACTCCTCTTCAATGGCTGTGCGAAGTTGCTGGATATTGGCAGGAACTGGAACACGCTGTCGTATACGCCGATCCAGAGCATCCCAAACATGCTCAATGGGTGACATGTCTGGTGAGTATGCTGGCCATGCAAGAACTGGGATGTTTTCAGCTTCCAGGAGTTGTGTACAGATCCTTATCATGCTGCAATATGAGGTGATGGTCATGGATGAATGGCACAGTAATGGGCCTCAGGATCTCGTCACGGTTTTCTCTGTGCATTCAAAATGCCATCAATTAAATGCACCTGTGTTCGTTGTCCATAACATATGCCTGCCCATACCATAACCTCACCCCCACCATGGGCCACTCGATCCACAACGTTGACATCAGCAAACCGCTCACCCACAACAACGCCATACACGCTGTCTGCCATCTGCCCTGTACAGTGAAAACCGGGATTCATCCGTGAAGAGAACACCTCTCCAAAGTGCCAGACGCCATCAAATGAGAGCATTCGCCCACTCAAGTCGGTTACGACGACGAAATGCAGTCAGGTCGAGACCCCGATGAGGACGACGAGCATGCAGATGAGCTTCCCTGAGACGGTTTCTGACAGTTTGTGCAGAAATTCTTTGGTTATGCAAACCGATTGTTGCTGCAGCTGTAATTTGGTACAAATATGTACGCTTGAGGGACTAATATGTACCTTTAAACTACTATTATGCACCCTTTAGGGACAAATAAGGTGTACTTTTTGAAAAGGTACCGCCCCAGTGACAGCTTTTGTACCTTTTTACTGAGTGTAGTATACATGCTAGTCTATATTAGTATAGAATGAATATTCAATAAAATATGTGTAGGCCTATATGGATTATCTTTACTTTGTAGCGCCTCTCGTCCTTCTGGATGGAGAGAATGGCTCAGGCCTTGAGAAGGTGATATGAGCAGTGATGGGTTGAGGGTCAGGCTGTCTGCTTCCCGAAGGGGTGGACGCAAAGGCAGTACTGGTGTTTTTAGCAGCGTAGGGCTGAAAGGGAAACGCTTTTTCCATGCAGCCGGAAAAGCTCCAAGTATGGGGTCTTTCAGAAGAATTCCTGATCTGAAGATATAGCAAATCATAAAAATGAGTTACAAGCTTGCACACAGGTACATCTCAAGCTGTCATTTCTCTGCTATTCACAAACATAAATTAAATATCCAATATACAAACCCGGATGGAGGTGTATCCAACATATTTCTCCCTGGGCTTCCATCTTCACTTCCTGTCTGGTCTTCACAGAAACTACAGGTAGATTCAGCTTCAGTGCTCCCTGATAACAAAAAATAACCCCGGGTATCCTTTAAGTTTCAGTATGTGGATTTAATTCATATATAACACCAAAGAAAGACAAGATTTTTTCACCTGTATTGAAGGAGGAAGTTGTGGAGTTGGAATCTAGAGAGCTTTGTGATGGCTCGCTATCATCAACAGGCCACAGGTCTTTGTCTTCTGCAGTTTGGGTTTCTGACAAATTGCTTTGTCCGTCACACATAATCTGGTGTTCTAGCTGCTCCACAGCATTTATGATAAATCTCTCAGAGTTCTGGCTCTGAGGGTCCCTCTTTTTGTCACTTAATCGTACTGTTTATAAATGTATATATACAGCAGTGTAAGTGAAAATAAATACCATATAATATATTTTATGTTTTAAATACATAAACGTCACCTGTATACTTGCTTATGCGACTGTAGGTGTACATGTTCTTGGCTTTTAGGAACTGTGGTGGTGTGCAAGATAATGGAGAGTCTTCACTCTCCGACTCCGATTCTGCAGACACAAAGGCCATAGACTTCAGTATGTATCACATGACCCCTTCCATATTTCAAAATATATGCATAAAAAACTTGCATTGAGCATAATTAATAAAGCAGCTGACTTCTCTGGTTGTTTTCAGATAGACGGTGAGGATGACTCTTCAGACTATGAATGTGACTCTGGTGAAACTCAAAGCACTGCAGCATGTTTATCAGGGGGTCCTGTGGACACACACATAAAATATGTTGTGTTTAATTATTATTATTTTTTTTACTATATGCATTATTTATACTATATATGTAGCCAATTAAAATATATTTTATTATGTTTGTATGTTTTTAACACCTAGAGAAACACACACACACACACACACACACTATTACATAACACAGTTATTATACAACATTTTAAACAATAGTATTTAAAATACATTTTTATCACAGCTTACTGAGTATCACTGCGTTAATTTTCGAGCTCTATTCAATGCCATATTTTAAAATGACTGATATGTTGCTTTACATTTCATTTTTTATTCTTTTTAAATGTATTTTCTTGCGTAGGTATAGTTCCCTTACCTGAATTATTCTCTATGGAATGCACAATATACTGCGACTATTCCCTAAATTAAATCTCCTCCAACATAGAACTTCTTAGAATGACATTGGACAAGAAAAGAGCCAATCAGCTTCAACGCTTACGCGGATTGGATAACGAGAGTTACACAGACCTCGTGACAATTGGATACGTTACTGGGCTGCTTGGCCGTGAACTTTAAAGCTTATGTATATTTTGTTTAATGTTAAAATACTTTCTCCTATTCCAACTAAGGCATTTGTATGCACATTTTCGTAAAGTTAAAACAATGACTCCGTGACACTATCAGCCGTGTTTGAGCATCAAGAACATCAGCACTATAGCTATGTATGTAGAAATGTAGGCCACATATGAATGATCAGCACGACATAACATTTCTCAACCAATGGTGTGCCTTGAAGGCGTGGTTATCTGCGTAAGGAAGATGGGGGAGTTTTACGGAAACCTTTGAAATACATTTGTGTGATTAAACCCCTTGCATTGTAGGTTTTTTCTTTCTTTCCTGTATTTATTTGTTTTTCTTTCTTACTTTTCCTGTTGTGTTTTTATTTTGTTTATCCATGTATCTTTTGTTATGCTGCTATTTGGACTTCTTAGAATTGTATTAAGATTTTTCTTACTGTTATTTATTTGGTATTTGTGTTCTACAAGCAATAAAAACAAATTAAATTTAAAAAAATAAAAATAAAAAATACATTTTTGTCATTCGTTCCGGTGACGCCAGGGGTGCATACATTTCACATATCAGCTACCACGTGCAAATATGTGCAAAAAATAAAATAGTTATCTGCCAAAACAATTTCCCTTTAATCTCCATCTTAGAATGTTTTAATAAGATATTTAAATATTTTTAACCTGTTATTGAACGTTGACTACATAGTTTCCCCATAGTTAAAGGGATAGTTCACCTTTAGTTGTTGGTCCCCATTGGCTTCCATAGTATGGAAAAAAAACACTATGCAAGTCAATGAGGACCAGCAAGCAACTGAAGGTGAACTATCCCTTTATGCTCAAATGCATATGTAATATTTATAATTCTATATTACTGCTAAGTAACTAGAGTAAGGAGGACATCGAGCCAGAGTGGGATGAGGAGCTACGCAGATCGCTGTCCTGTTCTGTCTCAATAACGTCGACTGCAGAACTGAGAACACGATCATTTACAGGCTGCATCGTCAAGATGCATATCGAGGACGAATCAGACCGGCGCTGGTGATGAAATAGTCCCCAGACTCAGTCCTCTCTACGTTCAGCACAATGAGCTGTTCATTTCCTGCGCCCGCGGGGGATTTGATAGAGCAATGGTGCGCCAGTCCCGGACTGATGGTGAGTGTGTCTATTAGGAAAAATCTGCTTTTCGGGCTCCGCATCTTTTGTGGCAACTAACAATTGAAGTGCTTCGCCATTTAATTTAGTTGTTTGAATGAATTAAGCCCCTGTTATTAACTATTTATCGATATAATTATTTTATGACTTATTCTATTGTGTATTTAAGTGCGCTAGTTGATTAATTATTGTAATGTTTTACAAACTGCATGCATGCATCAACGGAAAAAAACAGGTTGAGAAATGCACCAGATTCTAAAAATGACTCTAAGCAATTGGGAATCATAGTTTAGTTTGTTTTGTGTAATTAAGTCAGCTTCGTGGTATTTTTAACTGCTTGTTGTATTCCCATTTCACGCAGGTTTAATCTTAATTTGGCATCCGTCGTAAACACAAGATGAACAGCATACGGTACAAAGCAGTGACTGTCAGGTGGTGGAACTATTCTGTAGCGCGCTGTGACCATGCACGCATGTGCCGCGTGCGGATACTGCTGCTGGGCTTGTGCGTGCTGGTGGCGATTACATTAACACTGGCAGTATCACTGTCTAAACACCAAACGGTAGAATATGATTTTCCTCCCAAACCTCCCGACCTATTCAAAGACAAGGTAAGAGGACTGCAGACATTCAGTTTATAATGTCACTTCTTTTCATGTAAACATTTGGGTCATTTGTTGATGTGTTTTTATTATTATCATTATTATGGACCCTTTTCACAAAACCGTTTAACGGTCATCAGCATCGTAAATCCTCGAAAGTTTTTTATATTTGCGCTTTAAAAAAATTATGTACATTTATAACACTCTTTCTTTTGTATTATATCACCTTTGCAGCAAATTACAAAAAAAACAGTTAACGCTAATGCGAGGGTGTTTCTAATGCAGCGTCTATGGGAGGGACGGTAAATTGGACATCGTTCTCTCTTCAGACTGCCGTTATCAGTCTCTCTCAATTTTTTTCCTATTATTGAAACTCATGAAAACACTATCGTGGAGTTTTTCTTTTGCTATTTGAGCAAATGGGAATGCAAATATATATATATTTGTGGTACGCTCCCATTCCCTGCTCTTCAAGTTAACCCAACTATGACAACTTCCGCTGCTGAGAAACCCTTAAATTTAAAAAGCCTATTATTATTATTATTATTATATGATTATTATTATTATTATTTGAGCTTTTCCCAAGCATTGTGTGGTGCAAGATGGTCATTAGCTGGTCCTTTGGTGTTTGACTAGCTATCAAGTTCCAAAAATAGTATAACCATCTGGTTTGTTGCTGGTCCTAGGTTGGACTAGCTAATAATCACCTTAAAAAACACTCTTAAAAAGTAAGGTTTTTTCATTAGCATGCATGGTTCCATGAAAAAAATTTAACATCCATGGAACCTTTCTATTCCACAATAGGTTCTTTATAGTAGAAAAGGGTTGTTTAGATTAAAATGTTCTTCACTCTAAGAAAAAAAAACAGGTTATTTTAGGAACTGTTTATTTAAAGATTCTTAGTTTGGGGAACCCAAAATTGCTCTTCTATGGCATCACTGTGAAAACCCTTATTTTTTAAGGACGTAGATCATCTAGAAAATGGTTACCACAATCCAAATCCCAGATTTTCCCATGTAATTTTGTTGCAATTTTACATGCATACAAATAATGATTATTTTCCTTATTCGCCTTCCACATGTTTACCGTCTTTAACCTTTCACAGCTGAATCACCAGCCAGGTAAACCCACTGTTGCCCAAGTAAAGCGGCTTGTCTCGCAGGTGAATCGGGAAAGACTGTGGTATTCCCATCTGCGACCTATTCTCACTGAACGCCAGCCAGGAAGTCGTGGGAGTCAGGCTGTTCGAAAAGTAAGACACAATTGATTTAGTACTATCAGCCTGGTTTTTAGTTCAATTAAATCTCAGATCTTACTAAATATGCTATAATCTGATGTCTCATTTATTCCGTGATCCTAGCACATCTTTTCTAAACTGGATTCTCTTTCGGCGGGCTGGTCTGTAGAAGTGGATTCCTTCATCTCCGAAACCCCTCATGGCCCTGTTAGCTTCTCTAATGTCCTGGCCGTGTTAGACCCAATGGCTCCTCGCCGATTGCTTCTGGCTTGTCACTATGACTCCAAATTCATACCTTCAGATCCTAGTGACCCACAGAAGGTGTTTGTGGGTGCCAGTGATTCAGCTGTGCCTTGTGCTATGATGCTGGAACTGGTCACAGCTTTGGATCCACACCTCAAAAAGCACAAGCAGCTGGTAAGACAAAGTGTTACATCTCACTTTCAAGAAAACTGTTTTCATAGGTCATTCATTTAACAACTAAATTTGGAGACATATAGCATGTACTAGCTCATAAATACACTCTGTCCTGAGATGAAGAGAGTGGTGCACGTCTCTGAGGGGGTCACTTAAGCTTTTTCCAGACTTGTGAACCACAGTGCTGTAGAATTCAGAGTCAGTTCTGTTGTTTAACTTGTAATAGAGCCAAGAGCTACAAAACACTGCATGACCGGAAGGGATTTTGATAAGAAGAGAAGATCCTCACAATCTACATACAGTTGCAGGTGTAGAATATGTAGAACACAAGATTTCTTGTGTTTCAAGATTTTCTCATCCTTGGGGACATACAATTTATTTATTTATTTTTTTGCACACTTCAGTATAATAATGAAGCATCTTCCTGTGCAGGCCAGGTGGTAGGAAGATGGCCATGATTTTAAATGAATCTAAATCCTTAGTAAACAGAATCCCGCAGCAACAAGGATTGGAATAATTGATTTTTGAAAAATCTGATTGGCTGTTCAGATTAACAGAGCAGATTTTTTTTGTGAAGGTTTCCAGGGTGACATTGCAGTTGGTCTTCTTTGATGGAGGAGAAGCTTTTGAGCAGTGGTCTCAGACAGACTCACTATATGGTTCACGGCACCTCGCAGACTCCATGTCCCGCATTCCTCACCCGCCGGGTTCTGAACAATCCACACTGCTGAATGCTGTGGTAAATCAGGATGCTTGTGTATGTGTGTGTGTGTACATTTGTTTTTAAAGGGATAGTTCACCCAAAAATGAAAATGTTGTCATCATTTACTAAAGTCGTGTCTGTTCAAACCTGTATGACTTTCTGTTTGTGGAACACACTTTTTAAAAAGTGTTTTTTTTATCCTTACAATGAAAGTCAATGGGGTCCAAAATGGACTTTCATTGTATAGACCAGCGGTGGCGAACTCCGGTCCTGGAGAGCCGCAGCCCTGCAGAGTTCAGCTCTAACCCCAATTAAAACTCACCGCCCTGTGCTTCCTATACCGTTCGGGCCTTGATTTAGTTGTTCAGGTGTGTTTGATAAGGGTTGAAGCAAAACTCTGCAGGGCTGCGGCTCGCCAGGACCGACGTTCGCCACCCCTGGTATAGACCAAAACATTCTTCAAAATATCTGTTATGTTCTACAGAAGACAGAAAGTCATATAGGTTTGGAACAACATAAGGGTGAGTAAATGCTGACAGATCTTTTGTTTTGGTTAAACTATCCCTTTAAGTATCTATGAGTATTAAATATATGAATACATTGAGTTGAAACTGATATTTGCAGGATCTACTTGTTCTTTTGGACCTTATTGGTGCACCTGATCCCATGTTTGTGAATCACTTTGAGAACACAGCTCGCTGGTTTGACCGCCTTATCGCTGCTGGTAAGACTGATTTGACTTTCCATTAATACTAAGGTATCCTGGTTAATCATTAATGGCCATAAAGACTCTTAAAACTAATGTTTGATCTGTAGTGGCATAAATTAGAGTAGACAAACTACCAGCCACGCACTTACTATCAAGGAAATACCATCTACTGAGTTGTCTATGTCTACAGTATTTGCAGCGTTTGAAATTAACACCCATCAACTCGCCATATACGGTTGAAAATCACATATGAACTCACTAGCCAATTTGGCAGATTATGATTAATAATTATTACTTCCTACCAGCAGGAGAATGGGTTGACTTTTTTTCAATGGATGTCAGTAGAGGAGAGGATTCAATATTCTGACTTTTGTAAAGAAACAGCTGATTGCTGATTGAGATTTAACTGCCTGTCCAGTGTCCACTAATCTTTAATGTGTTCACCATTAAAGATTAATTGTGGAGTGAGCTATATTTGGAAATCAATAATCATAATGAAATGCTGTTTTAAAAGAGAAATCACTGATGTTTTTGTATTTGTATTTTATTTTTTATGGTATCTGCAAACAATGATTGACTGTATTAAAAACTGAAAGTCATTTAATGATTCAGAATAAGATTTAATAAGAAATATATTTAAATATAAGATGTGAGTTTGATAATCTGGTTTATTTCTGATATTTTTGTTTTGGCTAGCGATAGTTCTTCTAAATGGTTGGTAACTTAAACATTTAGTAGCAAAATTGGCTGGCGAGTGAAGAAGTTCACTTCAAAACCTGTATGTGAGGAGGAAAACATTATCAATGAAGTGAAAGTGAAGTGATTAATAAATAATATTTAAAAAGATTTAATATGATTATGAATTATAGTCCTTGATTATGAAAATTATAATTATATGGCCTAGACACAGACCCAATGATAGGTAGTTTATATCCACCCTCTGATCCCTCTAATTATATTTCTGCATTTTATAAGAGAAGAGACTTCATAATTTGGGGCTCCTGTCTTCCCATCCCAAAGAGCAAACTTATTTCATGAAGGATATTAATATGGGGCCAGTTGAAGATGATCATATTCCTTTCCTTCAGAGAGGTAAGAGCATAGATCAATTTGACAAGCAGGAAATATGTATACATACACACAACACACACACACACATATGTGTGTAACAATATTGCCGTTCTTATTCTTGTTCTGATTTGTTCTTTCTCTCGTTGACTGCAGGAGTTCCAGTGCTGCACATAATCGCTACGCCATTCCCTTCCTTTCTGCACACATTGGATGACACAGCAGACAAGGTTCACAGTCACACTGTGGAGAATCTCACCAAAGTCCTTGTGGTATTCCTGGCTGAATATCTGCGGCTCTAGGATGCTATAATATTACATCCAATCACATCCGTCGTGGATTGGTCTATACCTCAGCTGCACTGCTTTAGGATATCTGATATCAGTGACTGTTCTCAGAGATGCAGAAAGTACTGTATGTTCTCAGGCTGCCATCCTTTATCCTGACATACGCTTACCTTTTGACTTTCTGACATGTTAGTCAATCGGTATGGTGCCTTCAGATAGTTTTGTTATCTAGTAATGCACTGTATAGACAAAATATAATATTATTATCTGTGCCAAAAAAGTTTACATAAGCTTAGTCATCTATTCAATAACTGCAATAAAATCAATAGAATGCAAAGTAGATACTTCAAGCTCAGGAATGGATGTGAACCTGATGCTATATAAGAGATTATTAAACTATGCACTACAATGAAGCTCTATAAAATGCTCACAATAATTTAATCTCACAATAATTTTCTCAAATGAGCAGTCTGTAATCTCTAGTAGCTTAATGTACAATCATACGTTAGTCTAGACCAGGGATCCTCAAATCTGGCCCACGAGATCCACTTTCCTACAGAGTTTAGCGCTAACCCTAATCAAACACACCTGAGTAAGCTAATCAATATCTTCAGGATCATTAGAAAATCACAGGTAGCTGAGTTTGATCAGGGTTGGAGCTAAACTCTGCAGCGCATTGGCCCTCCAGGGCAAGATTTAAGGAACCCTGGTCTAGATTGTGTAATTTTCAGAGATCGAACTCACACTTAAGTGGCAAAAAATTCTGACTTGAGACTTGACCAGACTGGTAAACAAATGACTTGAGACTTTTTCCAAATCAGAAACTCTTTAGACATTTTTTTTTCTCTCAGAATAATACTTTTTTTTTTTTTTTTTTAGATAAAAATAAAGTAAAAACCCAATATACTTTCTATACTCTCAAAAATGTGTTTGAAAAGTATAATATATAAGGAATGTTTTAAAAAAGGAATTTAAAACTTGACTTGAACTCATAAAAAAGGACCTAGACTTGAGTCGTCACTTAAATTTGACCTTGAAAGACCTTTTGACTTGTCTGAAAAGACTTGCATCAGTGACTTGAATATGCTCATATATTTGTTTTGTATTGTAATACTGAATATTTTTCCGTTGCAGATATGATATGGACGGCTTTTATTGTCTAAATAAAGGAGGAACATTGAGGCTTGTCGGCCTTGTCTTGTGTGTTGCTATACAGCCTGGCCACTAGGTGACAGTGTATCAGGCGCTTACAGCGTTTCATGACGTCTGCACCACACACAGGACAGGTCAGAGGTCATATCGGGAACTCACAGTTTATACATGACTCTGCTGTCATTGTGAAGACATTTTTGACTTGGAATAAATAATAAACAGCTATGATGAGTCTGGGTGTTATAACAGTTACCAATGACATCTCGCGCTGATGAGGTAAGGTGTTGCTGTCATTATTTTTTTACAGCCATGTGTTTTATGTGTTCCAATCATGTAATAAGAATGCTTGATGTGAAATTTCAGGCAGTTTTAGCAGTGTCCAGTAGTGCGACATGCTGTAAATCCAAAACTATTTTAAACATCAGATTTTTCAAGTACATAGAAAAACGCGACATGACCATTTAGGATTTAGATAAACATTTCTACGAATGTACTTAAAAAAAGGCTAATAGATATCATACATGCATGTGGTATTTTGAATATCTCTTTTTATTGCTCCATAAATCATTAAATACTGCCAACAGCCAAAAATGAAATAAATTTTTCTTCATGTTTTAGGAATAATATGTTTTATATATCATTTGAATGATATATGAATACTGACAGGAATAAAACTGGAAAGTCTGGTCTATGTAAGTGGTATTAAAGTAGAGATTTCTGGCTCCTCCGTGCATGAGAAAAAAATCATTTGAGAACTGCCTTGTAAGAAACTGAAATCTACAGATGCAAATAGTTAAAGTGTAATAATATAAAAACGTAAGTGTGTATTTTGGATGTTTTCTTTGTGCTAGTTGACTAGTGCTGGAAAAAACAGGGGCTTTGCCTCTTTCCTAATTTGCAGTTCACTTCATGTGGTGTAACAAATACATTTTTTGAAGAAAAGAAATCCATGTAGTCTGTTAATTAAAGGCAGAGTAAGTGATTTCTGGTAGCCGATGTTGATATTTGAAATCACCAAAACAAACACGCCCCTACCCCAAAAGGGTCTTGCCTCTATTTAAACATCTCCACCACACACATACGTACGCAACCCAGGCAACGATTAGTACTGTGAAACAAAGCAAAACCAATGTTACACCGTGTCTCCACCGGACGTGAGCGGCGCCGCGCAACAAATCCCCGACAGTAAACTGCTGCCGGGTTCTATTTATGACGTGCTGGCACAAATTTCAAATGGTTTTCAACGGTTGTTTGATCGCGTCCAGTGTAGGCAGACTTTAGCTGTTGTAGACACAGTGTTACTACTCACCTATTGAGAAGAAACAAAGCAACCTCGGCATCCGATTGCAGGCCTCCGCTCCTTGAGTTCTCTCCAGCGCTGGAAAGCTGATCCGATATTTACACGGGTCCTACTTCTTGCCTTAAGCCTTCCTTTGTTCCGCAGACGTTTTCCTGTTTTTTATCTCCATCCTTACTTTCTGTCGCTCGGCTAGCTAATGTCCGTCCCATGCCCTGAAAGCTCTCTCCTCCACATCACAAGTAGACACGCTCCTTATTGCTGATTGGCTACAAGTTTGTTTTGCTATTCGGCCCGAATCAGTTTTCTAAAGTGTTTTTGAAAAATCACATACCCTGCCTTTAATATGAGATCAAAAACTGCTGTTACTGAAATGCGACATCAACTACCCATTTGCTGATCTTTATGCAGTGCACTTACTACATCACTTCCCTTCGCAGACTGAAGAAACCACTGTCTTTCCTGTCAAGACTGTTGTGAGTTTATGATCATCCACTTAGTTTCGGTACGCCATAGCAAACTCCAAGAACAGGTCTTTTTTTTTTTTTTTTATTTATTTTTTTTTTTGGGGGGGGGGGGGGGTTTTTTTTTTTTAACCCTGTATCAGCAGTTTCTGCGTGCAGCTCAGGACAAGCCGGGCTTCATACCGAGAATACGTGATGAGTTCCGTGCCAATGCTGCCATCAAGAAGACTGACGTCATGCACATAGAATATCTTTATCGGCGAGCCCAACGCCAACTCGAACTGCTTAAAGATGTAAATACTAAACAACTTGGATCATTCAGCAAGACTAAAGAGGACAATTGACCACTCATAGCAACCTATATTATCATTACTGTATTCAAATATTTTACATAATGTGACTTGCAAAGAACAAATACATATGTGACCCTGGAGCACAAAACCAGTGTTAAGTCGCTGGGGTATATTTGTAGCAATAGCCAACAATACATTGTATGGGTCAAAATGATCGATTTTTCTTTTATGCCAAAAATCATTAGGATATTAAGGAAAGATCATGTTCCATGAAGATATTTTGTAAATTTCCTACCGTAAATATATCAAAACTTAATTTTTGATTAGTAATATGCATTGCTAAGAACTTTGGACAACTTTAAAGTTTGTTTTTTTTTTTTAATTCTCAATATTTAGATTTTTTTTGCACCCTCAGATTCCAGATTTTCAAATAGTTGTATCTCGGCCAAATATTGTCCTATCCTAACAAACCATAAATCATTGGAAAGCTTATTCATAAGCTTTCATAAATCTCAATTTCAAAAAATGTACCCTTATGACTGGTTTTGTGGTCCAGGGTCACATATTGTTTTCTGGAAAATCACCTCAATGGCTTCAGTTATTTAAATGGAAAGACCAATGAGACTTTCACTCTTCTCAGGGAAACTTGCAACATGAAGTGTTTTGGGAGTTGAAGCTAGATAAGTTGAACTCATTCGAGTTTAAATGTTATTTATGCACATTAAATGGCAGACCCATTTGTTTGCTGTTATATGAGTATTCTCATTTTTTAAGTGTGTCTAGATGTATTATGTACTGTTAGAGTTGATATAATGCAGTGTTTTAAAGATAATATCTGTTGGCACAACACTTCTGAAATGATTCAACACAACTATACTAATTTTTTTTTTTTGCTGTAATGCCTCTGTCCTGTTGAAATAATAGTCGATGTTGCCAGTTTTATTACTGTCTTTTAGTTCACAATGTGGTAAAATTATAAAAGTAGAAAATATTATGATGTCTAATAATGTAAAGCTTGAGAATTGTCCTAGTGCTTAAATGGTTGTACAATGCATTCATCTATTGTAAAAATAATCAAAAAAGTAAATAAATCAAAAAAGTCATAATAGAATTTTAAGTCTGAATGTAAAGTTATATCCTATAGCAAAATGGTTATGTTCACCCAGAAGATTTACTCATCTTCATATTTTTCCAAACCGAAGAACAGGACTAGAAATGTTAGGTAGAATGGCATCCACAGTCACCATCTACAGTCATGGCCAAAAGTTTTGGCTGTGACATAAATTTTGTGTTTTGCAAAGTTTGCTGCTTAAGCTGTTGTGGTGTTCATTCACATTGTTTCTAGATCATTGTGTAGAGTGATCAGATGCATTGATTGATGCACTTCATTGGCCAAAAAATGAACTTTTCACAAAAAAACAAAACAATTTCACTTGATCCTGACACAAAATGACCAGCTAACATTAATTGACCAATCATCGGCAGCACATGTGAAAGTGTGAATGAGTACTAGTCAGGTCAAATCACTATCATACTAAATAGACTGTAAGAGCAGACTGATTGCTATAAAAGGAGGAAAGAATCGCTTCCAATCATTGTGTTCTTGTTTGCAATGGTTACCTCCAAAGAAACACGTGCAGCCACCATCGTCATCTGCACTGGCTACCTATTAAGTTCCGTATCAGTTACAAAATATTATTACTTGCCTACAAGGCCCTTAATGGCTTAGCTCCTGCATACCTAACTGGTCTTCTACCACGTTACAATCCATCACGCTCTCTAAGGTCACAAAACTCTGGACTTTTGGTAGGATAGCAAAGTCCACTAAAGGAGGTAGAGCACATTTGGCTCCCAAACTCTGGAATAGCTTTCCTGATAACGTTTGGGGTTCAGACATACTCTCTCTGTTTAAATCTAGATTAACGACACATCTCTTTGGCCAAGCATTCAATAATGCATCTCAGAATCTTGTACTGCAGTTATATCTGATCAATGCACATTATTCTTTAGTCTGGGTTAAACAAATCAATTTTGCTTGGTTGGAACGGCAGCTACGCTAATTATGTCTCTATTGACATCTCGTGGTAACTAGGATTTACACAAGTTTCAGTCTGGATCTAGAACACCTGAGAAGAGATGATGCCACCTTTAGAGGACCTCAGATGATGCCAACCCTTAAACAACTTACAGAACTACCACATTTGCACCCTTCTAAAAAGTTTTTGTTTGACTTGCGTCTATCATTAATTGCTGTTTATAGTGTTCATCGTCTGTTTGATTACGTCTTTAAATTTTTTTTCTGTACATTTCTGCCATATGTACATTAATCTGACAGTCACCACTGATACGCTACCACTAAATATTGTAGAAACTTAATTTGCTGTAAAGTTACTTTGCAACTATTTGTATCGTGAAAACCACTATACAAATAAACTTGAATTGCCGTTGAATCATCGCTTGCCATCAAAATGGGCCTCACATGCAGGAAAATTGCAACCAATATGCCCTGAAAGAAACCATTTACCGGATCAAAAGAACTTCCAGAGAGAGGTTCACCTGCGTGAAGAATCACCGCTCCCCTCCTGATGCATTCCGCGACAGAATCGTGTCACCAGCAGTGCAGAGCTTGCTCAGGAATGGAAGCAGGTTGGTGTGAGAGCATCTGCACACACAGTGAGGCCAAGACTTTTGGACAACGGCCTGGTGTCAAGAAGGGCAGCAAAGAAGCCACTTCTCTCCAAGAAAAATGTCAAGGACAGACTGAAATTCTGCAGTAAGTGCAAGGATTGGACAGCAGGAGACTGATGCAAAGTTATTTTCTCTGATAAAGATCCCTTCTGACTGTTTGGGACATCTGGGAAATCGATTGTTCGGAGAAGAAAAAGTGAACACTACCATGAGTCCTGTGTTGTGCCAACAGTGAAGCATCCTGAGACCATCCATGTGTGGCATTGCTTTTCAACCAAGGGAGTGGGCTCTCTCATAATTCTGCCCAAAACATTGCCATGAATAAAGAATGGTATCAAAACGTCCTGCAAGAGCGACTTCTTCCAACGATCCATGAGCAATTTGGTGATGATCCGTGCACTTTTCAGCATGATGGAGCATCATGTCACAAAGCAAGAGTGATAAAGAAGTGGCTCGAAGATCAATACATTGAAATTTTGGATCCGTGGCCAGGCATCTCCCCGGATCTCAATCCCATAGAGAACCTGTGGTCAGTCCTCAAAAGGCGAGTGGACAAGCAGAAGCCCACAAATTGTGATAAACTCTGAGAACTAATAAGGCAAGAATGGATCGCCATCAGTCAGGATTTGGCCCAGAAGCTAATATCCAGCATGCCAGAGGGAATTGCAGAGGTTATGAAGAACAAGGGTCAACACTGTAAAATGTTCATAAAATATTTATTGTATGTTTTATTTTATTTTATTTATTTATTTATATATTTAAATCACACTACAATTGTGCTGTATTTCTCATTTGTAAGTCGCTTTGGCTAAAAGCGTCTGCTAAATTACTAAATAAATAAAATAAAAATGTATTTGCCAATAAAAGCCTTTAAAACTTATATGCTTATCATTGTTTTCCATTGTACCATAGAAACATGTGGAAAAATATTCTACAAATACTGAAGCAGCAAACTTTGCAAAACACAATGTATGTCACTGCCAAAACTTTTGCCCATGACTTGTACTTTAATTGGTGTGGGGTGAAAAATTGCAATGAAAGTTAATGCAGGCTAGGCTGTCAGTCCTCCCACTCCATCTTTGGATGAACTAGAGGATAAGTGGGTATGGAAAATCCCTGTAAACAATGAATAGCACACACTATAATTTTTAAGTGTACTTTTATCTTCAAGTAATGACACAAGATGTTTTCCTCTCAGTTTAAAATTAATAATGACATTTATCCTTGTAATGAATCCCTCAGATTTCACTTGGATTGTAAACTTTTGTGAAGTCAGGGTCATGGAACATTTATTTTATTCATGCAAATTTCTAAAAAAATATATATATATTTTACCCCTGATTTTTTCACTCTGAAATTTCCAGTGAAAATTTGGTCATAATATGGGGTTCTGGTCAATTTTTTCTAATAACTTCAGATTTTTTTTGAAAATCAATCCATCCTCTCGCGAAGGAGTGTTGTGTTACACGTATATTATATCCATTTTTTTTTTTTTATTTAGTAGTAGTAGTAGTAGTAGTAGTAGTAGTAGGAGGAGTAGTAGGAGTAGGAGGAGTAGGAGTAGTAGTAGGAGGAGTAGTAGGAGTAGTAGTAGTAGTAGGAGTAGTAGGAGTAGTAGGAGTAGTAGGAGTAGTAGGAGTAGTAGGAGTAGTAGGAGTAGTAGGAGTAGTAGGAGTAGTAGGAGTAGTAGGAGTAGTAGGAGTAGTAGGAGTAGTAGGAGTAGTAGGAGTAGTAGGAGTAGTAGGAGTAGTAGTAGGAGTAGGAGTAGTAGTAGTAGTAGTAGTAGTAGAATCAGTAGTAGTAGTAGTAGTAGTAGATTAGTAGTAGTAGTAGCAGTAGTAGATTAGTAGTAGTAGGAGGAGTCTAGGAGCGTAGTATAGTATGAGTAGTAGGAGTAGGATAGGAGTAGTAGGCGTAATAGTAGGAGTAGGAGTAGAGTAGTAGTCGGAGTAGGAGTAGGAGATCGTAGGAGGAGTAGTAGGGTGGAGTAGTAGGAGTAGGAGTAGGAGTAGTAGTAGTAGTAGTAGGAGTCGTAGGAGTAGTAGTAGTAGTAGGCTAGTCATGTTTTTGATGTATTGAATCTGAATTGTATTAAGTATGTTAACTGAGGTTTGGTATTGTATTTAAGTAAAATAAATAAATAAATAAAAAATCTTCAATTAATTACTTGCCCGTCCAGAAGTGGGCGCAATTGCGAAATAAAATCTTACTTTGGAGGAAGAAGAACAAGCTCTGTAAACAGGAAGATCATGTCAGCGGTGTCACAAAAGCAAACGACGAGATATTAGCGTTTCGTTCTTTAGTTAATAGTTTACTGATTAATAATAATCGCGTACAATAGAAATAAGTATGTCGGAGGCAAACGGGATGACAGATGCCCAATTGGTGCAGCAGGTTGGTGTCAAACGTCAGTTCTGTCACGCAGTTTAAAATCCGAGTTCAGCTCCGTTTACGTGTTTGTTTGTTCATTATTATTATTATTAAACGTATTCCAATATGTTTTGTCACTTATGTATTGATAACTACGACGACAGAAATCTATCACCATGTTTTAATGTTGTACTATGGTTTATGGTTGATATTTTGCTCTTGTCTGTGTATCCCGGTTGCAGTTGGCGCTGCTGGGCTGGCTGAAGACGGACAGTGTTCAGTGTAAGCAGCTGCTCACTGCGGTCACTGGGATGCAGGTGGCCCGTGAGCTTCTGGACAGACTCTCTGGGCAAAGCCAAATAGATGCTTACAGGGTAAGATGCGTCTGTTTTTTGTTGACTTTACAAAACGTATTGTGGTTGCACAGTCTGGCACAGTATAATAAAGTACGCTTTAATATAGAGGAGGCCTAGGAAAATTGTAAAACTAAATTTCTTCAGCGTGATGACACCATTTCAGCTCTTTCCCAGAGTTATCTCTGCCATGAGACAAAGATATTCGCCTGTACATACATATATAAATGCATACACGCTGTAATAATAGTTGTTAAATAAAAATTGTATGAGTTGAAAAATGTAATCTTAAATTACAACCTGAAATAATTAGTCAAACTGTTTTATATATATAGAGGATAAGATATATATGGATTTATGTATTTACAAGTCTATTCTAAATTTTACAAAGTCCATTCATTTATAAGTCTATTAATGGAACATTTACTATGTCACAAAATCATACTTTTTTGTTATTTTCAAGAACTTTTCAGAAAACTTGTGTATAGTTGTAGAAGTTTAAGTTGTGAAATAATGAAATGGGTAATAGGCAAAGTTTTGGGATCAATATTTATGATTTCTGAAGGATCATGTGACACTGACTGGAGCTGCTGAAAATTCAGCTTTGCCATTACAGGAATACATTACATTTTAAAATATATTAACAATTATTTTCAATTGTAACAATTCACAAAATCATTGTTTTACTACATTTCTGATCAAATAAATGCAGCCTTGGTGAGTATAAGAAATTCTTTCAGAAACATCTTTCAAAAATGTTACCGACCCCAAACTTGTGAATGGTAGCGTACATTTATACATTTCTTAGTTTCACTTTTTAATGATTTTACCCCTATGTACTTCACAGTTGTAGTGTAAATAGTGTATATTGTATCGTTTTATACTGTACTGAATTGTATATTGTCTTTTTTGTAATGTTAGAAAGAATCCATTATGACAAATGTATTGTGAATGCTGTCACAATCTAACCAATCTAGTCCATTAAACGCAAACGGCAATTTTAATTAGTTACAGAATGGATTACAGAACACATCCACTGTAGACCAGACAAACGTTTGTGACATGTGATGTTCTGCTTCCACAGAGGGAATGTATCCAGAGCATTGCTGACTATGTGAAGAAGAATCCCCGGGCTTCTCAGCGGGAGCTCAATGCCGAGGTTGAGAAGAATGTGCTGCTGTTTGCCTCTAGGGTTCAGGGACTAGATAGTGGCCACTGAACACGTCACTACTGCACTGACCATTACTGCTCTTCACTTACCAAAATATCTCTCCTTTTTTTCTCCCTCTCTCTTTTTGTATTTTAACAAATTTATCTAATGTCATATGTTGAATTATGCTTGTTTTTTCATAATTTTGAATCATTATTTTTGTGGACAACATGTCATCCCTTTGTTGTTTTTTTAAATATATATATATATTATGATATATATATATATAATACCCCAGTGGGTACGGAAAGTATTCAGACCCCCTTAATTTTTTCACTCTTTGTTATATTGCAGCCATTTGCTAAAATTTTTTAAGTTAATTTTTTTTCCTCATTATGTACACACAGCACCCCATATTGACAGAAAAACACAGATTTGTTGACATTTTTGCAGATTTATTAAAAGAAAAACTGAAATATCACATGGTCCTAAGTATTCAGACCCTTTGCTCAGTATTTAGTAGAAGCACCCTTTTGATCTAATACAGCCATGAGTCTTTTTGGGAAAGATGCAACAAGTTTTTCACACCTGGATTTGGGGATCCTCTGCCATTCCTCCGTGCAGATCCTCTCCAGTTCTGTCAGGTTGGATGGTAAACGGTGGTGGACAGCCATTTTTAGGTCTCTCCAGAGATGCCCAATTGGGTTGAAGTCAGGGCTCTGGCTGGGCTATTCAAGAACAGTCACAGAGTTGTTGTGAAGCACTCCTTCGTTATTTTAGCTGTGTGCTTAGGGTCATTGTCTTGTTGAAAGGTAAACCTTCGGCCCAGTCTGAGGTCCTGAGCACTCTGGAGAAGGTTTTCATCCAGGATATCCCTGTACTTGGCCGCATTCATCTTTCCCTCGATTGCAACCAGTCGTCCTGTCCCTGCAGCTGAAATACACCAACACAGCATGATGCTGTCACCACCATGCTTCACTGTTGTATTGGACAGGTGATGAGCAGTGCCCTTTTTTTCTCCACACATACCGCTTAGAATTAAGGCCAAAAGTTCTATCTTGGTCTCATCAGACCAGAGAATCTTATTTATCACTATCTTGGCGTCCCGGTTGTTTTTTTAGCTAACTCCATGCGGGCTTTCATGTGTCTTTGCACTGAGGAGAGGCTTCCGTCGGCCACTCTGCCATAAAGCCCCAACTGGTGGAGGGCTGCAGTGATGGTTGACTTTCTACAACTTTCTCCCATCTCCCGACTGCATCTCTGGAGCTCAGCCACAGTGATCTTTGGGTTCTTCTTTACGTCTCTCACCAAGGCTCTTCTCCCCCGCTAGCTCAGTTTGGCCAGACGGCCAGCTCTAGGAAGGGTTTCTGGTCGTCCAAACGTCTTCCATTTAAGGATTATGGAGCCACTGTGCTTTAGGAACCTTAAGTGCAGCAGAAATTGTTTGTAAACTTGGCCAGATCTGTGCCTTGCCACAATTCTGTCTCTGAGCTCTTCAGCAGTTCCTTTGACCTCATGATTCTCATTTGCTCTGACATGCACTGTGAGCTGTAAGGTCTTATATAGACATGTGTGTGGCTTTCCTAATCAAGTCCATCAGTATAATCAAACACAGCTGGACTCAAATTAAGGTTTAGAACCATCTCAAGGATGATCAGAAGTAAATGGACAGCACCTGAGTTAAATATCTGAGTGTCACAGCAAAGGGTCTGATACTTAGGACCATGTGATATTTCAGTTTTTTTTTTTAATAAATCTGCAAAAATGTCAATTCTGTTTTTTTTTTTTCTGTCAATATGGGGTGCTGTGTGTGTACATTAATGAGGAAAAAACATTAACTTAAATGATTTTAGCAAATGCAATATAACAAAGAGTGAAAAATTAAAGGGGTCTGAATACTTTTTCCCGTATCCCCCCCTGTATCTTATAATGCTGAATTTGTACTGGTTATTTTTTGTAACATGATTTCTGATTAAAATGTTACAGTGATATTCACCTATAGTTAAATTATGCATATAAAGACTTATCACTTAAAACTTAAGTTTTAAGTTTAAAATATAAGATTTTAATCTTTCAAATATTTAAGATACAAAACAAACCTGAAATAAAGGTGCTCATATCCAATCATGTCTTGTGTCATTAAAGTGCATTATACATATATAATGTTGAACAACGACTCAGGCCAGTTTGGAAAGCACTGATTTTTAACACATCGACAACAAAGAAAGACAAAGAGAACGGTCAGGTGGATGAAGAGAAAAGAGAGAGGAAAAAGAGGAAAGACAGAGAGACCACATAATGAGCTTTGGGCGATGACTATATTCATCACACAGCACCTGCGATGAATTACATTATGCAGATCACACGTCTCAGATCTCTTGATGACTTTAAAGACAGTGTAGCACTCAGAGACCAAACCCATGATTAGCGCTGCTGCATTTGGAATAATAGAAAAGCAAGGCTTTTGCTATCTTTTCGGTTTCACGGCGGCAGTTGCCAAAACATTTGTTTTCTGACGAGGAAAGTTTATGAATAAAATACCACACACTCTTTTGATATAGTGCTTGTCTGTCTCCACTGCACCTGGGCACTTACAAGCAATGACCAGTACTCTAATGATGGGGGAATACAGTCTTGTGAGCTGGCAACCAAGATGAAAGGAAAGGGTGGGCTGGTCAGAGAGAACAAAGCAATGTCATCTCAGCCATCTAAGCACATCTCACAATAGAAAGAGAGTACCATGGCTATATTTTTGTCTGTCAACATCAAACAAAGCAATATTTTAATGTCAGTGAAGCAACAGGCAAATGGAGGTCTGTCAGTTGTTTAAAGCTTTTAAATTGTACTTGTTGATTGAATGTCCTTGAAGTTGCATTTTCAGAGAGAGATGATTGTAATGGGGTAGGGGGTGATTTGTGAGTGTTTAGGTATTTATTATGACAGTGCATAAGAACAAATTACCATGGTCACTATAATTTGTGTGAAAATGTTTTATCTTTTTATGACATAAAATAAAAAAAAATTTAAAAAGGAATAACAGTACAAATGCTAGGTTTAAAAATGTATTACAAATTTAAAAAAAGAACATTTTAATGGCGAAGATTTACAATGATGAAAATAAATGTAAATTAAGTCCGCCTTCCAATGTCTATGTCGGCTCTCTGAAGATTATATGGTTAAAGACCTGGAGCCTGAAATCTTAGTAAATGGCAGTATTCAATACGTCACTCTGAATGTGTTTCAAATCCTAGTGAGTTCCCTCCCTAACTATATCCTTACGCACCCTTAATGGCCAAAATTGCAGTCTAGTATTTATTTAATATTACTTTTTTTTTAATATATATATATATATATATATATTTGTTTGGGCCGTATTGTTGTCTTTTTTTCTCAGCTTTGATAAACAAGGTGACAAAATATTGTGACCATTATAAAACTGGGCTGTTCTTTCTGTAGATTATTTCAGTGGATACGTGTATAGTAAAAGATAAGACTTGATTAGATCAAGAATCGGAGTGGATTATTTAGTGATTCATAACACCAAAATACTTTAGTTCTGCTAGGCGTACTGATGTAACCTGGAGAAAACAACACCTCTCTCTCTCTCTCTCTCCACTCTCTCTCTCTCATCACTCTCTCCCAAAACTCTCTCAGTCTTACTTCCTGCGCTGCATCATTCAATCACGCACTGCCAAGGATTCACACTTGCCAGGAATATACGGCACCTATTAAGTTTAACTAAATGTTTCCACCACTTTTGATTCTTTTACCTCGCTCCATTAACATAGCAATATTGTTTGGAGTACTATGGTGACATGACGGTGCTCTTCCTCAAATATAAAAAATTAAATCAGGTAGGTAACCTTCCATTTCACTACTCTAAAAGTTTGTTTGTGATAAACAAATTATTCATTATCACCTAAAATAGGAAAATGTAACCGACGTTAATAATAGCCAACCATGTATGTTGATAGTTATCAGTGATCTAATTAATTTATAAAAATAAAATAGAAAAGCAAAAAATGCAGAATGTATAATAAAACAATGTTGTATTCTGTAGTACTGTGTGCATGATAACTTAAAAATAATCAGGATCTAGTGATCTTTGAAATAGTATGATACTAGTGTACTGTTTAAATGTATGCATTTCCTTACAATCCTTTTCATGTTTTTTTCCAGCCAGCTCAAGGATGATTTCACATCAAGACCACAACGTTATTACTGACTGGTGCAGCACCAGCTATACTTGGCCAGCGAGATGTGAAAAGATAACAATCTTGCGCTTGTCTGCCTACTGTTACCTGCTAACCCAAAAGGTGTATCTTGAGGTCTTATTTCCTGGACCATGTGTCATTTTACTTGATAACCTTGCTGTGTACGATGGTGCCACTGGAGAAAGTGATGCGATTATGAGTCCAGCAGAATGGTAATGGACATGAAGAACTTTGTCCCTCATTTTTGAACTGTATCTGAAAGCAAGAGCAACATACATTTTTCATGTGTCTCTACGTCTTCTAAAGCCCATTGGGGTGAAGTCTATGTTTGTGTTTTGATTGTGAGTGAAAGTGTTTGTTTTCTTGTGTCTGTGTTAGCGGCTGTGCATGTTTGCCTGTTCTTGTCATTTGCTGCTGGTGATCAAGTCATGCCACGTGGAAGAGATGTCAGCAACAGCTGTTGCCTCCCACTGCACCTGAATGAAGACAATGCCCGTTTTGGCTTGTTGGCGGCCCTCATCCTCCTCTACTTGCTGTGTGGGGCGGTGGTGTTCTCCGCACTTGAGCATCCCTCTGAGCTGCAGGCTCACAGGCACTGGGACGAACAGCTGGCTAACTTCACGGAGCAAAACAGCATAAACCTGAAATCCCTAGAGGTCCTCCTAAAGCAATATGAGGAGGCCTTTGCTACTGGGATCCGAGTGGACAAACTTAGACCCCGCTGGGATTTCTCAGGAGCCTTCTACTTTGTTGCTACAGTGGTCTCCACTATTGGTGAGTTCATATAATGTCGTCTATGCATTCAGATTTTCATAACTGCAAAAGAGAATTTTACCGGCCTGGAGAGCCACAGTCCTGCAGAGTTTAGCTCCAACCCTAATCGAACACACCTGAACCTACTAATCAAGGCCTAAGGGTTACTAGAAAGCTACAGGCAGGTGAGTTTTTGTCAAGGTTGGAGCAAAATTCTGCAGGACTGTGGCTGCCCCTGATATATATATATAAATACCAATACTGACTTCATTTACCCTCCCTGATGTAATTTTCTTTCTTCCAAAAAAAACAAACAAAAAAAGGCATATGCAAATTCCCCTCTCCTGTAACTTTGAAATCTTTCAAACTTGCCCCACCTCAAGATGCTCCTGGCCAGGTTTGACATGATGTCAAATGTTATTAGCTATTGCTGTTCTTGTGACCACTCACAAAATACTCAAATTGAGTGCCCACAAGTATAAATTAGACTTGAAAAACACACATATGGTATATTTTAGCCGCTTTTGAGCATGGCAGCCTGTGGTGACTGTCTACTTTCATGATGTTTTTTAAAATTTTGTGTCCCACAGAAGGCGTAAAACCATAGCAGTTTGAAGTGACATGAGGAGGGCTAAATTATGTTTTTAAATAGGAATAAATGTATTAAAATAATTTCCTGTTTCCTTCCAGGCTTTGGCATGACCACTCCCGTCACCATTGCAGGTAAGATCTTTTTGATATTCTACGGACTTATTGGCTGCGCAGCAACAATCCTCTTCTTCAACCTCTTCCTGGAGCGCATCATCACAATGTTGGCCTACATCATGCGCTGGTGTCACGAGCGACAACTGCGCCGCTCTGGCATGGGAGGAGAGGAGGCCAGGAGCGAGGATGACAGTCTGGAAGGTTGGAAACCATCCGTCTACTACGTAATGCTCATTCTGGGCATCGCCGCCCTGCTGATTGCATGCAGTGCTTCTGCGTTGTACTCTGCCATGGAGGAATGGGACTACTTTGAGTCCTTGTACTTCTGCTTTGTGGCCTTCAGCACCATTGGCTTCGGGGATGTGGTGAGCAGCCAACGGGAGTTCTATAAAGCTCAGGAGGCCTACCGTCTCGGCAACTGCCTCTTCATCCTCATGGGTGTTTGTTGCATTTATTCCCTGTTCAATGTCATTTCCATCATTATCAAGCAGACGCTCAACTGGATCCTCGGCAAACTGGAGTGCAGCAGGACTCAGTGTCCCTGCCGTGGCCGTCCATACAGAAGAAGAAGTCGGGCCTGCTGTTGCTGTTGCTTTCCACGGATTTCCAACCAGCGGCTCAACCACCACCCTCCACTGGGACATTCCCGGCAGAGGGCTCAAAAGCGCAACGCAGGATGACGTGGTGGGGCAGCAGGGGAGCCGGAGTTGCGATTGGCGTGCATTTACGCCTCCACACGGACGTACCACCCAGACCGTGCACCCTGCACCGGCTAACGAAGCGGCAGGAAAGCGCTTCACTAATGCATCAGTGGAAACAGTTTGTGATAGTGAGACTGATGCTGGCTTAGGACCAGATAGAGGTTATCTGACAGGGCGCAGACTGTCTGGAGAAATGATCTCAGTCAATGACTTTATGACCAACAAGGTTTCTCTGGCCATTCTACAGAAGCAACTCTCAGAGACCGCTCACGGTAATCCAAGGCAGAGCCACGTTCGCCAGAACGGCTTCTCCGGTGGAGTGGGCGCCTTTGCTATCATGAATAACCGCCTTCAGGAGACAAGTGTCGACAGGTAGCTCGGTCATACAAAGATGGCGTTGCATATTGCACATTATGGATAACTTTTAGTAAGGGTTGTGTACCTTTCAGAACTGAAATGAAAATGGCTTTAAAATCCCTGAATTTCAATTGCATTTGAGTTGCTGTAACAAACAGGATCCGGAATTGTAATTAAAATTTGAATGAAAGGAAGTAAAATTAAAATGAATTGAAATTCAAAGAAGTGTATACTAACCTTTAACTAGAAAAGCAAAGTTTAAATTTGTTAATGTGATAGTTCACTCCAAAATTAAAATTCTGTCCCAGTCATTTACTACACCGTCAAGGACCTCGTGCGTTCCAACCCTCAACTTTCATTCATCTTCGAAACACAGAAGAAACGTATTTTGAACAAATCAGAATAATACGTCTTGTTCAATTAACAGTCATAAATTAAACTGGAAATAATTAAACTGAATTAAATCAAATAAATCGATTATATCTCTTCAGAAGACTGGATTAAATCATTCAATTCACATGGATTATGTTTTATGACTTTTTTGATGATATATCTTTTGGTGAACTTACGTTTTAATGTACGGCAGCAGAATCTCTTAGCTTAAAATAAAAATAAATATATTTGTATTTCAAAGATGAACAAAGCTCTTATGGGTTTGGAACAACATGAAGGTGAGTAAATGAAAGAATTTTCATTCATTTCGGTTTAACTAGTCCCTTTAGGATCCCGCTAACTTAGAATGTTGGCGTTGATAGCAGACAGGGCGTTTAAGGGGTGTGACAATTTGTGGTGAAAAGGGTAATTGTCTAGTCTGGGATTCTTTGTCAGGAAGCAAATGCGGATGAACATGATATCCTACTACTTATCGAAGATGTGTATTACAGAATCTGAATTCCTCCTGTCATTCCAAACCAGATTCCTATTCAACTTTTTGGATAATTCAATTAAAATTCACACTCACTGACTAAAAGACAGCAAACTCTTCAGTTCTGAATTTTTTCCCAACCCTGACTGAGTACTGCTCGCTGGAAAAATAAGTTAGCAGAGGTTTTAGCAATTATAAAAAGATGTTAAGTGTACATTTACTATTGGAATGGCAGTGCAGAGCAAATTAGATCAAATTAAAATAGCCACTTACCTCTGTAGATCAGAAGGATGGTGAAGGTTAGCATTTATGAATGGCTGCGTTCTAAAGAGGAGACGGCTCTTTTTTTATTTTTATTTTGAACATCATTATAAACAAACCATATGATTTTAATGGTAACATCGCTTCTCAGAGTCACTTTGATGCTGAAGTGATTGGCCGGTGTGGTGAGCAATCACACTGTGCCTCTAGAGAGTTCCTTTAACGGCTCTTCACGAAAACAGACTGATTTTCGAGAGCCAGGCAGATGTAGCCACGGCACTTACAGAGAGACAGTCCCCGGAGGAAGAAATACAAGTGTCAAATCAAAGGAAGATGGTCAGTAATATTCACTGTTTAATCGTTCCTATCACGCTGCCATCAGTGTAGATTGTCTTAAGAAATAAATGATCTAAATGAATACAAATATGTGCAAATAGACTTTTAGCAAAAGGGATCTAATGTGATAGTATCATCAGTATTTTAAAGACAAACTAAGTCATCTGTATACATTCTGTAGATATTGTATAATGTAAACACAAATATTTCTTATTTGTTAAATATTTATTTTGGTATCAACATTTATGTGTTTCAGATGTATTCACGCCCTTTATATCTGTGTAACAGCAGCCTGTTGTCAATCATAGAGCTTTTTAAATCTGTTTCTGAGTGACACTATAGGCATCAGTGTGACATAAATACAAGGTTTGCAAATTGCAGAGGAGCGACTCTGCAGGATGACAGTGGTACTGCTTACTGTTGGTGTTACTCTTGTGTTGAAATCTGAGCTCAGCCACACACATTCACAACGTGTATGACTATAATTACCAACAAGCCATAAAGTCTCTTTATGTAGCAGGACAGACATTAATAAACTAAAATCTCATGACTGTCTTGATCTGTTTATTTTTATTACTCAACCTTCAACCTTTATGTTAGCACAAATATTGCACAATATCTGTAAAATGTGCACAAAGAAAGATCATTACATAACATGATATAGCACTGCATCAGTTCATTTGCTAGTCATTAGGAAATATCTCGTAATATTACCATGTTTATATATTGGCATAATTTCAAAGAGGTCAGTAAGGCAACACGATCATGCAAACAGAGAAGAGCATATTACAGGAAACAACTATTCAAGAACAGGACTATATTACTATAGTGACTATATTATGAGCTTGTATAAACCAACATGTAAAAGTGCTTGTATTTAATAGAATTTGTTTTGAGAGATTTTAACATTTCAAGTTTAATGTGAATTCTTAAAGGGAATGTTCACCCAAAAATGCCTCAAGCCATAGGTGTATATGACTTTCTTCTTTCAGACGAATACAATCGGAGTTATATAAAAAAAATGTCAAGGCTCTTCCCAGCTTTATAATGGCAGCGAATGGGGATCGAGATTTTAAAGTCCAAAAAAGTGCATCCATCCATCATAAAACGGTTAATAAAGGCCTTCTGAAGTGAACTGATGCGTTTGTGTAAGAAAAACATCCATATTTAAAACTCTATAAACCGTAATCTGCAGCTAACTGTCATACGCGCTTTCATGAGAGAGTGGTGTTCCAGCGTATGACGTAGGCGTAGCATAAGCTCCAGTGAGAATATGCTAGTCTTGCGAGTACCAAGTTTTGCAAAGGAAAGGAAAACCAGTCTTTCTCGGCTTATCAAATCCTCTGCCTTTTTCTTTACAAAAATCCTAGTTTTCTGTCAGGACCACTATTGTCAAAGATGATTGACGATTAGCATACAGTTTAGATTGGCGGTATGTTTCTGTTTTGGGCAAGAACTCCCTGCGCATCCATGCAGCCTTGCATGGATGAGAGCAGGGAGAGCAGCGATAACCCCCCTGGGGTAAACAGAACAGAACCAACATAAATGTATTGCAGATATCGTTAAAGTTCAATCATTGTATGTACACACTTTAGAATTAGTCTGATTCAAAGGAGAATCAGAAGGCTTAATCCTGACTGACAGAGGAGGAGCTGTGGATGGAGGATGTTAATTAGCTATTGAGCAATGCGAAAAATGCTTATAATACTGAGGGACCTTATATATGAGTGCTTAGATAGGTGTCGTATTCCTATATGTTGATGGGGATCAGCTGAGAGTCAGTTGATGTGAGCCTGACAAACGTGACCTGCCAGAACTAACGCTACGCTAGATTGTACTTCTACGTTGTACTTCTAATTCGTGACCGGTATTTTGTTTTGCTCTCTCCTCTGCGCTTCTGCATTTATCAGTCGTCTGCACCGAGCTTCCGCTACGCCTACTCATATGCTGTAAATCACTCTCTCGTGATGCGTGTACACAGTTAGTGGAAGCTAAGCTACAGTTTATAAAGTTTTTTAATATGGATATTTTTCTTACACAAATACATCGATTCACTTCATAAGGCCTTTATTAACCCCCCGGAGCCCGTGGACTTCTTTTATAATGGATATTGCACTTTTTGGCTTCAAAATCTTGACCCCCTTCACTGCCATTATAAAGCTTGGAAGAGCCAGGACATTTTTAAAGTCATATACACCAAGGATGGCTTGAGGGTGAGTAAATCATGGGGTTATTTTCGTTTTTGCGTGAACTATCCCTTTAAAGGTATAGCTGCACAAAATGACATTCCATTCATTATTACTTAAGATCACTGTTCGCCAACCGTATGCTTTGTCTTCTTTTCCTTTTTCAACCCAATATTCCCCCCCCCCTCTAAACAAATGATTGGACCATGTTATAAAAAGACTAAGCGTAAGGCAAGTCATAATTTTTGGGTGAACTATTCCTTTAATACATCAGCATTAGCTTGTCGCTAATTTACTGTTCCTCAGAATCCAGAGACTTCTGTCAAGTTCTGCCTTTTTTATTGTATCAATTTAAAAGTGACCTGTTATATGCCAAGACTGAAGAGAATCTCAAAAGTTTGTTGTCACTGCTTGAACACATTACCTGAGTATTGTCGATTGTAAGACTCATTGAATACATTTGGTAAGGAAAATACTGAACATATCACTATACAGTCATTATTGTCCTGCATTGCTTTTTGTACGTTTCGTCATTCATGAAACGTACAAAAAGAAGGAAGTAAAATGTTTTTTTTTTGCTGTCCAAAAAGATCTTTCAAATTTATTTGTTTAAAAGACACAAAACTGATCAAAAACTGATCCCCAACCAAACAAATCCATTAATCGTTTATGTAAGATGGTCTCTAATTGGCATCTGTAGGACTGAGTTCCTGAAAAGATGACAGGAATTAATATTAAAAATGCTTAAACATTAAGTTAATGTCCAGTATGCCAATGCATTAGTCATTTAACATATATATATAATATAATATAATAGATCTATGTACAAGTATTATCTTATATTGAATATTATTATACATATACAAGGGATCTGTATAGAAGCGTACCTGGGGCTAATCTCGATTGCCGTGCTCTTTCTGCTGATAAATGCTTGAATGATGCCGTTCCGTCTGTCAAATGTCCCAAATTATAATATTTCAAATTCAATCCACTGTTCTCTAGTCGTCCTTACAACTACCTTTCAATTGAGCTGTACTTTGTGGAGCTGATTGGTTGCCTCTAGGGAGGTGCACAATAGCTCTAGTATTATTATTATTATTGCTAGTTATTATTTTATTATTAATTAACTGCTTACTTATCATATTAATATAGGCCAATAATAGAATATTAGCACTAATAATAATTCAATATCAATTCATAATAATATTCTTACCAACAATACTAAACATACTAATGTACAAGATGACTAATAATGCTTAGTTAAGGTTTTCTCCTTGTATTATGACCCTCTTTGGAGAACAGTGTTGGGGGGTAACACATTACACGTAATGCGAGTTACGTAATCAGATTACTTTTTCAAGTAACTAGTAAAGTATTGCATTACTTTTTTAATTTACAAGAAAAAATCTGAGTTACTTTTTCAAAAAAGTAATGCCATATTGACAGCTCTCCTGTCCCCATGTTGGGAGAAATCGTTAGTGCAGAGGAGTTGTGTGCGCTGTGTGAAAATGATGTTACTGTAGATCTAGACTAAATGTGAATGTGCATAAATTCATCCCACTCACAAAAACAGATGTAGTATTATCAAAATAATTAAACTCAGAATATGACGCAAACCTGCAATAATTAAATATGTAAAATAACACAAATGTATCGAATCCCATTTTATTAAATATTGTCTTTGCTGCTGACCTTTGATGATCCAGTTCAACCATACTAATAAGCAAAAATGACTTTAGATAAACTAACAATTGTGCTTCGTTTTTTTATTGCTGAAGAGTGTTTCTTCTCCTGCGTTCTACTGTACAGACGTGAATTTACTTTTGCTTCAGCCTGAGGTTTATTCATTACACTTTTTGGTGTGAAAGGGCTTTTATTTTTTGCCAAAAATAGAACTTTTATATTAAAAACACTCAAGCCCTGCTTATTTAAAAAAGTAACGCGAAGTAACAGCAAAAGGAATATACGCATACTTCCATAAAACGTAACTAAGTAATGTAATTAGTTACTTTTTTAGGGAGTAATGCAATGTTGTAATGCATTACTTTTAAAAGTAACTTTCCCCAACACTGATTGGGAATAAACCGCTTTAAAGCACCGGGACTGTTATTTATCTATTTCATGCAACAGCTGTACCTAAAAATGTTCATGTCACAGTCTGTGAAATAAGTTTTCAAAACTTCTCTCAGACAATTGCTGACTGCTATTTTGAGCAGAAGTAAAGCATGATAGACATCATGCACTCACTTGCTCTGAAGGCCGCCCCCTGGTGGAAGTCCAGGAATCACTGTGGAAGCCAGTACTGTCAGAACTGACAGCAGATCAGGCTCATCACCTCTTGCGCTCAGCTCCTCAAATATCTCTGTGAAAGAAACATGCGTGCCAATGATTTAATTCATCAAGCAGGCCGCTAGAGGACCATTTACTTTAACCAATATATAACTCTGATTGCCATCTGTGACGTAAGTCATGTAAATCTTAAAAGCAACATCAGAAGAAGCCAGATTTAATCAGATGGTTTACCAGCTACTCTGGACTCTAGAAAGTCCTCCAGCTCAGCCTCCTGGTGCAGTGCTTCAGGTGACAGCTGGGGTGCGCCAGGGAAACAGACTAGAATGATGCTGATGTTATCAAGGCTCCCCTGTTAGAAATACATAAAAAGACATTCAGAAAGGAAAAGTAAAAAATAAAAATAAATAATAATAATGTATCTGCTATACGATTTATTCACTACACTCAGCAGTATCATTTTCCTCTGATGTTTCTTTAGATAGGGCAGGCAATAGCGTGATGCTATCAGCCACTCTTGAGGCTTTTGTTCTAAGGACAACTACCTCACGTTGTTGATTAACTAGATTGGAATTGGTGACGCTAATGCAGACCGTATCCTTCATTTCTAAGGGATGTTGTTGGTTTTCTATCCCTACATAGCACAATGCTAGGCAGAATGCTGTAATCTGCTCGCACCATGGCTAAAAGTAGATTATTCCGTTACAGCTTAGTGGCTGAATACAGCCTCATTTTGAGATGGTGGACGAAAGTGCAGTCATGACAGAGCAGGGATCTGGCTTACTGTGGAGAGAAAGATGTTGACATTTTCAGGTCAGCACATATCCTTTTCTGCAGCCTAAAGGCCATTCTGTATTTCTCTTACGTAATGTAACAGCCTGGCTGAAGTCAGCTCTGGATGCCATAGCCAAGAGAGTCCATATTTAAGCTGTAGTTCATATTTTAAATTCTAAAATGAATTTTAAATAAATGGAAAATGTATTATATAGTATAAATACAGTTTATTTAGAAAATATCTATTAGAACGACATGAGTGTGATCTATCAGAAAAATTATTTCAAAAGGAGCATGTGACACTGAAGCCTGGAGTACTGTATGCTGAAAATTTAGCTTTGCATTACAGGAATAAATTACATTTTAAAATATATTCAAATAGAAAATATAGTTATTTCAAATTGCAATATTTCACAAGATTACTGTTTTTACTGTATTTTTGATCAAATAAATACAGCCTTGTTGAGATTTCATTGAAAATATTTAAAAATCCTGTTTCCCAACATTTGACCAAGTCCTATATATATATATAGACCAAAAATAGGATGCCATATAAGCAACTAAACCGTATCAAAAATATATTTTAAATCAAAAAACAAATAAATTTAAACAAATGTATATTTTCACCTACATTTCTGCAGCTTAAAGTTTAAAGTGAAATGATATAACATGAATAAAGCAGTGAAGCTGGCATTAGATTTTCTGTAAGTTGCTATCTAGCGACAGTAGTAAACGGGGCTTTCACTCATGCTGGAACTCAAAGATATTCAGAAATGTCCCAAACCTGCAATGGGAAAAGAGACTTGCAGGGGTTTGAGGAGAAATCGAACATGGATTTGGACCAAGCAATCGAAAACAGAGTGAAAACAGCCTAGAAATCTTCTGTTCGTACTAACCTTATAGAGGCAAAGGTCAATGACCTGGGAGCAGACCTCTCTCAGGTCTGTGCAGACTCGAAGTCGGCTGTGTATGAAGGCACAGAGCTCTTCATTAGTGACAGTGTCCCACACACCATCGCAGGCCAGAACCAAAAACTCATCTGCTGGCGAGCGCTCCACAGCAGACACTTCCGGCTCTGGCGATACCATCTGTTCTGTGACTGGCCGCCACTCAGCTGTCTTGTAACTGAAGTCCCCCAACGCCCGGGAGACTGCCAGCGAGCCATTCACGCGCTGCACAGTCACCGATCCTCCAGCGTTCTCTATCCTCTCTCTCTCGCCGGGGCTGAAGGGCTTGTGGTCTTCCGTCGAGAAGGCCATCCGCCCCGCACGGCACAAGACCGCCCGAGAGTCCCCGCAGTTCACAAAGTAGATGTGGTGTGGAGTGATAGCGGTGGCAACGACAGTTGTCCCTCCACGTTCCCAACCCTCACGGCAGGCCATGGCATGAAGGTGTTTGTCCATGAGAAAGAAGCCCTCCTTGATGCCCTCAGTGACCCTTTGTACATCCTCACCTGCTCGGATTTTGCCTGAGAAGGAACAGCTTATATCACTAAATAACCAACACAATCTAGTCCACCGTTAACTGTGCAAGGTCTTTTGGTGACTTCAAACAGATCACGTTTGCATGTTCGCAAAGACAAATCTAAAGGCTTCATTAGAGAAGATTGCAAGGACCAACCATTATGCAACATCTAATTGCTTTATGTTGTACACCACAATTAACTCGTCAGATCAAGGCTTAATTAAGTCATAATGTTGCTGAGGCTTTGGATGTACAGTAGGTCTGCAACTTAATCCAGTCCGATGAGATCCTCTTGGATCTATTCTAAAGAGATCAATAAGATTTCCCACATGATGTAATTTCTGTTTCTCATCAAAAGCTACTCAGTCATGAGGTTTGCCATGCTCTCAAATGACTATCGATGTAGAAATATAGTATAAGCCAAAAAGATACAAGAAGTCCTACTGTTTGTAGGACAGCTTGTTGCTCACCTGTGCCCAGAATGTGGTCCAGCAGGTTTTGGGAGCAGTGTTGGGCCACCACACTCCCTGCATGCCCATCATACACAGCGAAGAACCCCCAGTGGGCCAGTTCCCCTCCCAGCTGAGGGAAGCAGTTGTGGAAATCTTCCATGTGGGCCCTCCAACCCTGCATGCTGGCCAGGGCGTAGGTAAGTCCCCAGGAGGCACAGCCCTCTTGCATGTGCTTGTCCAGAACCGGTCGGTCCAAGTAGGGGCTAGGGATGACCCCTTCTTCTTCTCCTCCCTCTTCGCCTTCAGACAGCTCCCCTGCACCTCCCCCTCGCCCCCCTTTAAAAAAGGAGGTGACCCTTTTCTCTGTCTCCTTCACCAGTTGCCTTACAAAAGCAGGCATTTCCACGCTTCCTTTCCTTGATGTCCTCATGGTGTCTTTTTTTCTGCACTCGTTTGAATCTGTTCAAGGCCTCCACCCTGTGCTGTAGCTTGCTGGCTTTGGTTCGACTGTGTGCCGCCTTGCTGCTCAGGGCCTTCACAGCATTATCTCCCAAGAGGCTGATTCTGCACCTTGAAGCATCCTCGAATGATCCAATGTAGAACGGCTGATTTTCCCTTCTGTTACTCTACCATTGCTAGACATATCACTGAGATCTAATCTATCTGCAGTCATAGTGGCTCTTTCCAATTTGATCCACTTTTGTTGCCTTCCTCCTCTATATGTCAGTGATATTCCCTCTCTCTAAGCTTTCTCTCTGTCTGAGCCTGTTATTTTCCTGTCATCTCTCTGATTGGCTGAACTATTTCTATCCACCAATCATCTCACAGTGTCCTCCCTCTTTTTGTACACACCGACATGCAATCCTTTCGCAGAGTGGCTCTCTCTCTTTCACATGTTCAGTGCCTCTCTTTCTCTCCCTCCCTCCCCTCACCCCCGTCAGTTTTCTCTCTACTTAAAAACTCCCTCTGTTAATCATCTCTGCTGAACATTTGATAATTTTGCATTACCTAACATACACAGATTGATGTGCATAACAGATTTTCACAGTAGCCCAGTAGAGAGATGCAGGAGAGGAGAACTGCCCATAGTACACCCTTCATAATGTTATGTGAGGCAGATTCAGTGATTTCAATTAAGAACCTGTTTGCCCTAACAGAAGTATGAATGGCATATTCAAATATGAATTTGGAGACTCTAACAAAAGGTTGATTCAGACCGATTAGTGGCATTATGTCATCAATGCCTTCTAACCTCTTATCATAACAGCAATTTTTTTGTGGGTCCATGGAATGACGCACACAAAAATGTCTCATGAATAAATGCGTTTGATGGCATTGCATCAGATGCTTGTAGTACTGACTCATCTGCTGGGCCAAGGAACCTGGGGAAAAAAAAACATAAAATGAAGAAATAATTTGATTACAATATTAAAATAATTAATTTAGATTAAAATTAAGTTTAGATTTTTAAAAGCATTTTCATTTTTTTCTAGTCTTTTCATCAATACATCATTTTATATGATCATGTTTATATTATCTGTATTATTAATATAATCATAAATCATAAAATAATTATCGTAAATTACCATACATTATTATTCTACTTACTATTATTGTTGTTATAAATTAAACAATTCAGTTAATTTATTTGTCAAATATCTTCATAAATTATGCATTCCTTGTATTCCTATCATTATGGGGACATTCCATAGGCGTAATGGTTTTTATACTGTACAAACTGTATTTTATACCATATATATTCACCATAACTCTACATCTAAACCTGACTCGTATTACTATGCTTGTGTATATTTGGTCCCCATAACATATTGAATACCAGTACACACACACAGACACACCTTCAGCTGGGTGCTAAAGGCCAGCGCTTTTCACAGAATTTGAGAAGATAAAGCACAGCACTCTTTGAGGAACATCTGAGTAATTTGCTTGTATTAAGGTTATCATCTCCCTCGTATAGACTTGACTACACCCATACAATGCGGCTCTCAGTTCCTTAGGCTCTGAACGGCCCCACGAGAAGGATAGCTTGTGTTTTTTTATAGATGGGGTGTCCAAGTGGTTGAGATATTATTAGGTCAGGCCAACCCCTTCCGCTGACAACGCTAGGATGGTCAAAAAAAGCCCAGAGGGTTCGTGGAGTGCCGGGAGGAGAGGGGGTTTGGTGTGGAAGCAGCAGAAATGGCCAGCAAAGGTGAGAGTCTTCTGCTGCGCTGGGATCGAGCTCTCCTGAGCTATATTGTTTACACATGTAATGTGCAGGTACGCGAAATGCAAGTTGGCAGTAACTGAGGGGGGTGGGGGGAGATTAGGAGATCAGATTGAAGTTGAGTTGTGTACTCTAGAGGTATAGTAATACTGCTGACACAGTCAGCACATCACACAGGACTTCCCAATGGAAGCTTGGCAGGCTGATGGGAATCTAATGGATAGACTGCCTTCCGGAGCCGACCGAAGCATGACTCTAGGATTTTAAGGCAAAAAAGGAGGCATTGATGTCTGAATGAAGGAAGTGAGATCTTCTCTCAGTCTTATTTTGGCAGTGTTGGCAGACATCTCCCCGGAGAGATTCAATCTGACCCCGCCATGTTAAGCTGCAATAAATTGCATTAGCAGGAGTGAAGGCCATGTGGAAGATTTCAGAGGGTTTGGATTGATCTGATAAAGGCTCATTCAGCTTTGCGCCAGTGTGCGCCACAGCACAGATTTGCACCTGCGTTTGGAGGATAATCAGAATCAACAGCTGTTGGGGTCTATTGGCTTCACAGGGGAAGGGGCGTGTGAATGCACACTGCCATTAGCTGTTCCAGTGTTTGTGTCCATGCACTCTCTGACACGAAGGCTTCTTGTCTATTTATGTCATATGTTTGTCTCAGAGATGTAACTTTTGCACTAAATTATTGCAGTTGAACAAAATAATGTGCAAATTCTTTGGATTCACTTTTGATTCAGATTAGTTACGTTCATGTGCAAAAATGAATGTGTTTACAGACTTGACATGTTTGGCCTGTGGTGTATAACGTGACCAAGCTTTGTTGGACAGTTATGTGGTTTCAATAAGGGTTTCTGGCAGAGTCAGCTTACTAGATTACTTTTACTTTTTAAATTTCAATTTTCAGTCAAGTCCTTGACAAATTTAAGGCCACTCCCGTGGATTTGCGAATTTTAGAATTCCACCTTTTCTTTTCTGTCCTTTTGCAGTTGTTTTCATATTCCACTGAGCCTTGCTTATCCTTTGATTGTGCTGTGCGAGTGTTTTCACCCTGCTTCACATTGCCTGAAATTCAAGACAAAAATAATGACTGACAATGTTTAGACAGACAAAGTATATTTTTAATATTTTGTTTTCGGATACTCACTATGAACTCTACCCCTCCCATGATTACTGTTAGATGAGTTCTACACAAAGAAAGTTAGAAACTGGGTGACTGAATGACAGTCTTTAAAAGCATATTAAAATAGACAGTTTAACAATGGTAATACTGGGTAATGATCATGTTGCAATCTCATTATATAACATTTCTGGAATATATATAGATTATATAGACTATAGACGCTAAAACATCCTGCTAGCTAACTAAAAAAAGAGGTTGCAGATGTTTATATATTCACATATGGCATCACTTTTGTGGTAAAAGAGAAACTTCTTGAAATAGAGAGATACTTCACCCGAAACAACATAAAATTAAGGGACACAGGAAAATCAATGTTTTTTTTTTTCAATATTTAAATTGTATTTTTTTTCCAATAATGAACGTGTCATTTTCATAACATAGTGCTTGGACAATAAGAGGACACAGTAAACACTGCGTAAATGTAAATTGCCTTCTTTTATCAAATCAAAAGTCCTATGAATTGAAAAGCCCAGAGTGAGGGATAGGCTAATTTGCTAATCCTTTTTCTGAATTTAAATTTTATTGAAATTTTCCGAAATAATATAAATAATTTTGTTTACATTCAAAAGAGTTAAGACTCAAAATGGATATTTTATTTAAAATATCATATATTAATTCTAAGGTGAATTCATTCAACTAAAGTTTGTGGACTAACACAAAGAATGGAGGAAAATCTGCATTTGTAATTTGATTTTACCACAAAAAAAATGACCAGACACCCTGTGCAAACATGCATATCTGACCACCCAAATACTCCACCACACATCCCCCCCCACGTCCCCCTTTAAGACCGACTTCAAAGCAGTACTGCATGGTCATTGCATTTCTCCCTCAGTCTCTTTTTCTCTATCTTTCCATTATTCTGCCTGACTATGCCTCTGTTTATTTCCCTGACATCTCACACATTAATTTTTCTTACCCTCCATAGTGCTGGATCTGTTTTACTGGCGGGATGTGGGGACCACCGGGCTGGTGTTTACAGGTTTGGTTGTGGGTTTGGCTTGTTTGTTCCAGCTCAGTGCCATCACGATCCTGTCCAACCTCGGTTTGGGCATTATGGCCTTCACCCTCCCTGTACGCTTACTCTACAAAGCCATGAAGCTTGTCCGCCTCAGTGATGGATCTCATCCCTTTCAGTGAGTATGCTGTAAAACAAATAACATATTTCTACACAGCCGTAACCCTAAAGGTGTAACTGACATGCTGTTTACTGTACCTCTTGGAGTAGATGGAGTAGTAGCAGAAGTCTTGTCAGTGTTTGCATGCGAGTCGATTGGTTCACTAATTCATTCAACAATGAAACAAGTGCAATTGTGGTGTGCTATGAAAACAACAACACTCTTGTTTGTGTGATATTGCTTATAAAGTTACAGAACCCCAGTCTGCCCTTTTTGCAAGCTGGTTTGAATGGATGAGTTCACTCTGATGTAGTCTATATCAAGTTGATCATGGGTTAAAATATTAAAAATTAAATATTAAAATATGAATTCTTGAGATGCATAACAGATATGTAGATTTAAAACAAATGTTGAATGATTTGGCAGGAGCTCGATGGAGGGTAAAGCAACTCAAATAAGTCTGGGTTAATACATGTAATCTTTCTCAGCTGGTCAACTTTTCTTTATTAAAAAGGTCATATTTGGATGAGGACTGTACGCTGACAGATGAGGGCACAGTTCGCATGGCGGAACAAATGGTTCTGCTGATTGCTACGGCTGTCACAGAGTTGAAGAGGCTGTTCTTTATCGATAGCATCATGGACTCAGTGAAGGTCTCACATGCGTCTTAAATATCTCACCTCAGCTACACCGAGCAATTTTTATGCTTTTACTGCAATTTATGGCCTACTTTCACTACATCAGGGGATACTACTCACTTACATAATTAGTCCTGATATGAACTATTACCATGTGCTTTCATTCCTAAAGGCAAAGGTTCTGTGAGAATATGCAATAGTGAAAGTAAAGAAATTTGTATTTGGAAAAGAAAAATCGACCTTTATTAGTATAAGAACATAATGTTCCTGGTACAGCAGGGTGCTAGCAATAGATTAAATTCCCAGTGAACACAAATACCGATGAAAATATATAGGCTACCTTCAATGCACTGTTAATCTCTTTGGATAAAAGCATCTAAACATAAATATGATTGAAATCTAAAGTAAAATGAAAATATAATGCTTTTATCTGAATGGTTGTATTTTATTTGTTTGTGTAGCTTGTTGTGTTCCTGTATTTGTTGACTTATGTGGGGGTCCAAGCCAATGGTCTCACGCTGGTTATGACAGGTAAGGATATCCTGTTGAAATTTGTAAAGATTCATGACAAATCACAGCTGACACTATTTTTGACCTAATGTCAGTAACAATTCAGTTGAAAACATTTAGTCTGAGTGAATTGGATTATACCTTATCAAGTATTACTGCTTTGTCGTGATGATACATTATATTAATGTACAGTAATTCTTTCACCTTTGAACAGGTGTGATATGTGCTTTCTCTCTGCCACTCTTATACAGACTTCAACAGGTAAGTGTGTGCCTCATTTGGACATTACACACAGGTCTATATTAAAGGGGTCATATGATGCGATTTAAATTTTTACTTTCTCTTTGGAGTGTTACAAGTTCTTGGTGCATAAAGAAGATCTGTAAAGTTGCAAAGACTAAAGTCTCAAATCCAAAGAGATATTCTTCTTAAAAGTTAAGAGTCAACCACGCCTAGCTAAAACGGCTCATTCTAACACGCCCACACATACCTACATTGCTCTATGGGAAGATTTGCATAACGCCGCCCAATGTTGCTACGAGCGAAAGAAAACGTTATTCACGGGGTGTAGTATTGTTGTTGCCAGACCTTCGTCGTCCATGCGTGAAGGCTGGGCTTGGTGTTTGCATTGTGAAAGCGAAACTACTTTGTTAGGCCCTAGTGTTGGGGAAAGTTAGTCTTTTAAAAGTACGTGTCATTACTAATGTTGCGTTACTCGCATAAAAAAGTAACTAACTTACCGTTACTGTAGTTCGCTATTTTGAAATTAATGCGTAACTTAACTTTTCGTTAGCTTTTTAATATACTTCATGGACAGAGCTTGCTTTGTGTGATTTAAAATAAACAAAATTATTCTATTTGGCAAAATAAAAGGCCTTTTCAGCCACCAAAGTGAAATTGAATAAGCTGGTCAGAGCTGAAGGTACAGCTAATTTTATCGTTCGTAGCAGAGTAGAATACAGAAGAAGTATAGAGATTTCAACACAATTCAGCAATAAAAAAAAGACACAAATTTTTGTCTAGAGTAATTTTTGCTTATTTGTACGGTTGAACTGGATCATCGAAGGGTCAGAAGTAAAGACATTGGTTAATAGAATGGGATAAAATACATAAAGCATATTTGTGTTGTACATTTAATTATTGCAGGTTTGCGTCAAATTCTGAGTTGCATTATTTTTATTCATTTTTGAGGAATACTGAATCTGTTTAGTTTTTTTTGTGAGTGAGACTTAATTGATGGCACATATTCATATTTATGTTTGAGAACTAGAAGAAAAAAAAAGAAAAAAAAAAAAAGAACAGTAACATCTTCTGATTTCCTCTCAACATGGGGACAGGAGATGCTGTGCAATCATAAATTTGAAAAAAAAACGAAAAAAAAGTACGTCTTGGCGTTATTATTTTTGAACAAAGAACTCAGATATTCTCTTATGTAATTAAAAGTAATGTGTTACTTTGCACTTTTACTATGTACTTCTGAAAAAAAGTAATCTGATTTACTTAATCTATGCGTACATTGTAATATATTAACCGAGGAGACCCAACCTGGTAGGCCTTCCAAAGAGGAGCGATATACCGCTTCTTCGTCTTGCCTGTAGCTGATCCTTGGCTGGTTGCGCTGAGGAAAACATCAACGTTCGTTTCTGTGGTTCTTAGCCAGCCGGCTGGGTTCACATGATTGTTGCCGCGAAGCCCAGCCGGACGCGGCTCACTTTAGGCCTCCGGCCTCCGCTCATTCAAGCCCGCTGTGTGTGACTCTGTGTGTTTTGTTGTGAAAGCTAAACTATTTTGTTTGGCCTTCCAAAAAGAGGACACAACTAGAAATCAGTGGTTAAATTGCATTTACAACACTGTTCCAGAACAATTAAACCCAAATATTCAGATGTGTGCAAAACATTTTATGGAGGACCGTTTCCTGAACCTGGGAGAGTAGACTACAATGCCGGCTGCTCCGACTCACAGACTGTAAGTACGTTTTCAAATTTAAAGAATTTGCCAGTCTGACAGATTAAATGGCGTTTTGAGGCATGTGTATTAGTATTGCGCTTGTTGTTGTGATCATTGTCCTTTCTTCGATCACAAATGCAGACATGGTTTTATGTGTATGCGGTGCGATGCAATGCAACTCGTAAAAAGACAGAATAAGTCATTATAATCCATAATTATATGTCCCCACTGTGGATGGGCAACCAATGGGCCCCCTCGTTTATAATGGGTTTTAAATGTTTTTGAATCATCGCTCCAGCGGTGCCGCGCGGGACAGGGCATCACAGTATGGCTAAGGGACGTAACATTTCCTGTCACACGTTGAGGTATTCGGTGTTCAATCATAAGCGCACTGGATATCTGGGCCAATCATCACACCGCTCAGCTTTTTTCAGACTGATGAGCTTTGGTAAATAATCGGACAGAGGGCAATAGTAGGAGAAACAATAATGTACAGTATGTGGAAGATAATGTGTTTTTTCTGAATGCTAAACCGGCCATAAAACACTATTTCCTTAGGCACCAAATATGTTGCTTTTTAGTCACAATTATAGACCCGCGGCAGGTGGGCAGGGGGGGAAATTTAAAAAAAAGAAACTTTACTAAAAAAAAATGCAGTACCAAAAATTCTTGCTGGGGCTAATGCATGGTGCAGAAAAAAAATGTGTTTAGAAACTATAGATGTGTGTTAGTTAACATCAGGAATTGCTCCTTCCCCTCGACCAGAACTGCACTTATTATCAGATCTCATTAATTTATGCACATAGTGCACATAATTAATCACACCATAGGCTACTTCAGACTTAACACTTATTTTTTGTTTTCATTTTTGACAGGCAAGGATCAACAAGATTGTCAAAGCCATCAAAAAACTTGTGGAAAAAGTCACAGAAATGTAAGTGTTCATCATTCTGACATGAGCCGTAATGAAAACAATTCAAAGTGAGCCAGGAAAAATTAAGCAAGCCTACATCTTAATGGATGTGTTCACCCGCTAAAAATGAAAGAAAAAAAAAAAATATTGGGTGTCTGAAGTTTACTTCACTATTTATCTCACTCGTCATTTCTCATGGCAAGGTGCTTAGATTAATCTGTTTTCCTCCTTCATCCCCAGAAGAGATTTGGAGAAATTTAGCTTTACATCTCTTGCTCACCAATGGATCTTCTGTAGTGAGTGGGTGCCGTCAGAATGAGATTTCAAACAGCTGATAAAACATTACAATAATCCACAAGTAATCCACATGACTCCAGTCCAGCAATGAATGTCTTGCGAAGTGAAAAGCTGCATGTTTGTAATAACAAATCCAAGGTGTTTTTAACTTTACAGCATTTTCTTCTTTGGATCAAAATAATCCAATATCGCTAAATAGGCACTTGCTCTGCCAGTGAAAAAGTCTGCAGGCCATCACATCCGCCTGTACATACAGTTTGTACGGAAAGTATTCAGACCCCCTTATTTTTTTCACTCTTTGTTATATTGCAGCCTTTGCTAAAATCATTTAAGTTAATTTTTTTTCCTCATGTAAGTTAATGTACACACAGCACCCCATATTGACAGAAAAACACATAATTGTTGACATTTTTGCTGATTTATTAAAAAGAAAAACTGAAATATCACATCATGGTCGCTTAGGTATCAGACGCGCTTTGGCCAGTATTTAGTAGAAGGCACCCTTTTGATCTAATACAGCCATGAGTCTTTTTGGGAAGATGCAACAAGTTTTTCACACCTGGATTTGGGGATCTTCTGCCATTGCTCCTTGCAGATCCTCTCCATTTCTGTCAGGTTGGATGGTAAACGTTGTGGACAGCCATTTTTAGGTCTCTCCAGAGATGCTCATTGGGTTTAAGTCAGGGCTCTGGCTGGACCATTCAAGAACAGTCACAGAGTTGTTGTTGTGAAGCCACTCCTTCGTTATTTAGCTGTGTGCTTAGGGTCATTGTCTTGTCTTGTTGGAATGGTAAAGCTGGCTTCGAGCGCCAGTCTGAAGGTCCTGAGGGGCACTCTGGAGAATGTTTTTGCAATGCCAGGATATTTTCCCTGTTAGCTTTTGGCATCATTTCTCCACGAGGATTGCAACGCAGTCGTCCTGTCGCTGGCAGTTGCAAAAACACCCGCACAGCATGATTCTTTGGCCACTCACCGATGCTTCACTGTTGGGAACTGGTATTGGACAGGTGTTAGGGCAGGTGCCACTGGTTTTTCTCTGCAAACACATTGACCGCTTAGATTAACGGCGGCAAAAAGTTCTATCTGGGTCTCATTCAGACGCAAGAATCTTTCTACACCATCATGGAGTCCTTCTAGGTGTATTTTTTAGGGCAAACGCCATGCGGGCTTTCATTTGTCTTGGCACTGAGGAGTATGCTCTCGTCGTGCTCACTCTGGTCCTATAAGGCCGGACCGACTGGTGGAGGGCTGCGCAGTGATGGTTGACTTTCTAGCAACTTCCTTCGACATCTCCCACTAAACTCTGGAGGCGCAGTCCAGCAGTGATCTTTGGGTTCTTCTCTTTTAGGGCTCTCTCACGCAGGCTCTCTCCTATTCCCCCGCGATAGGCTCAGTTTTGCGGGACCGGACCAGCTGCTAGGTAAGGGTTCTGGTCAGTCTGCCAAAACAGTCTTCTATTTAAGGATATGGAGGCTCTACTGTGCTCTTATGAACGTGCGGGCTTAAGTTGCTAGGCAGAAATTTTTTTGTGAACCTTGTCCGAGATCTGTCGTCTGAGCTCTTACAGGTCAGTTCCTTTGACCTCATGTTTCTCATTTGCTCTGACATGCACTGTTAGCTGTAAGGTCTTATATAGACAGGTTTGTGGCTTTCCTAATCAAGTCCAATCGGTTTAATCAAACACAGCTGGACTCAAATGGTAGAACCATCTCAAGGATGATCAGAAGAAATTATCACCTGAGTTAAATATATGAGTGTCATTGCAAAGGGTCTGAATACTTAGGACCAGTTTTTTTTTTTCAGTTTTTCTTTTTTAATAAATCTGCTAAAATTTCAACAATTCTGTGTTTTTCAGTCAATATGGGGTGCTGTGTGTAAATAAATGAGAAAAAAAAAATAACTTAAATGATTTCAGCAAATGGCTGCAAAACAAAGAGTGAAAAATTTAAGGGAGTCTGAATACTTTCCGTAGGCGCACGTATATTTGGTTCCCTAGAACTTTTGGAGGCTGTTTCACTAGTAAACAGTGTGTTCCGATCTGTCGCTGTATTCTCTCTTGATTTAAGAAGATACATTACTATCACCTGAGAAAGTAAAAAAAAAAAAAAAAAAAAAATATTTTAATAGAGGAGCATAATCTTTTTAAGCAACAATTTTGTAGGCCTAAGAACATGGCATAATGGTTATTTGTTATTAGCACCAGCACGCGTTTTCACTTCACAAGATGCTAATTGGAAATGGACTGGAGTCAAATTTTACTTGGACTCTCATTCTGACGGCACCCATTCACTGCAGAGGATCTACTGGTGAGCAAGTGGTGTAATGGTAAATTTCTCCAAATCTGTTCCGATGAAGAAACAAACTCATCTACATCTTGGATGGCCAGAGAATCAGTAAATTTTCAGTAATTTATCATTTTCTTTTGGGGGGGGCAGCTTAAAGTCTATATTAATCCAAATGTTTATATTCTCCCAGCAAAGACACAAATGATAATCAAACCACATTCTTTATGACTTTAATTAACTAAAATAGTTTACTTTCTTGAATTTATCATATATGTTCTCTTTGCCACTCCTTTCACATTTCTCTTTTCTAGAGTTGATCTTGTGATTTCACTGGCCAAACCTCCACCAGCCCCAGCACCTTCCCCTGCCCCCACACCAAAACATAAACAGAAGACTAAATGAAGAGGAGGGAGAGAGAGAGAGAGATGGGGGTGAGGGACAGAAGCGTGGAGTACACTGAACAAACAAAGTCTTATGGTGCAGCTGCGGCCCGGCGAGTTCAGCAGGGTCGGGGGTTTGGGGGTTATGAACGAGTGTTATGTTTTACACTACGTTTCTTATGGTGCTAGGAGAATCTTTAATAGGTCTTCTGAAAGGAATTAAACAACAGACTTCAGTCAAGAGAAGTCCAGGTGTATGCTTAATGATGTATTCATTTAACTCAAACTTTCAAACTATATACAGCTGTGTAATATTTATTAGTTCATTTTGCCCAACAAGGCTTTTTTTTCTACTGATTTTCATAGAAAAAGTCTTACCTAGTGGCAGCTGCTAGTATGTTTTTGTCCACTAGAGGGTACAGTGACACCATACAATCACAACAGTTCTGGGTCAGGACAGAATGTTGCAGAAATTCTGACATGTAAATTTGTTTAAAAATTTCTAAAATTACAATTACCAATAGGATCATGCTCCTAATTTGGGTTTTAATATTTAATACTGAATGTAATAATACAAGTTACTTTAAAACAAGTGCTGTTTTGCTTCCCCGACTTTGCACATATTTTGTGCAACATCCCCCAGTAAACACGTGTTTTCAATGTTATTTGCCTTATTTTGTATTTGACAACATACAACGCATCACATTGTATATTTTCGGCCTTGCACAGAAATGCTTCTTTTGTGGGAAATAAGCAGCTGCTAAGGATGCAAACTCCTTTGAGAAGAGTACCAGGAACGGCCATTTCAAAACATTCAGTTACATACTGTTTGCAGATGACAATCTAATGCTGAACAGAAACAAATATAGGATGTCTTTTGATGTTCAATTACTTCCATGCCAGAATGGTGATAAACAAAATCTGTTTTGTTAATGTGTCTTCACAGCGCTTTAAGGAGTATCGTAGTGGCCGATCCGTACAATGCATTGGCTGTTTCCAAAGATGTAGGAGGGGTACTGTATTATGAACCCAGGAAGGGGGGGGGATAGAAAGATGTTTAACGATCTCCGCAGCCTATTGGGAAAGTATTCGTGTGCAGGGAAGTCACTCCGGGATGTAAAGGAAAAAAATAGCTCGGCATGCGTGGAGCCAAGAACTAGTGGTGCATCTTCGAGGAAACATTTTGTATTCATTGCTGTTTTAAATAACCTATTTCAGATTGACTTTGGCTTTAAACTGCCCCGTGTGTGTGTGTCATTGTTTGTTAGATGGCAGTAGTGGGAAATCTCTAAATGAGGATATGAAGAAAAATTATATTTTAGAAGTTGTTCACTTTATTAAGCCATTTACATTTATTAAATACCGTCTGGTTGGATCATTGCTGAATTGTCTATCTGCTGACTCCATTCCAGCATGACTATAAGGATTTTTTTTTTTTGACTCTAGTTGAAGTTCAGATTTGTACTGTCACAATAGAGATGCATTTCATTTTTAGCAACATTTTTTTGCTTGAATTATTATAGGCTATTATATATATATAAAGATGGAATATGATGAACTGACCATTATTTTCAATAAATTTTCATTTCCAGCCAAATAACCTTAGTGGCATGTTTAAATAAGCAGATTTCATAACATAGACTCCCCCTAAACGGCTAACAAAAAAAAGGATTAAAAAAAAAACGCGAACTTTGCTCATATCATCAACCTGTCCCGGCTTCTCTTGATTCAGGCGTATTTCAGTTTATTTTATTTATTTATTTATTTATTTGTATTACTCTTCGTGCAATCTCTACTGATCCTGAATGCATAAATAACATTTTGGGCTTAGATATGGTGATATATGTGACCCTGGACAGGCAAAACGCGCGTCATAAGGGTCGGTTTTTTACTTTCTTTTTTAAAAGATATCATCTGAAAAGGGCTGAATAAATAAGCTTTCCAATTGATGTATGGTTTGTTAGGATGGACAATATTTGGCCGAGATACCTTATCTGTACTGCTACACAATCTGTAAAAATGCAAATACTGAGACAAAGCCGCCGTTTAAAAGTTGTGCTGTGTGCAAATGAAGTTCTTAGCAATGCTATTTACCTAATCAAAATTCGGTTTTGTATATATATATTAAGGTAAGAAATTTAGCAAATATCTTCATGGGAAGCCTTCATCTTTACTTGTTAATATTCCTGAATTATTTTTGGCATATGAACTAAAAATCGAAATTATTGAGCGCCTATACATGTTTTTTTGCTATTGTGCTAAAAAGGATATCAAGAGACTTTAGACTGGGTTTTGTGGTGGGCCGACCGGGTCACATATAATAAATGAATACAATAGGCGCAGAAGCACCCAAAACTAAAGTTTGTAATTATTGATAAATTTCTTGACCAATCAAGGTTTACACACAATCTAGTGGCATAATGTGTTCAGTTTTTAAAAATGGCCGCGTCCAAAAAATGCTAAATTTCCGCGATTCTTCCGTCCACAAACATGACGACATTTTTTCACAAAGCCCCTGATCATAAAGCAAAAAAAAATAAAAAGGATAACAAGCTATAATTTTGTCCCTGATGACATCCTCACAGATGACTCAAATGGTTGTATAAAAGCGGCAGAGGGAAATACTCTCTCGAGTACGGTCCGCATTATGAGCTCACATCTCTCATATTTGCCGCGTCAGAAAACATCTGCAAAACAATAACAGTCAAATGGACATGATATGAGGTCAATTCATCAGCAGTGCCATCAGACCACATATCATACGATCAGCTGAATGCAGTGACACAGATACATGCACCTCGAGTCAATTAAAGAACACTAAGCTGTGTATTCTCAATTGATAGAACGTGATCTCACAGCAGGATTTGTCCAGCGGCATTATGGGAAGAAGTAGAAGTAGTGCACTACAGTTGAGTGCTGGTCATTCTCACTAGTCGTACATGTGGCTGTCTGGCAAAGATGCGGTAATTGAGTTTTAGAGAAAGTGCTTTCACAGCAAGAACTGCGTCATGGAGAGATCATTGCAAGGCGAGTCACAGAAATCTCTTTTTATAGGTAAGGAAAGGCAGAATTGGACATTTTTACCACAATGGCAGAAATGAAATGAATGACATAACTTTACTAATTCACTTCATTAGAAGAACAATCATTCATTGCTTGTTTAATAATATATTGATTGTCTAAATGGATCCTTACTCTGCTACAAATGCCTGTACATTGATCATACACTCCAGTGTTTTTTCTCCCTGTATTGATGTGCACTCTTGGCTGAGAGCTCTTATCATTTACAGCACCCATCTCAGACACAGACATGAAACACAAATAGAGGTTTTCATACTTTGCAAACTACTGACCTTCTTGACTTGTAATTTTATAGCGAGCAGTATCAATTAAAGAGTCAAACTCTTTCTCGCAGTCTTTTTGGATTTGTGAAAGTCGTTTGAATGATCTCATTCACTGAGCCGAAATGCCACAATGGCCCCAGATAATCACTGGGACAGACTGAGAGAGAATCTCTTTGTTCCTGAGAGAGGGAAATTATTCAAGGAAACCTCTGTGAGTGAGTCTATAGACGGCTATGGTTGGGTATCCGGACTATAGGAAGGGGTCGGGAGAAGGGGAAGCAATGTAAACCGGGAATATCTCGGACTATCCCAGCTGTCCCTGCGGATACATCCATCCAGAACGCTACAGGCTGAATAGTGTTGAGATTATGTAGCTATCAGCAGGGATACAGTAGGTTCACTAAAGTCTCAATCAAACTGCGGCTGTATGGAGCAGCTGTTCTTCATATTGCATTTCTGCTCCATGCCTTTTTTTTTCATTCAGAGTGTCAGAAACATTTTGTTGTCATTTTATTGGAACTATCTTTACTTCAAGAGGTTCATTAGGTGGTTTGACATAATTGTACTGAAGGTTACAGGAAGCACTATCACAGATATGCAATCCAGACTGCTGAGGAAGCTGTGAAAATTGTCAGGGAAAACAACTAGAGGCCTGTGCAGTGGCAATCTTCAGGGAATGGATGGACAAATGGAGAAATAGCAGGACAATTGAGCGAGAGAGAGCAAGAGAGAGAGAGGGGGATGACGTATTGAGACAATGAGCAGAATCAATCGCTTACGTGACCATCCCCCTCCGTAGGGCACCTTGATCCGTCCGGTGTTAACAAAACACTTGCATACACATATTCTCCTTTATAACACAAGATGTATCCTCCACAATCTTGGTGTCTGAGCCTGAATCGCCTCGACATCCACTAACAAAGAAAAATGTACGCTATTTTTGGGCTCCTGTAAAAAAAAGAAAAAAAAGAAAGCCTCTCTCTTCCAACGGCCAGAACGGAACTGAGAAAAAACTCATAAATAATGATTAGAAAGGAAGAGAAGTTAGGAGAAACAGTCTTACAGTTTAAATCCAATAAGGGGAGTGCCTGACATAGCTTGGTTTAACAGCAGAGAAATCACAAGGGTGTCTGGGAAAGAAAGACATAGCAAAATGATATACTGTAAAGAACATAATTTTGTATTGATTCGTATACAGCAAAGTCATTGCATGCTGCAGTGGTTTTGCTTCAGGTTTTTCCTCAGATATTACATTGTGTTTTTCTATTTGTATAATACATTTTTTACTAGTTTGATGCTGTCATTCTAGTGATCCTGGCTGTATTTGCACCACATGAATATCTATTTATTTCATTACAATATTTCTGTCTGTTTGAATAAATAAGTAAAATGTTTTGTTGATAATGTCACCCATCTTATAGTCATACTTCCTGTTTTACACAGTTGTTTCAACCTTACAACTAGCTGTCACTGTGTTAAACAATGACCAATAATGTTTTTCTGAATATTGTTTTTATATCATTTGAATATACCACTACAGTATGTTACAAATCTGTATCTTTAATTACACATTGTCAACAGGACGTTAGTAAACAGACTGACGTAAGTTTAACTAACATAAAGTGCAAGTCACTGGCACAATTCATTTCAGACATAATCAAAAAATTACTCAGTTCAGTGAGAGATTTAGTTTTGAACTCAGTAAGGGATCTGAACGATTCACTGGGTGAAACACTTGCTGTCTTGGCCACTTGGCAGCACATGTAAGCCCCAGGAAATAAGTTTCAAGACTGTCCCAAGCCTGAAAAACGTCAAAGCTTAATGCACACTAATTGCATACTTCCCTACTATATAGTGGCTGAAAAAACAGTATGTGAAGAGTATAGTATGTCCAAATACACAGTATTTATAGCTAAAAGCTTCCAGATGACCCACCACTTCCGGCATCCAATGGGCACTTTACTATCCCATGAGGCCACGGGAGATGAACTGTGAATGACAGTGAAATGACACAACTAACACTAGTAGGTCACATGACAAAATGGCCAATGCTGTACATACAAATTCATAGTTCCCTCATTCATACTATATAGAACATAATTACTTATTTAAAAGAAGTAGGTCTATACCTACTCAGAGTAGTTACTCAGATCATGTTCAGGAACTCGTGTGCCCAAAATTGCAAGATGTCAAGAAAACCTTTATAGTGTACAGTATGTTAAATTAATAAGTTATTTCATATAATTTGGTAGTAAAATGTAAAGTGTAGCACATTTTATTTTTTGTTTTGCCACATGATCGCATTTTTGGTAAAAAACTCTGCTCTATCACTTGGCCAATTGAGAACACATAATTGTGTCATCTGTTATATAGGGACTACTGAACAGACATTTATAAAATTTCTTTCAAATGGCAAAGTATTAAAAATCAAAATACGTAGGCTACGTAAAGCTCTCTAATAAGTTTTTAGAACACTGTGATTTTAGTGTGTCCTATCAGGAAATCAAAAGTTCTACCCACGCTTGCAGTCTTCACACCTACTTGAACACTATAAAGCCAAATACAGGGAATACATCATGCACTCTAAAAAATGCTGAGGCAAATTAAATGACTCTTATGAACCGGTTCTTTTTAATGAGTCAATGTAAACGAATCGCTGAACAGACTAATTCTCACCCAATACCACCACTTTCTGACCACATTGCCTACTACACACGCTAAAAAATGCTGGGTTGAATACCACCCGTGCTGGTGAGAACCAGTAAAAAAAAAAAGAAAAAAAAAAAAAAAAAGTGGGTTGTTTGACCCTGCAGTTGGGTTAAATGTTTATCCCAACCTTCTGGGTAGTAACCCAACCGCTGGGTCAAAACAACCCAATTGCTGGGTCTGTCCCTATTTTACCCAGCACTGGGTTGTATTCAACCAAGCATTTTTTAGACTGTTCTGTAGGCAAGTGGTCAACAAGTGTTTGGTATTGGGTGAGAATTAGTCTGTTCAGCGATTCGTTTACATTGACTCATTAAAAAGAACCGGTTCATATGAGTCATTTAATTTGCCTCAGCATTTGACATGCGCCCCAGCAGTTGAGAACCACTTTTTACTTTAATAATAACACACTCAAATTTAAGTGAGCCAAAAGCAGAATTATTGTGTCTCTCCATTATTGTATTTTTATTGCCAAAAGACAACAGGCACTTACTATGACAGGCTTTATAAACAGCTGTTTTTCATCTAGACGAGATGAATGTGGATGATTTTAAGTTCTGCAGCAGCTGTCTGGCTCCTCTTTATAATCTCTTTAGGAAGTTATGATGAACCGCAGTGTCCCATATACTGACACAAATCAATGGGTGAATGAATGACTCCGCATATCTTTTCATCTATCTTCATCTGATATCTCATTAGACAACAAAAAATATGACTCAGCAAGTAAGAGATATGTTATTTCACTGTCCACTGAAATGGCCCAATGTAGTTGTGATTGATGAAGTCTCACAGATCATACTGAATCAACGAAGTACAATGTACCTGGAGGAAGCCATCCATAGCATTCACATTCTTTGCATGGTAGTTGCTTAGCTGTCATCTTCGCTTCATGGGGTTGAGGTGTTGTGCAAGATCATGCTAGTGTTTGTTTTGCTCCGCGAACTTAAATAGATCCAAACGAAACCACAGCAGAATTAATCACTGTGCGTCTCTGAGAAACGCAATCTACTAGTGGGGTTTGGTTCCTGAATGAATAAGGGTTTTTGAACGACTCAGCTGTTTGCATAAGTGAATCATTCAGCATAGTCATAAGTTGCCATCTACTGGCTAATACTGCTATATCATGATTCTAACCACCTTATTTTTTCAAGTAAATGTGGGCGTGTCCACCATCCATTTGTAACTTTGCAAAGCTTCCAGTGTCATTCGTTTCCATTTATTTTACTGGTGCACATACAGGTCGTTGCTTTTTTTTATAGGCTATTGCAAAAAAATATTTTAATGTATTATCATTATCATAAACACGCAAATAGCTTTATCATTTACTAACAGTTTTCGTATAGAAGACTGTTTCCACCACAGAATAAAACAGATTAAAATAAGGTAGGCTAATTGCGATAAAAAAAAAAATTGCAATTCAGATATAAACTCAGAAATGCTAGATACAGATAAGCCAAGAGGAGACTGCTTTTCCTTTGCTTAAGTAAGGAAACTTTGCTTCCTTTGATCCTGTTAACAAACGGTTTTCACGAGACTCACCATCGCATGAGCAACACCGACATCTTACGTCATCTTCCCGGAGCTGCTTCCATGTACAACTGTTGCCGCAAGCTACATTAAAGTGATTATTACATTTTGAATATGGATATTTTTCTTACAAAAACGCATCGATTCACCACAGGAGGGCTTTGTTCACCCCCCGGAGCCGTGTGAGACACATTTTTTAATTATGGATGGGCGCTTTTTATTTCACTTCTTTTGGACTGATGCACTGCAACACCCGCTGACTGCCATTAAACAGCTTGAAAGATCAAAGACAATTTTTAATATAACTCTGATTGGATTCATCTGAAAGAAGAAAGTCATATACACCTAGGATGCCTTGAGGGTGAGTAATTTATGGGCTAATTTTCATTTTTGGGTGAACTAACCCTTGAACACCAATAATGAGACACGTTTGATGTTCCTTTGTGTGACAATTTGTCTGTCAAGAACATCGAATACCAGTGCTAACCTGGGCTCAGATTTACCTCAGTTATTCCTGTTCCTTACGTCAGCTCTGTCTCTTAAAGACAACAGGGTGACTTTCAGCTCTGAAGGAGAGAAGAGCAGAAAAGGAGGAGGCCCATAACACCTCCTGCTCCATCGTCATAAATCTGTAATGTTGGACTATATGCTAACCATCCCCCACTGCCCCCCTCTCCTCTTCTCCCTTCTCTTCTGTGGTGTTGTAAATCTGCGCTGGACGGTCACTTTGGGGCCAGCTGACTTAATAGTTTAATGGCCGTTCGGCGTGGCAGGTGTCCAATATGGCTGCTGTTGACTGCATCTCCATTACGTGTCAGCGTTGAAGGTGGGTTCAGAATGCAAGAGAAGGAGAGATGCAGACAGACAGACAGGGTTTGGGACACTGCAGATTGTTCCAGTTCTAATAAAGTTAACTAGTCTCCTGATAACAGTTGCAGGACAGAATTTTTGGATGTACTTTGCTGTGTTAAGAGACACTTTATATTTCATACTTCAGCATTGTGCCAGTGATGGCCCACATTAATCTAAAGTGACAAATGACATTTCACAAGCAACTAGGAGAAATTTTCCTGCATTCCCTGCTTGTTTTTTGAATTCACTGAGATATTCAGGATTAGTAGGCTAATGTAAAGCAGACTCTCAATATGCACTTGAAGTGGCCTGTAGGCTATATTTTAAAGGGCTAGATCACACAAAAATTTAAATGAATTGAAATTAAAGACTGATGCTTTAAAGATTCAAAAAGAACAGAAAAGCACCTTAACCGTGGTTTAATGTGGTTTATATGGTTCTGCCAATACCCAGGTCTTCTGGCTTAGTGTGAGACCGACGGAACCTTCAAGTCATGACGAATTAATTCAGAACCAATGTGTGAACCAATCCCTATTATTATAAACTCCAAACTCAAAGATATTTGTTCACGATTGGACGTTGCTTGTCATAAACACTGGACTGACATGATGATGGTGAGTAAATGATGCATAATTTTTATTTGAGTGTGAATTTTCAGTTTAAGATATTACTTTATATTGAAGTTAACCAAAAATCATTCATGCTTGCTGGAAAATAGAGAGGAGCTCAATGTCTGCATATTATAAAGCTCCCAAAGTTTTTCGTGTCGCCGAAGATACTATTTAAAAAGTTTTTTTTTTTATTCAACATTCCCCTTGTGTCTAAGTCTACGCAAAACCGAGACCTTTGCTGGAACGAAAGAATGTTGGCTCATCCAGGACAAATACGAAATCCATGTGAAAATTACAGACCTCAGCACCTCAAATCCCTCAGATGGCTTCTTAATTCGATGAATATCAGTAGTGTACCACCGGTCATACACCAACAGAGATCAGGAGTCAAAACTTAAAAGGATATACAAGCACTGTCAAAAAATGGTAGAAGATTGCATATATCAAAGTATGGCTGTCTATGGTTTGTATTAAGTGATGAGGAGGCTGTTAAATTATTGCATGTTTAGTAATAGATTTGGACTGAGTAGCACCTTTACTAGTCTAAATGGATTCATCCTGGATGAGTCCAACCTTGCACTTTATTGTGGGACTGACACATTTTTATATAGCGATGGTGGATGCATTCCAGAAAGGTGACTCACTGATGCAATAAACAATGCTCTCATTGAGTGTTTGGGGGTCCACTGGATGACATTTCCCCGAACGGTGGGGCCAGAATAGTATAGATTGCTCCCTGGTGGCCGCCACCTCATTAAAAGCCTGCTTAATGTTTAATTGCCTTGCCCATCCAGTTGCCCAGCAGATAACCGGTTTGTTTGCCTACAACACAAGTCATAAGTTGACATGCAGACAGAAGTCTGTGTTGAAAGGCTCTTACTAGCACTCCCGCCACCCCCATTTGCTGTCTCTCGCACCTTCTCAGAGTGCATTTTGCGGTCTGAGATTTTCCATCATCGACTAGGGAAAGTTGTCCAGTAGTCTTAATGACTATAGAGCAGCGTTTTAAGCATTCATCAGGTTTTACAACCTATATTTGACTCTCAAACCTCTGTCTGATAAGATCGTGTGTGGATTTGAGAAGTAGCAGTGCTGTCTAGTCTTTATATAGGTCTATAACTCCGATTAGTTATTTTAGATGTGTTTGCTACAAACCAACACAGATGGACAATGATGTCATTTAATAATGTGCTGCACAATAAAACAAGTCACATATGGTTACATAGCTTTATTTGATTAATCGGATATATGTAATGCAAAGGTTGCTTTGATTTATGAGATTCAAAGTTCATGCTTCACTACGATGACCCTAAAAAAAGCTTAAACATTAAAAAAAAGCCTCTATTCACAATTAATTGTGATGTACACTGACATTATGAGCTTAATTATTTACATGATACATAATACAGTATCTACACACATACTGTAGGCAATGACAAAGTTCATAAGCATGTGCCTTATGATTCAAATTCACATATACACTCTTAAAAATAAAGGTTCTAAAAGGGGGTTTTCACAGTGATGCCATAGAAGAACCATTTTGGGTTCCCCAAAGAATCTTTAAATAAACAGTTTTAAAAAGAACAAATTTTTTTCTTAGTGTGAAAACATTTTAACAATCTAAAACCTTTTTTTTTGCACTATAAAGCACATTTTTCCAATTGAATGGTTCCATGGATGATTAATGTTCTTCATGGAACCATAGATGCCAATAAAGAACCTTTATTTTTAAGTATGTACATCACAGTGTAAACAAGAAAACTTATGGCAAATGACCTAGTCACTATCTGTAATAAGCAAACAAATCAAATCTCAGTTTGTCAAATTCACACCTAAAATGACAAATGTCTACATAAAAAAAAGAGAAACATTTTAATGAGAAAAATGTATTGTGTAATGCATTGTGATTATCAAACAAAGGGCAATGATCCCTACACAAAAAAAATTAGCTTTTTGTACAGTCTTATTTTATATTCAACAACACCGTACATGTTAAACAAGCCAGACCAATTACACATATATGCTGCCAGGGTTTTCATTGTGCATTATATAGACCTTGTATATACACCAGTAATAGTTCAGTGCTCTAATTACTGTACAGCGGTGATTTTGTTTTGCTCCCAGTATTCTCGTAAACAGTTTTCACTTTGGGGCTGGCAGTGCACTGTAGTTGATACGAGGACACCGTCACACGTAGTGTTCTCTATGGTTGATGTAAACTTGGTCTGCCCTGTTCTGATAACATATCCACTCCTGATAGGACAGTGAATGGTGAGTGGGGCTCTGGAGGTCTCTGCGAGCCATCCTGCCTGGCGTCAGTTCAGCCAGTTCATAGCGCCTCTCCATCCGACGAGCCTATAAAATTACACAACAGATAGAAAATATATTAATATGCATGTGCATACGCATAGAAAAAGCCAAAATGTTATTAGCAGCTCCCCTGGGTGCTAATGTTGTTAGATAATGAAATTGGCTGTTAATATGATTAGATAGAAAGAATGCGGCTTTTTTATTTCAATTTTTTTCTTTATGGATATTTTATGGAAAATTAAACATTTTAAATGAATTAACTACATGATATGAATATTTGTTTTAAAAGCCCACGATAATCCTTCACTGGCCTTTCAATAAAACAAAGATGCAAAAACAAGTAATAAAAATAATGCTAATAATACTACTTCTAATAATACAAATTAAAATTAATAATAAAAATCGAATTAAAAAGTATATATAAAAACAACACACTGAATTGGTTCAATTGCAAGGAAATTCCATATTATGGAATTTACAATACATAGAGGTCAGGGACATAATTGTTAGTTGTATTATATTTCTTTATTATGTTTATAATACACTAAATAAACACATTTAATTGGTTAATTCAAATTTTTTCCCCACTGAAATACTGAAAACACTTAAATCAGGCTAAAATGGTCTTCTAGTACCTTAGTTGATCAAAAACAGCGAGCTTGGAAGACCAACAGAATGGTTTAGATTATTTTAAGAAGGTTTTGGCCACTTTTCACAACACCAGCTTTGGACCAGCTTGACCAAATTTGGTCTGGGTGGGCGACCATCCAGATCAGTTTAAACCAGCAAACAACCTGAGGCTGATGTATTTTTCAGCAGGGTTATGTGCTGGATGGGTGAAAAAGCCAGAAAAGACAAAGAGAGAAAAAATGTTCTGGAAAAAGTGAGCTAAAAGAGAGCATATAATCACTCCATAAATAATAAGGAACATGCCAGTGGTCATCTTTCAAATGCAGCTCCATTATAAAGTACCACAGAAGGAGAATAAATCATACTGTAGGGCCGGAACCCCCACAGAGTAAACAGAGCAATGTGAGGTTTACCTGAGAGAATGAGGCCACCTGAGGGGCCTGAGAGGCCAGTGGGATGGCAGGAGGTCTCTCTGTATATGGAGGAGGAGGCTTGTGAGTTGGAGGGAGGTCAATCCTAGTGTAGAGGGATGAAAACCAACAACAATCAAAGGATGTATATCACTGACTGCACATGTTGCATGACTCAAAAGCTTACAGTGACCCCAAAGTATCTGGACACATTTAAGCATTACATAAAATATCAAACCAAGAGGCATTTATTTTGTAGAAAGATACTGTTTAGACACTGTTTTCAGGCTAAACATTTCACAAAAATAAGTTTGTTAGACGATAAAACATTATAATACTTTTTGGAGTGGCTGTTTTGTCTTGATGTCAGAAGATGGAGGAAATGCTGGTCAAGACTAGACTAAAGTATGAAATGTGTTTAGTCTGAGGAACAATAACAACCACACCTTCTTTTAGTTCTGGGAACAGAATGGAACTTTTTGTCTGTTTTACATCCATATCAAGACTGCCAATTTTGAGCTGAACACAAAATAATTTCATTCTCAAATGAATCTGAGAGTGTGTGTCCCAGCTCCCACACGTCCTATGCATGGTGTCACTTTTGACTCGATCACCAGCCACTAAAAATGGCCTCCATGTCTCCAAGCCCCTACAGTCACACTGAAACATACTTTCTCATGCTCTCTGAACCTCTAAACTAAACACCAGCAGGCCACAATGGACCCCATCTAGAGTAACTTTGTGTGGGTATGCATGTGGGCGGAGGTGTATATTAGTGATATACATAAATACAACTGGAGCTCATTTTAAAACTCCAAACATTACTGAGAAAAATGGAAACAAGTGACTTTGTCTTTTGATTTGACTTGTGAATCACTGCAGTGGCTGCAATAAAAAAATAAAAAATAAAAAAATATACATAGATACATATGCTTTACATATGTTACTCTCCAGTGCATCAATAACTAAATAAAATGTATAAATAAAAGCTTATAAAATTACTTACAATCTGATATTGACCACAACTAAACCATCATCATACAGATTAATTACATCTATGCCCTGTGCAAAGCAGTTTATGGGATAAGCTCATGCTTAAAACACAAATGATCAAATGTACTACATTACCACTACCACAAATTTAAATATTGCCCTGGCATTTCTTCACTTATGTTATGCCACCATGTACGAAAATATAAAAACATATCTACTAATACCAAAAGAGTTTCTAAAAATATTATCTAGAAAATACATACATTGCATTTTTACATATTTATATGTATTTTTACACTAAGGTTAAAAAGTTTGTGGTCAGTAAGATTTAAAAAAAAAAAAAAAAAGAAATTAATACTTTTATTCAGTAGGGATGCATTTAATTGATCAAAAGTGAGAGTGAAGACTTTTACATTGTTACAAAATAATACTGTTTTAAATAATAGCTGTTCTTTTGAAAAAAAAAACAAAAAAAAAAAAAAAAAAAAAAAAAAAAAAAAAAAAAAAAAAAAAAAAAAAAAAAAAAAAAAAAAACAAAATAAAAAAAAAAAAAAAAAAAAAAAAAAATTTTTAAAAAAAAAAAAAAAAAGAATTAAAATAAAATGTATATCAGTTGGCCCCACAAAAATATGAAGCCACAGCAACTGTTTTCGACAATGATTATAATAATAATAAATAATTTAAAATAAATACTATTTGATTTTGCTAAAAATTTAATTTTGCAATCACAGGAAATAAATACATTTTGAAACATATTCAACAGTTATTTTAAATTGTAATGATTTTTCACAGTTTTAACAGTTTTTTTTACACTATTAAATTAATTGTAGCCTTGATGATTATAGTGATCTTATACACTTTATAGGCCTATTTATTTCTACCCATTAATAAAGTAGCCTATAAAGTTAGATTTAAACACCTAAAAATAAAACATTTATAATTAAATTAAAATTGTCTTTTCAAAATAAAAATGGCCTCAGATGACAGTGGAATTCTGTAAATGTTTTAATACACTGAGCCTTTTTGCCCCACTGAATTCTTCCTTGAATCTCCTATAGCACTCCTTTGCAGCCCCCTGGGCTCCAGTTTGAATATCCTTGTACTAAAGTTCCATTGACGTGCTTGAGATGGTTTCCTGGTTGATACTTTTCCTCATCCATAATCTCTCTGTCTCTCTCTGTATCTTCCTCAATTTACTCTCTTATTGATATCACCCTTCAATTTCTGCTTTGATATGGATTAGTTTTGACATGGTGCAACTGAGAGGAGTGGTCTCAAATCCCTAACTGTGATGAATTAATGTCTATTGACCTTCTGCTTTGTAGCCCCAGGCACTGGGAGGTCCTAATGGTCGACCTGCCCTGACCTTGAATTCCCAGAATACCTAATATATGAAAAGATACCTTTCCTTACTCCCTGGATTTAGATATACCCAAAAGGTCATCCACAGAATGGCATAAAGATAGTCTGTAGCCATTATAAACAAATGAGGAATCTTAAGCCCTCACTGCTGGTTTGAAAAGCATTGACAACCAGTGAGAACAAGCTCTTAAAGGTGTCATATGATGTTGCTAAAAATAACATTATTTTGTGTATTTGGTGTAATGAAATGCGTTTATGTGGTTTAAGGTTCAAAAAACATTATTTTCCACATACTGTACATTATTGTTTCTTCGCTATGCCCCGCCTTTCGGGGGAAAACATCGTAGATTTTTACAAAGCTCATCGTGTTCCTGCAAACGTTGAGGTGTGCTGTTATTGGCCAGCTATCCAGTGCGTTGTGATTGGCAGAGCACCTCAAGCGTGTGATGGAAATAACACCCTGCCATCTTGGTGAAGCCGTGTCCCGGAGTAATGAGACAAAAACATTAAAACCCATTATAAACAAGGCATTTGTTGCATCCAGTGGGGACAAAATTAAGGATTATAATGATTTATACGGTCTTGTTTTACCACGTTGTGTTGCACTCGACCGCCAGTAAACATAAAACCATGTCTGCATTCGTGAGAATTTAATCACAAACAAGCGTACTCTACACTGCGCAAAACTCATCCGTTTGAATCTCAGGGGCAAATTCTTAAATATGAAACGTTACTTACCGTCTGTGAGTTAGAACAGCCGGCATTGTAGTCTACTCTACCAGGATCAGGAAACAGTCCTAGTAAAATGCGCTGGAACAGCGGAATTATTTGGGTTGATACTTTCTTGGAACAGTGTTTGTTGAATACAACTTAAACCATGAGTTCTAGTCGTGTCTCTTGTGGAAGGCCAAACAAGGTATTTTCGCTTTCCCAACGAAACACACAGCTTTCTCCACAAACTGCAGCACCACGTGCCAGCAACAATAAAGTTACGCCTTCTTTCTTTGCGTGAACATTTGGGTGGTGTTATGCAAATCTTCCCACACAGTGACGTAGACATGTGGGGGCGTGTTAAAAAGAGCCGTTTTAGGTAGGCGTGGTTGACTCTTAACATTTTTATAAAGAATATCTTTTTGGTTTTGAGACTTTAGTCTTTGCCACTTTAGGGATCTTATCTATTCACGAACAGCTTGTAACACTCCAAAGAGAAAGGAAAATTTGAAATAGCATCATATGACCCCTTCAAAATACTAAGTTCGTTCACACCTCTTGGTTCTTTATCTAAAAAAACCCCTCTCTTTTTAGGGGGGGGGGGAAAAAAGATGTGAACTGTGACCTCTCCTCATACATTTTTGCCATTGTGCATCCATAAGCTACACATTCCTCAAGGGATCAACTTTGCCTTTGTTTTTCCACTTCCTGTGAACATTAATCTCCAACAATTAGTAGTACATTGTTTTGTATAATTGATTTTCAGTGGACTATCAGCCTGTCTAATGTACATGAAGTCTAAACCGGACGGAGATGGAAAAGTGTACAACAGTGTTTTATGACTCATTAAGTTTATATGGACTCACATTAGCATTTCCCATGAAAAGTTATGGTCGAAATTGAGGATTAAAAGCAGTCTATGTGATTCATGGACTAGAGAGAATATGTGTATAAGTGTATTTGTGTAGCACAAGCAGGAAAAGATGCAGACAGGCCTGGATACTCTCACTGGATCCACCTGGATGTCCAAAGAGCCCAAACAAGGGCCAACATTTTAGACTTTGCATCAAAGAGGGAATGAGATTGTATTGTTCTCATGTATTTTTCTCTCTTTTCATCTCTCTCACGTATATATTGAATACACAGTTGAAGGTCACATTAATTTGTTTTCCTTGTCAGACAGCTTGGAACATTTTCCAATTGTCTTGATTTTAAGCCAAGACCTTGACATATAAACTACTTTAATACTTTAAATGCTGCCATATCATCTAGTGAAGGACAATTCAAGGTCACTTTAGAAGAATGGGAGCTATCAAAACAAAGTCAAAAAACTAAATCAAGACATATACAGTGGGGGAAAAAAGTATTTAGTCAGCCACCAATTGTGCAAGTTCTCCCACTTAAAAAGATGAGAGAGGCCTGTAATTTTCATCATAGGTATACCTAAAATATGAGAGACAAAATGAGAAAAACAAAATCCAGAAAATCACATTGTAAGAATTTTAAAGAATTAATTGGTAAATTACTCGGTAAAATAAGTATTTGGTCACCTACAAAATTTCATCTCAATACTTTGTTATTTACCCTTTGTTGGCAATGACAGAGGTTAAATGTTTTCTGTAAGTCTTCACAAGGTTTCACACACTGTTGCTGGTATTTTGGCAAATTCCTCCATGCAGATCTCCTCTACAGCAGTAATGTTTTGGGGCTGTCACTGAGCAACACGGATTTTCAACTCCCTCCAAAAATTTTCTATGGGGTTGAGATCTGGAGAATGGCTAGGCCACTCCAGGACCTTGAAAAGCTTCTTACGAAGCCACTCCTTCGTTGCCCGGGCCGTGTGTTTGGGATCATTGTCATGCTGAAAGACCCAGCCACGTTTCATCTTCACTGCCCTTGCTGATGGAAGGAGGTTTTCACTCAAAATCTCACAATACATGGCCCCATTCATTCTATCGTTTACACAGATCAGTCGTCCTGGTCCCTTTGCAGAAAAACAGCCCTAAAGCATGATGTTTCCACCCCCATGCTTCACAGTAGGTATGGTGTTTTTTGGATGCAATTCAGCATTCTTTCTCCTCCAAACACGATAAGTTGAGTTTTTACCATAAAGTTCTATTTTGGTTTCATCTGACAATATGACATTCTCCCAATCCTCTTCTGGATCATCCAATTGCTCTCTAGCAAACTTCAGATGGGCTTGGACATGTACTGGCTTAAGCAGGGGGTCACGTCTGGCACTGCAGGATTTGAGTTTCATCTGACCTGGCGGAGCAGTGTGTTACTGATGGTAGCCTTTGGTACTTTGGTCCCAGCTTATCTGCAGGTCATTCACTAGGTCCCCCAGTGTGGTTCTGGGATTTTTGCACACAGTTCTTGTGATCATTTTGACCCCACGGGGTGAGATCTTGCGTGGAGCCCCAGATCGAGGGAGATTATCAGTGGTCTTGTATGTCTTCCATTTTCTAATAATTGCTCCCACAGTTGATTTCTTCACACCAAGCTGCTTACCTATTGCAGATTCAGTCTTCCCAGCCTGGTGCAGGTCTACAAATTTGTTTCTGGTGTCCTTTGACAGCTATTTAATCTTGGCCATGGTGGAGTTTGGAGTGACTGTTTGAGGTTGTGGACAGGTGTCTTTTATACTGATAACATGTTCAAACAGATGCCATTAATACAGGCAATGAGTGGAGGACAGAGGAGTCTTTTAAAGAAGTTGTTACAGGTCTGTGAGAGTCAGAAATCTTGCTTGTTTGTAGGTGACCAAATACTTATTTTACCGAGGAATTTACCAATTAATTCTTTAAAAATCCTACAATGTGATTTTCTGGAATTTTTTTTCTCATTTTGTCTCTAATAGTTGAGGTATACCTATGATGAAAATTAAATTTTTAAGTGGGAGAACTTGCACAATTGGTGGCTGACTAAATACTTTTTTGCCCCACTGTATGAAATAAATGTGGAAAGCTCAAACAAATCCGATCAAAATGGCAAAACCTTTAAAAAAATGACCTCTTGATGCATTTGAGGGAAGCGCATGTTCTCATCCTTTACTATACTGGGTATAAAATCAGATCTAAATGTCAAGAGATATGTGGACATTTTTTGCTTTCATTCCTGATAAAGCGCTGTGGATCAGCGTCACAACGCTGCTTATCTCTCGCAGAGTCCCTGCTGTCTCCAGCGCAGAGGCAGCATCATCCATCAGACCAAACCCAGCTGTCCCACCACACTGATCTGCATGCAGCCAAAGCCAAAGCAAAGCCGAGCCAAGACACACGGAGGCTGAACAGGGATCAGCCGAAACAGATAAGAGCGTCTCTTTCACCTCTTCTGAGTGATGCTTCTGACAGCACTGCTGAGAAGTTTCACAGGCTCACTTGAAGATAGATGATGTTGATAAAGATAGCACAGCAGAAAACAAGTAATAAATAAAAAGTATCAGTCAACAATTCAGCTAATTTGAAAACCCTGGGGGTCGTTCACACAGGATGAGTTCTTTTGTAATTGCTATTATTTGAATAGCCAATTATTTACAGAACGTCAAAGCCATGAACCTTAATTTCTACTTAATAGATACATGCAGATGTATTATAGTAATATTAGCAATACTTTTGTCCATTTTCCTAGAAGAAATAATGTTTTATGAGGCTGTATTTATTTGATCAAAAACACAGTATATAAAAACAGTAATACTTTGAAATATTCCAATTTAAGATAAATGTTTTCCTATTTTAACATATTTCAAAATTTAATTTATTCCTGTTATGGCAAAACTGAATTTTCAGCAGCCATAACTCTTCAAATGCTGATTTGGTGCTCTCAAGAAACATTTATTCTTATTGGCTTAATATATTTTTGTGGAAACCATGCCACTTTTTTTTAGCATTTATTCTAAACTGACTTTTTTGGGAAACAATGTAAAAGTCTTTACTGCATCCTTGATGAATAAAAATGTTAATTTTTAAAGGATGGTATACATCTACTAAAAGGTAATTTTTAAGAGTAAAGCTAACAGACAGATAAAAGCTATGAACTCCAGAATGCATCCTGTGTGAACTTCCCCTTAGCTGTCGTACTTGGATAACAAGCTCAGGTCATATTACAACAGAGACTACAATGGAGGGTTTGAAAAAAATAGACAAATTTTAAGGTCCACAAATCATATGGAGTCCAGACGTTTGAGCGCTGAGAATTGTCTGCTGCTTTTCCCCTGTTCCCTGATACAATTTTCCCTGTGAACAGCTGTATCACGTGAGACCGCTGTGACCTCACCCTCATGAGAACTGCATCCATCACTAAAGCAAGAAAACATTTTTTGCTATGTTTGCTTAACTATTTATATTCTTGTATTTACAATAGTTCTTTCTTTTATAGAAAGCCAGAAGAATGTCCCGTATTCAGTGTTATCTCTGCTGACACAAACACTAACAACCTGTGGTAAACTAACAATGGCGGGTCCTTGACAGAATAAAAATATCTACAACAAATCTATGTGGTCTTATGTGGGCACAACACATTTGCAAACGTAGGTTAACAGTGTAATTTGCATATTTATATGGTCAATAACAACTGGGCGAACATATCTCAGTTCGTATGATTTAAATGCTTGCCTGTCTGAGACAATCTTGACAAGAAATATTTTTCTAGCTGTTTTAAGCCACTTCCAACCTTCAAAAGCAAAAGACCAGTTTGTTTCCTCCAGTTTGCCATCACCGCTTGATCGTTTGACCATTTGTTTGACAGTTGCTGCACATTTAGCAGTCATTTTTCTACCCAACACTGAAACTAAACAGTGTGCAAAAGTTCCCTTATGAAAATTAACCATGGTTTTACTACAAAACAAAAAACAAAAACATGGTTACTGTAGTTAAACCATGGTAACCACAAATTAAACCATACACTAACCATAGTTTAACCATGGTATCTGTAGTAAAACTGTGGTTATACAAATGGTAATCAATACGCCAAAAAACATGAAACACTTTTACTATAATAAAACCTTGATTAATTTTCATAAAGGTTTCTACAACCATACACAGCACATAAAAATTTAAAGAGTAAGTTTTCCAATTTTCAACCAGCTTTGTATTGTTACAATGTTGGTAGTATAAGTAAATGAACAATGTGTATTATTTTTCCATGTTATGTTCACCATATTCTCCCCGTTTATTTGTCAGTGAAAGTCTGCTGGATGACGTAAAACGCATCATCTGGCAAACTTTTGACCGCTTCAGGGCTTCTGTGAAAACTACAGAATGTACTTCATCACACAGAAGTCACTTTCAAACCAAGCAGCTTTCTTTTGGTCAGTGAGATGAATTTGTGTTGCAACTTGAACCTGTTGCAAAATCTGCATGGGCAAAACTTTCACCCCCACATAAAAATCCCAATTACATGAAATTAATTACATGAAATCCTTTAAAATTACTGAATTTTGTCCACGAAAATTAATCTAACAACGGTAAATGTGACTGCACCTTTAAGCACCATTTAGTATATTAATGGTGGTCTATTGTAAACAACTCATTCTAGCAATGAATCATTTCATGTTATACTTTTGCACAGTAAAAGAAATGCTAACCCAGGGTTAAAAAGTAGTGCTAACACTTACAACTGCGAGACGCCACTTTACCAGGGATTAATTATTGCCCTTAAACCAAGATTAACAAGATGATAACCCAGGGTTAAGTGCAGCGTGAAAAACCCTGTGGAGCAGAAACTCTAAGAAGCATATGAAGCCCAGTTTGGAGCTGCTTTTTGAAGGCTGTGGGAAAAGGGAGACCTCCAGGCTGGCTGAAATGAGACGTCTGTGGGCTCATGTCTCGAGACACTCTCAGTGACAGAACAACAAAGCAGCTCTTTTTGCAAGAACCAAACAAAAACAACTGAAAAATCAACATACTTTGTCAAAAAAGGAACTAGCTGAAGCTCTTTTGCCTACACAAGTTCTGAAATGATGTATCGTGTGGTAGTCTCTGTATACTGCAAAAGCAAATACACAACTGTATTCTATTGTGACTAGTCTCTCTCTGTGATGACATGCAGTTGCCTTTCCAGGAAACAAAAGGAAACCATCTGATGTTGCTCCCACTAGAATAGAACATTTACAGTCTTGACTGGGTTTCTGGGCTCAGTAATAATTGACCAGACAAAATCTATTATGGCTAAGGCGGCTAATCAAAGGTTAAGCCATAAAGAGGTGCTGTAGCGTGAAATGCCTCATTCTGACAGGCCAACAGGTGAGCCGTACAGAGCTGAAGCAGAGTGTAATGTACTTAATGATATCCTGACTGGACAAACTACAGTCTTTAATAAACTTTTCACTTCAATAAAACACATATGTGACTCTGAGCAAATCGGTTTGGCATGTTAGACCAAAACTGTAACACATGATCACATCAATGAGCACAAAAAGCTACTAAGAAACCGGTTTCATGCAATGTTCTCCAGTCAAAGTGAAGTCTGTAAGGTCAGTGAACGAAGGGTTGTAATAGTTAAGTTTTATTCTGTCATTCAAGGTTCAAAGGACGGTTAGGAATTTGCTGAGGAAGCATGGTAATGATTAAATAATTCACCAGGTAAATGCCCATGTACTGCACCAACTGTCCCACACACTGAAGGTCTACGTGTGGCAAAGCAGGGGACTGTGAGTCAAAATATCTCAGATATCTGACACTCACACGGTATGTATCAGTGCTATTTTAATATATCCAGAGGCCTGTATCCAGGAAACAATTTTATGTTTTTAGAATGTTTTCTTAATCCATTTAATTTATCAAAAGTTTTTTTTTTAACATTCTGGGAAAACATCCCCCCTCCAATTTTTTTTATAAATAACATTATCAGAATGTTTCATTTTTAACATTATGAAAATGTAATGTATTTATTTTTATACATATATCCATATTGCAAAAATTATTCCACTAAGTGAGTTATAGTGCCCACAAAAGTGTAGTTTTCAAACTTTAATATGACTAAACATGCAAAATGTTAAACAGGACAGGGCAAAAAATACAATCTAACAACAAAAAATTAGAAGTTAAAATCAATAAGACAAATAAAACACTTAGATTAACCACTGTAGACTATTAAACTAAAACAGTTAATTCATTAGCTCATGGATTTAATTATTTAAAACAATACATTTAAAGAATATTATACTAACAAATGTATGAAAAATGTACGTTTTGAGTATCTTTAGTAAACCTAAAAACATTGAAAGTATATTCGTACTTTACAGAACATTCTGAACATTGCTCTCTGTTAATTGCTAACTGTTAGTCGCTAACATTGCTGTAACGTATTTGGGAATAAAGATGGTAATCTTGCAGATCTTATACTGCATGTTGTTAGGTGACCATTCCAGTAAATGTCAGATCATCTTTAGTTGAAGATATTGCATATACTCACACTTTATCTGTGTATGTGGGTGGGGGAGCCTTGCGTGCTGTGATGAGGACGATGGTGAAGACGGTGATGAGGAAGAGTGCCAGCACAGCTCCCATCACGGCCCCAGCAATAGCCATGGAGGATGTCATCTGCTTCTGAGACGCGTCTGAAATGCACCGCAACACAATTAATGAATAAACACAGCCATGCGAAACTGGAGGTACATCAAGTTCCACTAAAATTATCTTCAGTGTGTTACAATACAAGACAAAAACACTGCTGATTTTGGCATAGAACAGCTAAATGCCACAAAAAGCCTGTTAAAGCAACTCACAGCTGTATGTAACACGCTAAAGCTCAGCATGTGTCGATGATTGCAAAAGACAAACAACAAAACAGCAAGAGACCACAAGGCAACTCAGTTAAATAAAGATGTGAATAAAGATGTGACAACCCCAACAGTGAGGACAGAGTCAGCAAAAACTGAAAGCTCATGCAGCCAGAACAGTTGAGAAAATAAATAAATTAATTTTGTATTTATTTACAACTAAATAATATTACAATTATTTGTTACAGATTTACATTTTAAATAAGAAGAAAATATGTGGAAGGTAATGACTTGATTTAAAAGAAATTATGTAAAATTAAGCTTTCCCCCTTTATTTTTTATAAACCTCAAACTTTTTGTTAGATTTATGCTTAGTACAAGAAAACAGTTTTTTTTGTTTGCTTATCCAGAGGCCTGTACCTAGCTAACATTTACATTTATACATTTAGCATATGTCTTTTTCCAAAGCTACTTACGAAAGAGGAACAAAAACTATTTAATGTTCTGGAAAAGTTGAAAACTTTTTTTTTTGTTTTGTTTTAGGGAATTTTTTTCCTTGTTTATGCAAATGTTGTGTATAACATTATCAAATGTTATGTTAATTTTTTTCATTTTGCAAATTTCCTGTATTTCTTGCTAAAGCAACTAAATCGTTCCACTAAGTGAGTTATCGTGGCCACAAAAGTGTAGTTTCAAACTTTAATAAGAGTAAATTTCTCACTTTTTGTCAACATGAACTCAAAGTAAAAAAAAAAAATGCTTTTTCCTTTCTTTTTTTTTTTTTGAACATTGTTTATTGTGTTTTTCCAAGTTAAACACAACATATAAAATACAGAATAATCTGAATAAATCAATCCCGTATACACTGTCCAATAACATGCCCCAAACCTCTAACCCATAGTGCAACAAATAAGCCGTAAATGATATTAAACAAGAAATCATAGTGTAATTTCCTTTCCAATGTCTTTCCATTAAACATAATGGGAAATGGTTATTTCAAATTAACCAATTGCTATTTATTTAGGAATTATTTAAGCAAACTTACTTTTCAGCTCTTATCTTGATTTGTAACACCAGCTTTTCAAAATCAAATCAGTTCATAATGAATAAAATCAATTACCACCCTATTGTTTTCTTATTTTTACCCTTCAATGTGTCAAAATGAGAGTACAATGGGGAGAAAACAGCAGTTCATAATGACTTGATGTTGAAATATTTGACTGTAAAATGAAACAGAAAATATTTATTTATTTAATAATATATTTTTTGCAATGCACATTTAAACTTGACACCCACATTCCCATTACACAAGGGCAGATACCAGTGAATACATTTGTATTTTACAGTGCACATCCTCTTTCCTGGTGGATTTAATGTTGGAGTAATTGTTAATGGAATGAGAACTAGCTGTTTGTTGTTATGGCGAGTCAGGTGGACGGGTGGGTTGTGCAGCGGTTGGCAGGGGCAAGCTGTAGTCAGCCAGCTCTAAGGCTCAGTAATTAGGACCTCCTGCTGCCCTCCTTTAAAGCCTGCTGTTACTGTCTCTCCCACCCCACAGTGCTCTTATGCTTTGCTGCACTCCTTCTTCCAGCTTTCCCTTCCACTCTCTTTTTCTGTCATTACTACCTCCTCTCTCGTTCGTTTTTACGGTGAGTTTCACACTCTTGCGCAACTTCATTTAGCAAGTGCACCAGAATCAAAGAGGTTTCTAGCTTGTTATCCCCACAACGGGACGCCTGTAAAAGGATTACATCCATTAATTAAGATTAATTAAACTCAAAGAGCACCCTTTTGGATGATCAACAGACTACTTAGCCAAGAGGGTGGAACAATGACACTGTATTACCCAACTTTGTCACCTGACCCATAGTATGAAGCTCCATAGTTTGCGGTCGTTGACAATGTGGTATTCAAGAAAAAAGCATTTGTTTTTTTCTGCCTCCTTTGTGTTTTTTCCCTAACACAAATCAATTGAACGTATTATCGAGTGTTTTCCCTTAAGGTTTTATGGTCACGAACCCAATAATTACCACAGTGCTGTTACTGTTAGCTCACCTCTGCTCTCACAGGAGAACAGAACAGGATGTTCAGTCACAAGTCATTCAATAGTGATCGTTTAAGTGTAGCAAGCGGTAAATATTTGGCCTGCTGAGCACACGTCCGGCTCACGAGGGGTCTGACAGAAGCTGGCACTGGAAGAATAAAGACAGTGAGAGCAGGAGGTCGAGGGCGTAAGGTGTCAGGAGGAGAGGGGATTGTGGCTAAAAACAAGCCCTGGGATGGAGAATGTTAGCCAATTTTGGCACTGAATTGGAGGTTTGGCACAGTGGCGATTCAACCACGCTTGTGACAGATCTTTGCACAGCAAGTCCATACGGCAATATTGGAAGGCAGTGTAATAAAAATATGATTTCTGCTGCTTGTGAAGAGTTAAAAGTGAAGCGTGTAATTTCAGTGCCTCTAGGACTGGGTAATATGGCTAAAAGCATTATCACAATATTTGATTTTTCAATATCACAATATTCATTTTATACCATTAAAGGGGAAGGAAATGCAAATGTGGAATGCATTTCTTTCCCCTCTAATGGTATGAAATGAATACTGTGATAAATATTTTTTTTGTTAGACTCGAGAATAAATATAATTTAGTGGTAAACTCCACGAAGCAAGCTACTTTTAAATTTAGGGCCCCATAAAATCTGTTATGCTTTCTCCCCCAAATAGTTTTTTTCCTGTTTTATTATTATTTCTCCCCAAATTCTGTTTTCTGTTTAATTTGTTTCTCAAATTATCATTTAATTCAAATTAATCATCAAAAATGGCATCTAATGAAATTATTTCCTAAAGCTGAACAATTTCAGCAATTTTCTAAAATATAACAAATTTACAACAAAACATTGCATTTCTATTTATTGTTAAATAGGGTGCTACACAACATAATTTGTGGAGTGTATGAATTAAAACCCAGATGACATACATCTTGGTTGATGATATTCCTTATTTCAGGATGCTCAAAACAAACAGCAGTATTTTGGTATTGCGACAGTGTTTACAGTTTTTGGAAAAATCAGTCTTCAGATGACTTACACAAACTAGGATAGGAGAGGCCATTTTAAGAATCATAAAATGTATGTAACAAGTATCAAGTAACAATAGTTTTCTTGTTAAGGTGTGAAATCCAGTCTTTTCAATAGGAATCCTGGAATTTTGTATAAGGGTTAAACATTTCCCCACACAGATTTTGCATGGGTTCAAGTTTCTGGTGCAGATTCATCACGTTGACCTTTAAACTCATAATGCTAACAACAAGACATGGCAGTCTTGCACAATACCCAAGGAGTTAACAGATTAAGGATAAGAGAGGAACTCTGTTAGTAACTGAGAATGTTCCCAACATTAATCGCAATGTTTCTTCACTAAAATCCCCTCGCTACCCTCCACACTCTTCTATTACTAATTAGCACATAGCTTAGCATCCAGTCCAGCGTGTCTCTATGTATAGCTCTATAGATGTTTTCTGGAGGTTTAACTTCGTTTGGGATTATATGTGGTTCAATGTACGGGAACAATGGTCAGGGACAGTGGCAGTGCTGGGAGGGGGCAGGGGAGAGGCCATCATTCTACCGTCTGGCGGGTAATACCACAGATGGGCCCCCCACAGTGAGTCACAAGACCCTTTACAGTTCAATTCAGCAAGAGTTAAAGCTGTCGTTCGCTGCACAATATTTACCTAAAAAAATACAAATAATAAAGCCACAGACATTTGGTTTATTCCCTTTTAATCTAAATAAAGAAACTGATCCCATGTTGAAATACAAGATTACAGGGAGAGATACTTTAACATTCTTATTACAAAAATAATATACTTTAGATTACATTCGCACTTTATTTTTGGACACTTAATTGCATGTTAATTGAAATTAAATAAAAATGTATTATAATTTTCATTAATATTACATTTAATTAGTTGAACATTGGAGTGTTTTAAGTAGTAGGACTTTATACTTTTATTATCTTTGAAATTTGGTTAAAGTCTGCTAATGAATGAACCGACAAGCATTTATGGAAAACTAAAATTACTTAATTTTAAAATCTATCAGCTTTAATTGTAAACAAATACCCACATCAATTGAACATTAAAATGCGTTAACATGCTTTACCAACATTAGGCAACCAACTCAAAAAAAAAAAAAAAATTTAAAGTGTGGCTCTTATGGAACGATTATTAACACTTTTAATACAAAACTTTTACGTGGGCATCAAGTGTTCCCGCCCCCGCAACAAAACAAATAACAAAACGGGAAGGCAAGAAATAACAAAAGTACTCAACTGTGGTCAAGACGAAATCATAGAAGGGTGTACTCTCTATAAAGAGGAATCTGTCAAAAATTCTGTCATAATAACTTCACTCCTGTCGTTCTAACACCTGTAAGGACCTACGTTCTTTTAGTCGGAACACAAATTTAGTTATTTTTGATGAATTCTGAGAGCTTTCTGCCCCTGCGTAGACTGCAATGTAATTACCACAATCAAGGTCCAAAAACGTAGAGCGCGATTGGGTAAGGAGATGACCGTAACATAATACATGTGGACCTCGGCCAGAGACCCCGGGGTTCAAGCTGTAATGTAGGAAGCTACCGAGCATCCTTTTTTGTATGCCAAAGAAAACAACTAAATACTGACCTTTAATTACAATTAGTCGTCTACGCCTGTCCATTTTGGAGAAATATCCCCTGAACGTAAACAGCGTCTTGCTATTTCTGTGTCGCTGACACAGTACGTCGAGTCGGATCTTTCTACTGTTTTCTGGAGCTTGAATCGTTGGTAACATAGTACCTTGCGGTCTCGGGAGGGTCAGTCAGAGATGCTGTCAGAATTAATCAAAAATATCTTAATTTGTGTTCCGAAGATGAACAGAGGTCTTACGGGTTTAGAACGACATGAGGGTGAGTAATTAATGACATAATTTTCATTTTTGGGTGAACTAACCCTTTAACTACATTAATATTATCCACAAGCAGTTTTTTTTATTTAAATATACTTTTTAAAATGTAAATATACTACAAGTGCATATTCAATACAAATTAAGGGTTGCTGGATCATACTGTAGTAAACTGTAAACAAACTTCTAGAATTTGGTGTTTTTTGTGTGTAAATATACAAGCTTTTTCTTGAGCTATTTCTCACAATGATCCTCAACAAACATCTTCTGAAATGTGTTGGTCCCTCTTCTGTGGTTCTCTTCTTAAGTGCCGTGACCATAATTCAGGTGCCTCTTAGCGACTTGCTTTAACCCCACTGGACTAAAGACCTTTCACAGGTGAGCCCAGACTTGAACCGTATCCTTTGAAGGTGCTCTCATTCCTTCTAGGATATGTTTACCAAGCAAATTTAAGATTTCTAGACACTGGTGGAGAAATTCACAGCTCAGCGCAGAGGTGATCCCAGAGTAAAGGAGGATTAAATGAGTTCACACTCACTTGGAGCCGGTTCAAGGGTGGCAGGCATCTTTAAACCTGATTAAAGGGATCAGGTGTTTTTTTTAAACTGACTGTTATGGGTCTCAGATTGTCGTATCAGACACGGACACCCCGTAACTCATTCAACACTCTTGGTGGGTATTTGATAACAGGAGCTGGGTGGGGGATAAAGCACCACAATGTATTCTGGTAAATGTTACATGGGGAAAGCTGGCCCTCCCTGCTGGCTGACACCTGATAGCCATATTGGAGAGCAGGTAGGGAGTTTGTCTGTGTTGGACCGTAAAGGGTCTCTGTTGTGTGTTTGCAACCCACGAGTCTTAATTACTGTGAAACTCAAATACAGTCTGTGGGGCAATGGGAGGAACTGGAGAAACGTCCTTGAAAAGGGCAAAGGCTCAATGATTGTTCGATGTAACACGTTTGTCCTAAGAGAGGTCACTAGATGAGAGAAAGACCACCGAATGGAGATGGGCAGGTCAAGTGTCAGAGGTCATCTTCTGTTGTGAATGCCATTGTTTAAACTGACAGATTTTTATGGAGGAGTTATAGTGTCCACAATTGTAGAGAAGAACGGAAGCTTGTTTTTGGGTAGGCCTATCCTTCATGAAGGTCAAAAGGTGCGTTTCACGGTGATGCAATAGAAGAACCATTTTTGGGTTCCCCAAAGAACCTTTCATTTAACATTTTTTAAAATAACCTAAAGAAGGTTATTTCGCACTATACAGAACCTTTTGTGCAATATAAAGTTTCAACATAAGTTAAAGGTTCTTCATGCACTGAAAAAAATTTGTTGAAGCTATTTTCACTCACAAAGTGTTAGCAAATTTCACAATTAAATTACAAAGAAACGTCAAGTAACATTGAATTAATCATTACATCTGCATCTTCTTGTAAAACTACTCCCTAGCATATTGTTTTATGTACACAAAAAAGACAAGTCTTATATCGTTCCCCCCCCCAAAATTTTCAAACGTCGATCTTGACAAGACTTTCCTAATTCCTTATTGAAAAGATTGTATGAAACCATTTTATTTTTCAAAATTTAAAATGGGCAATCCTGATCAAAAAGGATTCCGTTCCAAAGGCCACAACCAGGCTCACAACTTTTTTGCCATTCACAGTCTAAAGTAAATAAATATATTATCCAGAAGAAAAAAAACAGTAAAAAAGGTTAAAAGTAAATTGAATTCTTAATGGTAACCACTGTTGCCAAGCTGTTCTTGGGGTAAGCGAAAAATGGCGAATGAAAAAATAGTATGGATTAGGTTTCTTTGTGAATTAGAATAAAACAAAATAGCCTGGGAAAGGAAAACACCATTATAGTGCTTATTATATATGTTTCTATATATTGGTCTTAGTAATAGTTAAAGGGAATACACTCCACTATTTTTGAAAATAGGTCATTTTGCAACTCCCCTAGAGTTAAACAGTTGAATTTCACCGTTTTCGAATCCATTCAGCGGGCATATGGCGTGGTTCGGGGTCGGTAGCCATGCCTAGGCGGCACCAGTAGCACTTTTAGCTGCGCTTAGCATAGATCATTGAATCTGTTTAGACCGTTAGCATCTCGCTCAAAAAAATGACCAAAGAGTTTCGAATTTTCCTATTTAAAACTTCACTCTTCTGTAGTTACACCGTGTGCTAAGACCGACGGAAAATGAAAAGTTAAGATTTTCTAGGCCGATATGGCTAGGAAAATACTCTCATTCTGGCGTAATAATCAAGGAACATTGCTGCCGTACCATGGGTGCAGCAGACACAATGATATTACTCAGCGCTTGAAAATGTCCCAGATAGGTAACTTCCATGGAACGGCATGCTCCCATGTGCCAAAAGGTTGTCAGTGGGTGCTGTGGCAGTAAGTAGTTAGCCCCTACTTTTTCAGGCCGCTGCGTAAGATCATTGCCGCCTCGCTGCATCATGGTACGGCCGCAAAGTTCCTGATTATTATGCCGGCCTGAGAGTATAGTTTCTAGCCATACTAAGGCTAGGAAAATCGCAACTTCCATTTTCCTCAGTCTTAGTACACTGATTTAGTAACTACAGAAGAGTCAGTTTACAATAGGAAGAAAGAAAATATCAGAAACTCCTATAGGTCAGTTGAGCATGGAGCATGTAATAAGCTACGAAAGGTTAACACTGCACGATTTTAGCCCGATTTTTCACTCGCCGACAGGTTTTGCGGAATCGCCGACAAAAGCCCGACATCGGAGGCAAATCGGTGCTCATTCACACGAGTGACAATCACGCAGTGTGAATTAGACGCTGCGGATTGTCACTCGCCTCGCTTGAAAGGAGCACGACTTTTGCCTCTCCGATTCGGGATTGTCGGCGATTTTACAAAAACAGTCGCTGCGACCTGTGAAAGGTCACGCGAGAGTGACAATCACGCAGTGTGAATTATCAACGATGCGATCTGAGGGAATCGCTGACGCCCGTGATATTTGGCATGTTAAATATCTGGAGTTGTCGGCGATTCACAATCACGCAGTGTGCAAAGATTTCTGACTGAAAACTACATCGGCAATTACCTACAGCCAATGAGAGACCAAGATACAAGGCAGAGGGAAGTTCGGGGAGGAGTTATAGACCAGATATCCGTATTGTATAGCAGTAGATCGATGGCGATGAACAAATTATTTCATACAGAAACAAGCACAAACATTTAAACATCAGCATAACAGTTACTTCAAAATTATTTACCTCCAATTCTCTTTGCAGAACACCCAAAATCCAGGTTCCTGCAATCTCCTCGCCTAAGTGTTTCTTTTTCCTTGTTCAACGGACATCAGCTCACAGGACATTTGCGAGGACTATATGTTATAATTTTTATTTTCTTATTTTATATTACAGTTTGCTCGAGAACTCTGGTCTGAGCCGCAAGGTCTTCTCGCTTGATTCTAATCACTTCTCGCGACTACACTCGGTGTCTTCTTGTGAAACGTAGTTGCGGACCCGCCCGAGTGTCGGGTCTTCCTATTGTGAGGAGATGCAGTGTGAAAACCACCTGTCAGGCTATCCCATCGTGCAATGGTGAAACAGCACGAATTGAATGCTACCCCCAGATGTCACGCAGTGTTGGAAAAACAAAGGCGACCGACTCGAGTTTGAAAATAATGCAGTGTGAACCTCGGCATAACGGTCTATCGATCCATTATCAGTATGCTAAGTTCCAGCTTAAAAATCGTGCTACTCGCTCCGACCCGGAGAGGTCTGATGGATTCGGAACACCGATTTTAATAAAACTCAACTGTTTAACTCTAGGGGGGTTGGAAAAATTAGCCTATTTTCAAAAATAGTGGAGCGTTCCTTCAAAGGACCCTCTTGAGACCCAAGTGGAAGACCAATAAATCTCAATATTTTGGTTACAATATTGACACTCCACCTAGATATCAGTGACTGTGATAAAAAGTTGCATAACACTTCCAGGTGTAGTTCTGATTAAAGTGAGACTCCTATAACGCGAAACACGCCCATTGAATAAAGCCTCCATTGACGGGAAACGATTTCCTGCCACATATGTATGTAGTGAACATTCATGTCATAAAACGATGGATATCTGAGAGGGAGCAAACGGAGTCACACAAAATGACAAATTTCCACGGAAATATTCTTCGGTAAGAAAAATAAAGGCGAAAAGAAACATGCCTTGGTCACAGGAAAGATCACAGCCTTTTAAAGTGTCCATAATTAATAAATTATAATCATTTAAGTATTGTGCACTTTCATGCATGAGATTTTGTCTGCATCGTCCCCAGTTTCCTTTTAACCATGGTCAATTCTTTGACTCCCCTAAGTTTCATTACACCGGACTCAAACATCCCCCCCCCTTTCCCGATTTTCTCTGTTTTTTTTCTGCAGAATTGCTCTTTCATCCACTCTGTAACCCCTGTTTTTTCTCTTTGATGGAGAGCGATACAGGAGGCACAGGTATCCCTCAAGAGTACAAGCTTTCTATCCTAAGCCTGGGAAGAGTCTGTTGCCATGGGGACGGTGTCAATGGCCTGGAAGGGGGCTGTGGCAAACAAAACCATTCTACCGGACTAATTTAACCAATCAGAGGCACTCATGGAGCAGGGAGGGGGGCGGTAGGTAATACTGCTCCTTAGAGAATCTATTCAAACTGTGCAGTGAGAGACCGTGACCTCTTCACCCGTGATAGTTCGACTGCTCGTATAATGAATGACATTGTTATTTTCAATGAGCTAACCTCACTTTCCATGGAATTATAGTAACCTGGACATAATATATCTGAAGGAAGAAAAGTGTCTTTATTCTGTCTATCCTCTAGGAATAAAGAGCATGTTTGTGTAATTTCCTATCACTGAGGTAACTAATTAATGGCAATGTTCAGAAGTACAGGCTTCAGTGCTGCTTATTGCAGTGGATCTCAAACTGATGGCCTGTGTCCTCCCTGTCGAAATGTACCAATAGTGTTCAAACAAGTTGATTGGCATGTACTTACAAATGGCTCCCATACATAAACTCTACATTTAAGTAACTAGCATACCCACCATAGAATTAATCAACTAAGAATAATAGTTGTAACATACTGTATCCAACTATCGTACCATTAATTAGTTATTTTTCTAAGTTTATGCCTTACCCAGCGTTTATTTATTTGATCAAAAATACAGTACACAATAATATCTACACTTAATGATTGTTTTCTTTATATTAAAAGAAAAAATTTGCCTGTGATAGAAATGAATTTTCCTCAGCAGCATTATCCATTGCTTCTAGTGTCACATGCATACTTTTTCATACTCATATTACTAATATGCTGATTTGCTTTGCTCAAGCACCTTTTCTCTATGATCATTTGAAACAGGTACTCTGCTTCTTACTTAGGGAACTGGGTGATACATTTTTTCAGGATTCTCTGATTAATATAAAGTTCAAAAGAACAGTATGTATTTGAAATCATTTATGTAAATAACTTTACTGCAACTTTTAACCAATATAAAGTCAATGCTGAATAAAATTAATTAGATTTTTTTTACTAATATATACTTAATTGAGCATAATCATTTCCCCTCATTTTCACAATTAAAACAGTAAAATTATGTAATGTAATAAAAACAGTATAAAGTAAATATAATAACTGACTAATATTAATATAATTAAAGAATTTTAATTCCAGTGCATCCCTATAGTAAAATTGATGCGATGTCAAAATAAAAGGTGTAAATGAAGGATAATTTTGTACATTACTTAAAACAACAGGTAATGATTCTGACACTTGTTTTCCCCTGATTTGGGGTGAAAGGTGGTCCAACGCATGAAAAAGTTTGAGAACCACTGCTTGGCGTTACGAGACCCAGTTAGCTCCTGATGTCCCTTTTCTTGGATTTGAAATTGCGATTTTATGAGCGTCCCCTTTGTCTGTGACATTGACGCAGTGAACTCGCTGACAACTTATACATCGTACTAGCTTGTGCCCACCACCATCTGGTGGACAGGATGACAGCTCGCCAACAGCTACGCAGCACAAAAAAATCGCTCAACCACCAGTTTGGCCCCCACTGCGATGGCGGACGCTTCGGCAACCACGCCCCCAGCTCCTCCTCAGCACAGATCGACAGAACACAGCACGCCAACACAGAGGAATTCCACCACTCTCATACTCCATCGTCCCCCACCGGTAGGGGTGCTTACGGCATCCGATAAGTCTGAGAGGAAGTTTAGCCCCCATCCACAGGAAGCTTTCAGCCACAGGCTTTCCCACAAAATATGCATGAGGTTTAGAGCACGAAGGGATCTTTGGAGATGAAGTAGGTTAACCACTGCAAAGGAAAAGTGGGCGTGAGGAATACATCCCTGGAGACCTCCAGGAGCATAGAGGAGACCCTCACAGGGAACATTTCTGCAGCTGAAGCAACCAGTCACACCCAAGACCTCAACATTCACCCCTCCAACCAACACAAAATGGACCTGAGGCCAACTTATAAAACAAAGAAACATGTCACAGAAAAAAAGGTGCTTTATTTCAAAACAAATGTATCCCAAAGGTTGATTTTACAAAATAATGCTCAGTATCATCTATACATTGCAAATACATTTCTTCCTTGCTATTTTTTTATTTTCTTTTGTTACAGTAGCTCTTTTGTAAAACAAAAAAAGTGGAAAAGATTCTGAAGAAGTGTACGTGTGATCCTCTCATCACAATCTGTGTAATGGTGGGTTTTCTAGTGCGTTCCACCGTCGAATCTCAGGCTTCCTATAGGAACGATAAATTCAAACAAACTAACAAACAAAACAAGGTTCTCCTAAATGCCAGCATATATACATAATCTTGTTTTAATTGAATTCTTCACCTCTGCATTGTCCAAACCTGTACATTTTAAGTTTTACTTTATCATAACTCGTTGATGTGCACCGTGACTCAAGTGTCACACGTCATTTAATGCGAGCAAAACAATTAGTTATTGTCTGAAGACCTACAAAAAGCAAACCATACAACTGGCACACAAAACAAGGTGGTGAACAAAGGACAGTACAAAATGATGTTCTCAGGACTCGACCTGACCATTTTATGCCTCTAATCAACTCGCATACTTCTGAAAAATGATACTCACTCGTTCGTAACTTCTGCATGCATATTATAATGCTTACAGGGCACATCTTCAGTTTAAGGCACTACAATATCATCTCCAATATCTCAAAAACCAACCATACACATCTGCTAGCTTATAAAGATCCAGCCAACACAAGTTTAATGACCAATAACGAGTGTGTTAGGCTATCGTCTTCTACGTTAAATTATGTGCGTGAATGTGAGAGATCTGACACTAGAAATCTGAACACTATTGCACAGGCAATGAGCCGATTAATCAAAACACTGTCAGTTAACACCAGCTGATTGGATTTACATATTACAGACAAACACAGAAACACAAGAGACAGGCACAGGACTCCATTTGTGACGTAATGCACAGTCGCTGAATGCAGTCGGAGGTTGTTAACACTGGGCAGTGATGGTCTGACGAAGACAAGCCAGACAGCTACATCAATACAGGACAAGCTTTCATGTTGAACAGTGGCAGTAGTTTTTAAATGTACATTGTCCAATCACCTTCTGCAGACAGACTCAGACGGCGGCAACATTTTTGATGGCACAAACAAAAGAAATCCAGAGCTAATACAGTGACGCAGCGGTATGTACATGGAAGCTGAATTGATACAATTACAGCCACCCCATTTCGGCAATCATCCTGTCTGGCTTTCGCCAATTGGGCTTTATCAAATCCAGCACGGTCCTCCGTCTAGCTCCTCCCTACAGCAACTCTGAATGCCAGAAGAGAAGAAATAAATGTTGCCATGGAAACCGCCAGGCTGTTGACGGGAGCTAATTTCTGCCTCCATCAGAGTGACAGCACTGAAAGTTGACGTGACTCATCGAAACTCATCGCTCACGACAGGGTTGATCTGAAACGCTTATCGACAGGTTATTTCAATACAAATTGCATTTGTTCGAACTGCTTGCTTTCTTTTAAATAAATCACACAGCTCATCTTACTGTGCAAGGAAAAGGAGACTGGCTATTGATTTGGCAAAGACAACCCAACTTAAATCACCCCTGAAATCAACCCTGAACTGGTTTATTGGTGAAACAAAGCAGATGTCTTATTGCCTGACCAATCTAAGAAACGAAGACGATAATTACACCCTCTCTTGGTCCCAAAACATCAATTAAACCAGCTAGCTATGAACAGCTAACTAATGATTAGACTAATGCACAAAAACAAATTGGCAGGTGTAAACTACTAGAAAAGGTGCATTTCCTACAAATTTTCTTTACATAACTCTTATCATCCCTGTCTCATTTTGCAGTCTGAAGCACTTCATAAGTGTCCACGCAGTCTCTTCCTGCTCGTTCTTCTCAGACATACCACTCCCTCCGGGAGATCATTGAGCCATCCGTGTGCGACACGTAGTCGTTGTCGTAGCAGTCCTCCGGCAGGAAGGGGGAGCCATTGCTCATGACTTGTGGAGCAGCGTATCTGCGGGGATCTGGCTGCAGCGAGCTCCTCTGGATATGATGGGCTGGACTAAAGCTTTGCGGATGGCTGGGGTGATGGTTGCTGTGGTAGCCATGCTCATGGTTGTAATGATTAAGGTTGTTGATTTGACCGCCTGCTTCCCTCAGAGCTCTGCTGCGACCGTTGGGTGATCGCTCTCGGTCGAAATCACCCCACTCTTCTCGATCCTTATCTGGGTAGATGGTGCCGTTATCCTGGTTGGACTTGAGCTTGGTGTCAGGGCTTCCTTTGCTGTAGACTTGCTGCAGCTCATGGGGCTGGGGAGCCTTCTGCATATCCGAGGGGCCATGATACTGCTTTGTGTAGTAGTCGCCACGGAACGTCCGCCGTTGACGCTGGTAATAAACTCCACCTAGAACAAGCAGCAACAGCAGGAAGAGGGCTCCGCCTACTGCCCCACCGACAATCGTGCCTAGGCTCCCCTCCGGCAGAGGCGCCAGGGTTGGAGACGTGATGAGGGCTCGCTGCTTATTGCCAGGCACGGTGGCAGAGATGTCGGCGGTTAGGAGGCGCACAGGGGTGGTGGGGGGCATGGTGGTGGTTGAGGGAGGATCTAATGGAGGGAAGGAAGGAGAGGCAAGAGGGAGGGGGCAGGAGGAAGGGATGGATAGACAAAGAAAAGTAGATAATGTCAATGCCAGCTACATCAGTATATCATTAATAGTCATATGAATCTGCTTCCAAGATTGTAATCATCTAGCATGACATATATAGCATGAATAACAGGACTATCCTCTGTTGCCGTGGATACAATAGTTTCAGGTTTGGGATAAGGTCTTTTATTGAAAGAATGCGACTGTAAACCTTCGGACAGCTTCAAAACCTGAAACTGTTGTCCAGTGCAAAGACGACTAAAAACATGGAAGAGAAAGGAGAGTTGGGATCTTCATGATAAGGGACTCATGAGGAGCTACATACTAACATCTCCAGCTAACACTGAAGTACAGTTATCTGCAACAATGAAACCTAATGAGCAACATTTGTGTTAGCTGAGAGAGGGAGTACGGATGACCACATAGCTGAGTGATGAGAACAAACTAAATGGAAGGAAGGGGTCAGGGAAAGGGTATGTGCTACTGGGGGAGGGGAGAGGGACAGACATCGAGAATACCTGAGGATTGGGTGGCTGCTACGCCTAACTTCTAACATGGCTTGACTGGTGCTAGGACAGAAGATTGCATTAATGCAATTACCATGCATTGATTGCTTGATTGTGTTAGGGAGCAGCGTGTAGCGTTTCATCGCATTCTGGGGCATGCATCTGGACTATGCAAGCAGCGTTCTCAGAGACTGGAAGCTGAAAGTCAAACTATCCCATTACGGAGTGTCCTGTTCCCGGCGCAATGAGAGCTATTTGGCTGGCTGTGAAGTCTGTGCATGCATTGAGTGCAGAACGTGTGCGTTCACTCTCAGGAGTCAGGGCTGCAAGCTCTTCAGGGTTACGCGGTTCAAATGCTCTAGCTAAAGTGGGGAATAATTTGCTCATCCTCGCTGGAATGAATAATAAACGTAGCATACATAAAGCATTCTTGGACGGTATTGTTCCCACAAGGTTAAAGATAATTTGGATGCATCTGTGGGTCTGGTGAGTGAATGTATATGTATGTAGGAAAGAGCAGCTATGTAGTTCAGGAAAACTGAAATGTTCTGGTTATTGTTTTGGCAACATTTTTTTATAAAAAATTGACCAAAATCCTTTTTCAACCGCCAGGTTATTCCATGGCCAGGGGAGCTTCAAGTACACATATTAGGTGAAAGTGGTTCAGCTGACAAAAAAAGTTTGGGTATCCCTGTAATTGATGCAGTGTTGAAATGCTGATAATTGACTTCTTAAAATTGAAATGATTTTTGTAAATCCAGTGGTCAAATGCTGTGTGGACTCTCAGTTGTCTGTGTAATTATAGCCAGCTGACTAATGACTGGTCTTTGTGTGAATGTCCACAAAACTGGAAGACTTTCTGAGTGTATATAAGCATTAGGCTATTTTAGAAAGGAACATTTAAAAGAGGAATTTGGGAGAATCAATAAATTATGAATCATTTATTGCTTTTGTGTGAATAATATGTAATAAAGTACCTGTATTCTGATTACGCGTATTTAAAATTACTTTAACAAGGAAAAGTTGGGAATCTGATATGCAATCCATATGACGGTAACAGTGACTACCGAGCACTGTTGCAGATGGTGGTTGTGGTTTAGACAATGTATTCACCTTAATAACTAAGAGTATATGAGAAAAAGAGGTAAATGGTGGTGGAAGGAGGTGGAATGAAGAGTGGAAGAAAAACGATAACAGAACACAGAGTAAAAGAGCAAGAAAAAGAGACAGAGTTGACAATCCCAGCATACTACAAAACATCACATTCCGATTTTCGTAATAGAATCCGAACACAAAACATTTACGCAGGTCTCGTGGCGCGCTGGAGAAATTTCATCACATCCCAATTTAGTTTCCAGCAGAGTTTAATTGCTTATCTTTTGGCTGCACTTGAAACTCTTCATGCCAAACCTGCTGGCTCCCTGTGCTGCTTAGACACTGTGGATAAAACGCCTTTTGAAACGGACACACTTCTAGATCTGAGCGCGAGAGTGTTGCTTTATAGTCTCTGTCTCTGAGACGCCAGCTTTTCTGTACGCGGTTGACAGAGCGCTTTCTGGACTACAGTACACCGGTCCTAAAGGGGATTAGTTTAAGCAGAGATGGCTGAGCTGCCGAGAGATTCTACAAAACCAACCAGGCCCTTTCTCAGTAAATCATTATTGTATCATTTTTTGTTATGTGTCCTTTGAACACACTTAAGATCAGATGACGTGAATAAATTTTTATAACCGCAAATTACACAGAAATCAAGTAGCCTTTGACATTTTCTCTTTCCAAATGGATTAAAAGTTTGTCAACCCTTGGACTGTACTTTTGCAACAATGTTTTGGGGTTGAATGTTGCGGGTGAAAATCATCACAAGTACGTCCTAATAAATATCCTGCTGGGTGGATTACTTACTAATTGTAGTCCGTTACTGATTACAGATTACATCATGAAAATTGTAGTTAATAACATAATCTATTTTACTCATTTTAGGTAATGTATTCAGACTACTTTTTAGATTACTTTTTTTATCTAACTTGTTTTGAACTTACCATTAAATGTACCATATTGATATGAAAGCAAATAAAGAAATTAAATTCTATTATTAGATCAATTTGATTTGATCAACATCATGAAGTGCATTAAATATTGCATTACCCCAGGGTTAATGTAAGAACTGCAGTGGTTTTGATAATAATTCAGTCATAAAAATGTAAGATAAAAATAACTTATTTTAAAACAATCAAAATAGAACACTAAAAATAGAATATTTAAATATTTGTTTACTTGCATGTCAATGTGACTATTGAGAACATGCAAATGTCTTGTTTCAAGGTCATATGATGCGATTTAAATTTTTCCTTTCTCTTGGGAGTGTTACAAGCTCTTGGTGCATAAAGAAATCTGTAAGTTGCAAAACTAAAGTCTCAAATCCAAAGAGATACACTTTATAAAAGTTAAGAATCAACCACACCCTCCTAAAACGGCTCGTTCTAACACCCCCCACATGTCTACATCACTATTTGGGAAGATTTGCATAACACCACCCAGATGTTTATGCAAAGAAAGAAGGCGTAACTTTATTCTCGCTGTAGTATTGTTGCTGTTGCCGCCATGTTGTGGAGATGCTGTGTGCTTCGTTGTGAAAGAGAAACTACTTTGTTTGGCCTTGCAAAAGTGGACACGACTAGAAATCAGTGGTTAATTTTTATTTACAACACTGTTCCAGACCAGTACAACCCAAATATTCAGATGTCCTTCATATTCAATATTCAAATGTCCAGCACATTTTATACGGACTTTACTGATCCTGGGAGAGAATACCTACAAGCCACTGTTCTGACTCACAGAAATGTAATTAATTTTTTATATTTAAAGAGTTGCCACTGCCAGCTGGTCCAACGTGAGTTTGGAAGCCGTGGTAGAGTAGCTCTGGTTTGTTTGTAATTTCCTCACCGATCACAATGCAAGACATGGTTTTATGTTTACGCCGCATGATGCAACGCAACGCGTAAAAAGAAAGTATAAGTCATTATAATCCATATTTATGTCCCCACTGGATGCAACGAATGGCTCGTTTATAATGGGTTTTAATGGTTTTTTTGGCACTCCGAGCACACCTCGCTTTTCAGAACGAGGAGCTTTGTAAAAATCGAGCGTTTCAGAAGGCGGGCATAGAGGAGAAACAATAATATAAATTATGTGGAAAATAATGTGTTTTTCAAAACCTTAAACCGCATTAACACATTGCATTACACCAAATATACAAAATAATGCTATTTTTAGCATCATCATATGACCCCTTTAAACTAAATGAAAATTACTTCCTCAAGATATTTCAAGGGTAACTATTTATGTCAGCGTGGGCTGACAAAAATATTTGGGAATCCCTGCCTTAATGAACAAACATTAATAAACATAAAAATATCAATGAGATCACTTGCTCAAAAGTCTTTCAGTTTTGAATATTTTTTGTCCAGACTTCCAGAATCAACAGTTTCTGAAGGTCACTGGATATGATGACGACATAGTGTTTCACACATCGCCAGTGTTGAGTAACTTGCATAATTATTTGTTTCATACATGGTCTAAATTTTCTTGAGGGGATCCGGGCAACCCCCAATTAAAAGCAGATTAACCAGATGGTATTTACATGACATTCACTGATGGCCATTCCTATTGCATTAGTAAAGCTAAACGGTATGGAACAAGTAGATTTTTGAAACTTAAACAGAGAAAAAAATACGGAGCTTAGGGAATCATAAATTCTGATAACTCACCTGCAATTTTAATGAATATATGTAATCAATGTAATCCATAAAAAGTAACTGGGGTAAGCTGATTAGACTTTTTAAATGTAATATAAACCTACAAACCAATTTTAAATCTGATTACATAATCAAGATTACAACTACCCAGCGACTGTAAAATGAAGTTAACTCAGACAGTATATATATAACTAAAACTTAGAACGTATATAACGTATAAGAACGTTACTTCTATTTGAACCACGTGGTAACAATTTTTGTCACGCCCTTAAATATGATGTCTAGGAATATTGTCACAGTATAACAGGATTGAATAAAAAGACTTGAATGCAAAGAGTCACACCACCCATGAAACACATGCAATCCAGTATGACTTTTATGACAACATTTTATTTCAAAACAAAAGAACATAGTTAAAGTAAAAAACAATGTAGTCATGATCCAAGTCATTTAGAGAATGATTCATATACACGATTCCTTTAAAAAGCATATGATTTAACATGGACATATATGTATTTCTCTGCTGTAAATTACCCATAAAACCTTCATCAAAATAGGGTTTGGGAGACATATAAACACAACATTGGCATCATAGTGGCACCGCAATAACTTAGACTCAACAGAAAATGACAAGGGTTCTTTAGAAGCAAAGGACTGTGGAAATTGACACTTTGATGTATTATGACAATATTATATACAACATGTAATTATGAACAAAAACACACTCGTATATCAAATGTGGGTTGTAAATAGCTTCTTTGGCAAAAATCATTTCCAATGCGAAAGGCTATTTGTAATCTTCTGCTGTGGTTATTCATGGTGGATAAAAAGCAGAGGTTATAGAACTCTTGCTG